>JAKWBJ010000036.1:0-204577 GCA_023159175.1 Wohlfahrtia magnifica | reverse complement strand
TGTGGTGAGTGCGCAATTGTTTCGGGCGAGAGTATAAGTTTCCTGGTGGATGTAATTCTTAAAATCGTATTTCTTTCATCAAATAGATTTACTGGCTTTATGCGTATTACATATGTGATGAAATTAAAGGGCTGCACAAAAGATCCTTAGGAGCTTCAGGCTATAACATTTTATTGCCTAAAAAAGTACAACAGTTATGTCCCTACTAAGTATTTACGTATTATATTTGATATTTTGTTAGTTTATAAAATTTTTGATTCGAAATTTTTTCATTTAATCTCCAATTTAAGTATCTATTGACTTTTTCACCTATTAACACAATTATTTTTTATTTATTTTTATTATTAATTTGTATTTTTATATAATCAATGATATGTTTATGTTAAAACAACGTAAACGTCAACGTGAGTCAGTGGTGGTACACAAGTAATGCTTTTGATTATATTGTCGTTGGTTTTAAAGACAATATCACCGTCACGGTTTTGTGATTGTGTGTTTACATACACACCCTATGGAGATGAGAAATTAAGTCAAGCTTGACATTAATCAATTTTATTTTGATTTTTTCCCCGTTTATATTTATAATATAATCGTTCATTTGTTTTTCTTAATTTTCTTTATTCTACTAAATGTATTTAATATGTATATTGCGTTTTCCTACAACTTGATAGCTGCGTAAATGCCGAACAAAAATCAATAAAATTGATAAAATATCACAGAATAATTGCTTTTCTTTTGTTTTTTTTTTACGTAAAATACTTGAAAGAAAGCCTCTTTTAATAAAACTTAAAAGACAGGAAAACAACCCTTAACGGAGTTTGAGAAACGTGTCTATAGGACAAAAAAGAATTATATATATAGTTAATATCTTTCCTGTGTGAATTAATAAAACGTGTTTTTTTTTTTTTTTTTTTTTGTGAAAACCATGCCAATAAAATGAAAAAAACGTTAAAGAAATTAGACAAGCGTTGAATCATTATAGAAGAATGAGCCAATGCAATATTTTCAGGATGTTTAAAGGTGCAGACAGAAACGAGAAAAACGAAAACGTAGCGTATGATCTGGATACGTCTAAATTAGCAATAACTTAGAAGGAGTTATTAGTCTTATGCAGCATATATTCAGCTCAAAATTATTTGCGTCTTGTCGCATGCTCAATATATCTGTATCGTTATGGAAGAGTAGCTTAAGTCCACTTAATCTTTTTTAACTTACCGACACAGATTTACCCTATTTAGAGATAATAATCGCAAAATATCAAACAGAATTCACTTCCGTTGCAATGAAAAATTCTGGTTGTATAAATCTGTGTCGACTTAAGCAGATATATTTGATTTGCTTGTGTAGTAAATTTTTAGAATTCTCAGCAATCACTTATTAATAAAGGCCCCTCCTGTACATCCTTAGCATCTCGTGGTGCGGCATGTCAGTGTGCAAAATTGAGTTTGCTTTGGAGTCACTATGCAGTTAATGTTATCCTGGCTGCGTCTATGTCAATTTTTTTTTTTTTTTGACAGACGTATTATTGTGAATTAGCTTCGACGGGTAGCCAGAGACGTGTCTAACTCAATTGTGTTCATATGCTGATATTTACCACTGTGATCCCAGAAAAAGTTGCAAGTAGTACCCTGGTGAACTTACCTACTCCCTGACATTTATGTTAGCCAGGCTTGATATGTCATGCAAGAACGGACTACCAAGGAAATCAGTCCTAATATCCGAAATATTTGAACATTGACAGAAACAGCTGTCTTCTTCACTTCCCATCCTGACAACTTCTACAGTACTCATTAACAGGCAGACCAAGTTTCACCTCATGCTCACTGCTTAGTGCCGATTGATAATAGCCACCAAAATGCGTCACGGTTTCGCGGTATCTGTATAACAGACTCTGATCGTATAAGGGCTAGATTTGCCCCCATACACAGCAAATGGGTTCATCTTTGCACCTTCCTTGTGCCCTCCCCGAATAAACACCTCTACAGACCCAGGCCAGGTATTCAGAGAAAACCCCCTATTTGGGAAAGGTTGTGGGTGTACAATAATAGACGACGTCAGTGACAATGTCCGTCAGATCCACTGGATGCTAGTTTAGTAATACAAACAAGGCTTTTAAAGGGGTGTACCTAAGCGCACCCGTAATTATCAGTATTGTACTATACAGAATTCTGTCGAAGAAGTTGTATAGATATTATTGTGTATTCACGGAGCTTCTTTTATGACTACATATGTCTAGAACAATAGGTCAGGTGAGGTAAGAAAGGCTATCTTAGATCAAAAATCCTCTAAGAAACTGGCTAGAATAATATTGAGCAGCAATAGAGGTATATAATGCTGTCCTTTCTAACACTTAGTACAGGGACCTCGCGAAAAGGTTCCGACAGTTTGCTTTTCTATATAGTGCTTTAATGAGGTTAATTAGTTGTTTAGGAACGCCTTTACATGAACCAGCTCTGTTGTTTCTGGAAGTTCCTGCTTGGGTAAAAACCTTCAATTTGCTGCGGCTGTTACTGAGCTGACAATCTTTGGTCGACTGGTCGTTCTGAAGCGCTGTCATTTGCACGACAATTTATTCGATGGGTGTTTGAAAATATTTCGGTTGCAAATTTGGCCAAAAATTAAACCCTTTTATATTTTGAACGATCTTTATTAAACCAACTATATATGTGCCGTTTTGATTGATAACCTTTTGCTATTTTTGGGGTAAAGCTATTATTCCATCAATGTGGAACTTCTGGGTTTTCTGAGCGAAAAACTGCTCCAATTGCGTTTCGCAGTGCTTTACGGAATTTAAATTTACAGCATTAAGAAAGTTCTGCAGTGATTCAAACAATTCATCTGGTCAGCTAAGAGATTAAAAGGGAAATCAGAATCAATCTTTTGATAAGGTTGTAGAAGCTTTACCCAGTTTTTATTTCAATTCTGGCTTTGCTTCTGTCTGCGAAGCTTCAACTTCCTACAGAAATTGTTCGATTTCATCCCGTTTTAGCAGTGAATCAACAAATGGTCCATTGAATTTTTCACTATTAATTCATGTGGCACCCAAACATCGAGTTCCTTTTTCATAACTGTTTGGGGATGAATGCCTAGTTCTTTAGCAGCTTTATTAGTGATTGGTCTACCAAAACGAGATGCACATTTAACTTTAAACTTATCTGATATAAAACGATCTGTTGTTTTTCTAGTTATAGCATCGTTTCCATAAACTTATAAATTTTTCTAGCAACCTTGCGGCAGATTTTCAATGACAGTGGAGGGCATATCAGAACATATCAGATATTTATAGTATTTAATTGTTTGTTTTTAACTAAATTTCTTTATATATTTAATTAAAAAATCAATATAAAAACAGATACGTTTTTTATTATTTTAATAGACTAGGATCCCACTTTCCCATGAAACGGAAAAACCAGGCAAAAAACTATACTTTTCTCAGAATAGTGTGATTTTAATAATAAAGTGACCCTAAAATGCCACCTTTTAAACAAGCTACAATATTGCCTGTTGCAATTAATATTGGGTATACAAGTTAATAATGTCGATTTGGACACCATTTACATAACTATCACCTATGGTTAGTGCCAATCATAACAATTATGGTATTTTGGAGGGTATATATCTGTCATTATAATTCAGTATTCGATAGACGCCAAAGTGTAAACACTGGAGATCGATTATTCGAGTTTTTTCAAAAACAGGTGTTCGAATAAAATGAAAAGTAGCAGTTTTAAAAAAACCTGTTTTCGGTTAATAACAATTAAAATATCCGGTTAACCGGTTGTTTAATTTAAATAAAATTGTTCCTAATTTTTGAAGCGCACAGCTGGACCAAATCGTTTTAAAAATGAGCAGAAGCTGATGGAGAGCTTAAAATTAAAGTGGCAATCAATACTAACAATAATTCTAACAAATCTTATGAAAACTATGCCAAAACGGTGTTTGGAGGTCATAAATAAAAAAAGTTTATTGCACAAAGTACTGAAAATTGTTTAAGTTTCGAACAGCTACTCAAGTGGCTAATTTCGTTTTTGTTGTATTACTTGATAGAGAATGGAACTAATAGTTATAATTTAGGTGCCTATGATAACAAAAATTAAATGTTTTACTTTGAATAAATTTATTAGTAATATACGAGTGCTTAATTGCTTCGACAAGAAAATTCGCTTAGATTGCGAACAACACGGTATGTAAATTTATGCACCACGTACTTAATAGTGTGGTATGTTAGGTAAGAACCCACCTTCCAACCAAGAAGTCGTCGGTTCAATCCCAGGCCACACCATCTGATAATTTTAAACAGCGATATCACCTCACATCATTACTAGTGTGTATTTACGCTGTGAAAAAGTTCACTAACTAATATATCTGCCGTTCGGAACCGACGTTTGTGGGTTTGTATAAGTCTAGTTGATCATTCTCCGTATATAAAAATCAATATTTATTATAGAAGATGAGAAGGGGTTATTTTTGCTCAAGAGTGCATATCTTTTTCGATCCACCTTGGTTTTCACGTTCTTTGTGAGCCGTTCAAAGTTGTCATATATACAAAAGATAACTAAATTTATACAAATGGTTAAACGATGAGCATATTTTCAATAAAAAAATATACAAACGTATAAAAATTATACTTATTTAAATTACCCGGTTATTCGTGCTAAATTAACCGGTTTATTCGATATTCGAAAAATAGAGATTTTGAGAAAACCGTATTCGACAAAACCAAAAACAAAACGCGTTAAAACCGGTGGAATAATAACCGTCCGATCTTCCTAGTAAACACATTTTTTCAATCGCTATAATAATGTCGAATTTTGTGCCTAAAAAAGATATTTTGCGGGGAAGTCTGATAACCTTTTTCATTTGAAGAAAACGGCTGCTGCAAGTTATCGATTGTTAAGAGATGCTTACGGTCAACATGCATCAAATCAAAAAAAGTTGTGAACGATGGTTTGCACGATTCAAAAGAGATTTCGACACTGAAGACAAGGAGGGGCTTGGTCAGCCAAAAAAGTTCGAAGATGAGGAATTGGAAGCATTAATCGACGAAGATTGTTGTCGAACTTAAAGAGAATTTGCATTAACATTGGGAGTCACACCACAAGCCGTTTCCATACGTTTAAAAGCATTGGGATTCATGCAAAAGCAAGGAAATTGGGTCCCATATGAATTGAAGCCGAGACACGTTGAAAGGCGATTTACATGTCGAAATGATATTTGAACGCTACAAAAAGAAGTAATTTTTGCATCGTATTATTACTGGTGATGAAAAATGAATACATTAGGATATCCTCAAGCGCAAAAAGTCATACGTAAAGCCCGACCAACCAGCCGAATATCATTACGCCTAGATATAGTTCTATATTTTGTGGAATTAGAAGGGTGTTTTGTATTATGAGCTGTTGAAGCTGCATCAATATTCGAGTTTGAAGAGTTTTTCTAGTGACTAGAAAATAGAGTCTAGTAAACATTGTAGATAATTTCAAAAAATAAAAACTTCAGTTGATTTGATCTTTGAGCATAGTAAGCCTTTAAATTTATCTAAATGTCAAAGACAGAATATTACATTATTCTCACATTCAAAGAATAAGAGTTTTTTCCCAAAAAATTTATATTAAGAATGTTTTAAAAAATATTGACAAAAAATATTGTTGCTCTTAAATCAAAAGCTATAAACTATAAACATAAAGAAGTTCCATTTTTTTAAACTTTTGTTTTGCACTTTTTCGTTGTTATAAGAAAAGATGCCAAACAGTCAATCAAATCGTTTTAAAACATCATATTCCGTTTCTAAAACAATTTTCCGTACGATTTATATGTTAAGGAATTTGAAAAATAGGGTCAGACAATCACAGAGGACCTGTACCGAACACAATTGATTCGTTTGAAGAGAGCGATCAACAAAAAACGACCAGAATATTCGACAACACACAAGGCCATAATCATCCATCATGACAACGCTCGGTCGCATGTGTTAAGACTATTTGGAAAACAGTGGATGGGAAATTTTGGCTCACCCGCTTTATAGCCCAGACCTTGCCCCTTCTAACTACCGTATGTGTCGTTCGATGCAGAACGCCCATATTCATTCTTTACCTCAAAACCGGAGCAGTTCTTTTGGCGCGGAATCCGTATCCATATGCTACCAGAAAGATGGGAAAAAGTAGTGGCTAACGATGGCTAATACCTTGAATAATGTATCAATATATTTTATCATATTAAATGCATTTTTCAAGCAAAAAAACGACATTATGAACTTGTATACCCAGATGTTACATTTTAGAGCAATATATCGGTTTGTAACAGAACTTTTTCGAACACCCAATATAAAAATATATATGTATAAGATAAAGTAGGCGATGTCTTCATTAAATTCGTTGAAAAAGTTTATGAACCTTCAATTTCAGCGTTTTTTTTTTCCAAATTAACGATAATGAAATATCAGGCTCGCCTGCCACATTCTTTTTGATATAAATTTAAATATTTCTCCCCTTACCCTCTCAAAATGTTGCTGTTTTTTAATCTTTTTTTCTGGAAGTGAAAATATTTGCAAGTTATGTCCATGATTTTGCATAAAGGGTTAAAATCGGTTATCGCCAAAAATAGTTTGTTTGCCATCTTTTTTCCAGGCAACATTATTATCCTGTGATTTTTTTAAAAACAAAAAATGTAACGTGATGGCATTACTTTACGAGAACACTAGGATACCTTTTTTTAATGCTGTATTTTTTAAAGTGCACAAAAAACATCGATGGCAAATAACTTCTACACATTTTGAACATAAAAAAAGCGCCATAAGTTCTATTAAATGTCTATGCTATATGTTTGTGAGAAGAGTTGAAATATTTCTCGAAAGTTTTATATATGGCTTTTGTACTTTCAGCGTAATTTTTGCTGCAATTTTTCAATTGTACGGCATCTAATATTATATTTTAACTGATTAAAACTGTTATTTAACTGATTGATAAAAGTATTTATATTCTTATCTAAAACACCAAAAAACAAATAGTAAACGATTATTTTTAAAAATAAATAATAATTCCATGCGCAGGACATATTCCAACATTTGGTTTTGTTTTTATTTTTACAAGGCTATCAAATAACACCTGCGGCATTAAGCAAATAAACAATATTGTTTGTATTTAAAAATCAATTCAAACACAATAACATCAACTTTCTTCTCTATGAAATTATCGTTCATGTGATAAACATGTTGTAAACACGGTCTTACAAAAGTATACATACGACTGATAACACTTGCCAACACGAGTTTTGTTTCCTTTAATTTTTTTGTGTTATTGGGTATTTCTATGGCAGAACAAAATTCACCTGGCATGACGTTCTTTTTTAATTTGCGTTTTAAAATATTTAGCAAATGTTTTACAATATTGAGATTAGGAAATTGTGGAGGAGAACCTCGGCCATCAAGTTTTGGCAGCAGAAGTATAGCATCCTATTCCCTCTATGGGACCTGAACAAGTTCGTCGGCTACCCATTGATGATATTGCGGTCTTCATACATAAAGTATAAGGTATTATTTTGGTGCTTACGGACCTATCGGACAGTCATCCTCCTAGGGGTATTGACTCAATGAGATTTTTTGTATCTTTTATGGCTATTGCGCTGGCAGGTTTGACCCCGGAGTGTTTGACACAATGAATCATTCTAAGTGGAACAAGTTCGCCAGAGCTTTAGCATTTCACCATGCGTGGTTTTAGCAATTGCACTGTTGCTTAGGGATCAGTTTTAAGTATCTTTGAGGCAATATTATCGCCACCAGGAGTTTTTTTTTATTCTTGAAGCTTCTTATTCATCTATAATATCCGGTATGCCTAGACATTCTACGGAGTTATCTTGCCTTATTGTGTGTTTATTGCAATACAAATCTCAGGATCAGTAGTGCTGTCTCCATATTTCTAACTGCTCGCTTTTAGGGGTACACAATATTACATTTTTGTCTTTCAGCGGTTTGGTATTCAAAAATTTCTACCTGTGGTCTTCACTGCTTTTCATGGATCATAGCAATATGTATGGCCTGTTTGTAAATGCATAACTGCGCTGCGTCAAAACGGCAAACTTTTACTAGAGAAAATGATATGATAAACTGTTACTGCATATAAATTTGCGGCAGTACTACCTTTTGTTTTAAGGCGCTAAATGTTATGGTGCTATACGCACAGGCACATTCCTGCCATCATCTCTTATCCTTTCTAGCGCTACGTTTCACTAAATTGTAATGTATACGTGGGCAATGCTAGCGCCCGCCTGTTATAATATTGACTATTGCCATAAATATTGTTTTCGTTTATATTTTTTTTTATTTTTTAAAAATCTTCGGACCGTAGGCTTATTTAAACTTAATTTTCTTGTAACATTTGCAAATAAATTACCTTGACTTTAATTTTATCATAGTTTTTTAATTGGGTTCGAAATATTTTGCCATTGTCTAATATATTCAAATAAAGTGGCCTACACATATGGCCACATGTTCTAACAAATACAATATTTGTTCTTTACAAATGGCCATTTTATAGAAAATTACAATTTGTTCAACGTATGTATGTATACTTTTGTAACATTGTGTATGTGGTAAGGTCACATCTATTATCTTTCATATATTGCCGTGCCGATCTGTCTGTCTGCTGCTACGCACTCTAAAAAGGCCATAAATTATTTCAGTTAAGTGGCATTTGAAATTGTTTTCTTTTTAATTATTGTCTACATTTAATTGTTATGTGCGAAAAAATCTATTTTAAAAAGTCCATAACAGTCTATAAACAGAAATATGTAAAATATGTATTTTCCATAACAATCAATGAATGAGTCCCATGCGTGCTATACAAAGTATTCATTTATGAGGTTCAAAATATATAACAAAGTTTATTTGTGTGTTGTTAGTTTGGTGGTTTTCCGGAGTGTCAATAACATGTTTACGAAATCACAAATAATACAAGAATACAAGACAACAACAACAACAGCTACCTGTTGTTAAGATTTCAACAGTCATGCGTTTGCGGGATAATAAATATTAAATATTTGAAGAAATCAATGTAAATATTATGAGATTTTTTAGGTAAATAGGTAAATACAGGGTAGCCAGATGGCCTTAATTTCGCTTGATTTACAAGATTTTTTACAGCTTGCTAAGAATCAAGAAAAATATGGTTTGTCAAGATGTTTTTAAACACATTTTTTAAAGGGCTGCACACAAAATTTTGCAAAAGCTATTAAACGTTTTAGTGAAGGTTTTCTGAGCGGAAAATTGATTCAAATGCTTTTTGCAGAGAGAACGAGTTCTGCAGAGATCGAAACAATAACAATCTGAAGGTGTAAGGTCGTGCTATACGGTGGAAGCATCAAAACTTTCAGTCAAGCTTAGTTTCTGCTGGGTTATCAAAGATGTGTATTGTTTGGCATTGTCATTGTCATTGTCATTTTGGAACACAATTTCTTTTCTGTTGATCTATTCTGGCCGTTTTCGGCTTTAATATCGTTAATTGTTTGAAGTAGAGATCGGAATCAATTGTTTGACCAGGTTATAACGAACAATTCCCTTCCAATCCCGCCAGACACACAGCATTACCTCTCCAGGTGTCAATCTTGGCTTTGCCACCGTCTGCGAAAATTCAGTTTGCTTGGTCCATGTTTTTTTTCGCACATTATTGTCGTACGTGATCCACTTTTCATCGTCCGTTATCATTCCGGCCTATCAAGCAAGTTATAGTGTTGGCTGATGTAATAATTATTACCGAAAATATTACATTTTAGAGCTATTTACTGACGATTTGTAACTGAAGATTTTCGAGCACCAATACCATATTTTTGACTGTCAAGATTTTTTTCAAAATCAAGATTTTTTTTGTATAAATGGCAAAAATGTTGCTATGTTGAATAAATAGGTTTGCAAACGCGAAATAGTCGTATTATTATTAGATTATATGAAAAGTTATGATCTTCCTTCTATTGTGAAGCTATTACAGGGAAATTAGGCTCCGCTAACAACCGCAAACTCTATCAAAATAACGATCCTTAGCACACATCAGGTGCCACAAAGCAACTAAAGCTTATTATTGTTGCGAAATTATAGAAACATATGCGTGGAGCCTAGACCTTATGCAATTAAACGTCTTTGGGAGGAATTGGTTCATCGAAAGGTCAACACCCTTCTTTAGCTTAATGTGACACTATTAGCAATATTAAACTCTACAGAGGCGAAAGTACAATACATGTATAAAAATCAATTCTACTGACGCGTTGTCCGATTATGCCTTAAGTTTAAAAAACTACTACTTTTTCCTATCTTTCTGGTGGCATATGGCTATTGATTCCGCGCCAAAAGAACTGCTCCGGTTTTCAGGTAAAGAATGAATCAAGCCAATTTCTGATACTCTGTTCTGAAGTGAAGCGTATTCCAGTAGAGACGTTCTGCATCGATCGAAACAAATAGTAGTCAGAAGGGGCAAGGTATGGGCTATAAGGTGGTTGAGCCAAAACTTCCCATCGACTGTTTTCCAAATAGTTTGACCAGTCTTGTAACATGTGGCCGAGCGTTGTCATGACGAAAGATTATTGCCTCGTGTCTGGTCGAATATTCAGATCGTTTTTCGTTGGTTCTCTTCAAACGAATTAATTGTGTTCGACATAGGTCCACTGTAAACAAAACACCATTCTGATTTTACCAAATACAGAGTATTACCTTGGCGTCATAGATATTCGGCTTCGGCTTTGATTTGACTGGTTGGCCGGGCTCTACATATGTCTTTTTGCGCTAAGGGTTATCGTAATATATCAATTTTTCATCACCAGTAACAATACAATGCAAAAATGACTTTTTTTCTTTTAGTAGCGTTCAAGCATTATCACCTTTCGACGTCTCTCGGCTTCAATTCATATGGGACCCAATTTCCTTGCTTTTGAATGAATCCAAATGCTTTTGAACGTATGGAAGTAGCTTGTTGTGTGACTCCCAATGATAATGCAAGTTCTTGCGTTTGACAACAATCTTCGTCTAGTAATGCTTCCAACGCCTCATTTTCAAAAGTTTTCTTCTGACCAGTCCTCCTTGTTTTGTGTCGAAATCACCACAAGTTTTTTGAGAAAGCTTCTACCAACAATCGATAACTTTCAGCAGCCGTTTTCTTCAAATGAAAAAGGTTATCAGATTTCCCCGCAAAATATCTTTTTTTAGGCACAAAATTCGACATTATTATCGAATACTGTATTTCCAAAATACTATTTTTGTTATTATTGACACAAACCACATGTGATAGAGTTATGCTATATGTTGTCCAAATCGACATTATTAACTTGTATACCCACTATATTTATATTTTCTACGTTTAGAGGACATTTTTATTAAAAAAAAACTCGTGTCAGGTTATGCGTTAGTCACTATGTAAACAACATGCTCATACCTTGGTAAAGAAGCCCCAATTTCAAATTCTGATTGCATTAAATGCTCCACATATGCTCCAAGTTATAATGAATGCACCCGTGTTTAATCTATTTTCATTTTTCGGAATAACCAGTTTTAAAAATGGTTTGATCGTAATTCGGTCAATAAAATTTTTTCTCCGCAAGATCTTTTTAGCTGTGCCTGTCTGAAGCTCATGTTTTATCTGCTTTCAAATAGTTCTATGTAGATAGCAGCATCCGTGTCTACTTATTTTCTAAAAATATGATACCATTCTTCGAATTCCTCGGCTTCCCTGCAAATTCTATTCTGTGGTTACCCCTGTTAGAATATGCCCAAACTTTCTTTGTACTGTGTACGTCAAAATAGAGCGTACGCTCTTATGATTTACCTTTTAATTTCCGTCGGATTAAAAAAAAAAATGAAGTAAATTTGCCAATGGTGGATGTACGATGGGAAAATGAATGAATGAATGAAATGAAAAATGAATGCTATGAGGATAAAAGGAGCTGGCAATATTTGAAGGGCAGCTGTTCAGGCTGCCTAAAGCACATGCGGAGAATCTTATAAGGCTTATTACTGGCCACTGGGCTGTTGGCAGACATGCTCAAATAACGAGAATCCCGTATAATGGTCTTTTCAAAAGTTTCAATGATGAAGAGAGGAGGAGTGTACGGAACATCATCCAGCATTCCACTATAAGGACTGTCTCGCAACGGGCGATATAAACAAAAAGCACGCCGTTATTATGGAGACTGCGTGGCTAATGGATGCCAAACAGTACCTTATTGCGGTAATGGATATATGGTAACACCACAAACCTACAATTTTTACCTATGTGAGCCTAAGTGTACAGTATCATGTATACATATCAACATAAAGCTAGGGATGCTTCGACTATCGCTGGCACAATGCAGGAAACGGCAACTTGCTTTTGTTTTAGAGCTTTAACAATATCGACAATTATCCTAGTAGTCCGAATGATAGGCAATGCATCCCCAATTGCCAAATGTGCGCGGTTATCAAAAGCTTTCTAAAGTCTCTAAAATTAAGGTATATTGATTCATTGACTGTTTACAGTTTGTCAAGTTAATGTGTGCACAGTAAAAAAAATTGTAATGTTATTTTCGTTTGCCAACTCCAGCAACAAATTCTTAACATGTCTGTTTTTTGCATATATTCCGTTACTGTGCTTCTTAAGGGCGATGAGACGTCATCACTTTTAAATAGATCTGCACATTAAAACGCCAACAACAAAAAAGTTTTCTACCTGATTTGTATGTTGTCAAATGAAAACATTTAAAAAATAAGAGATTATAGGCATTTTTTGGAATAAGGGTTTATTATGAAAATATTTAGGTTCTTTCATAAATGTTATCGTTATCGTATGTAGATGTCACATAACGTTCATCAATAAAGGTGCAACAAATGACTATATATTTAAATATTGGAGTATTTGTATTTTTATAAAAACTAAATCAGCTAGGAAACCTTTGATTTATTTTTAGGGATGTGTACAACATCATATATAATTGAAAACATTTATTAGACGAACTGTATGTAAATCAATAGGCAACACAATTAACAGGTCTTTATTTGTAAAATTTAAAATTTTCTTATTTTATATTTCTCCTAAATCTCAAAAATTTTAGATTTTCTTTTCTTATATTTCTTTTAAATTTGCTACTGAGTCGTTTATTGGAAAGAAAAAACCGTAGCATCAATAAAGGGATATATGAGAGTGTGTGTGTATATGACTCGAGTCTCTTATTCTCACTTTCTCTCGTCACATGTTAATAATGTTAATGTGAAATAATACAGTTGAACACTTCTATAACAAATTAAATGATAAAAAAATGCTTTTTTCGGAACGATGCAACGAATATATGCGCTTATTTCGAATGTCTGGCCATTTACTTATTTCTAAAACTTTCCACAGATGCTGAACCTGACCACACAGAACCTGATAATCGGTATAAACTCGCCCTCTTCAAAGCTTCTTTTTTGTCGACATCTTGCAGTGCGCTATAAGTGTGATGTATTGATGTATTTCCCTTCACCCTCCGTTGAATGAGTAAATTAAAAACAACAGGAATATTGAGAAATTTACAACGAAAGTAAGACAGCAAACAAAGCGACAACACTGAGAGAAATATGAGAAAAACTCACCCCAGTTATTTAAAAAGAAATAATCACAAATAATATCACGCATACATATGTGTTGCAAACAAAAGCATTTCTCACAGTTAAAATGAAAAACAAAACTGAACTCACTGCAATAACAACAGCAACATTAACAAAAACAATGAAGCAATAACACATCTGCTTTATGTTCTTGTGTATAGGTGTGTGTGAATATATACATATATATATATGTTTTTCAACTCGGATGCGAGTATAACAAATACAATAACAAATGATGAGTACTACTCAACACTTTTGTTCTACACTACATCAGTGTATGCTTAAATAATTCATTTTCAGTTATGTTCTTGCTTTCGGTTTAATTGCACACATATTTTGTTAAGTTTGCTACGCTGGCTGATAAAATAAAGAAAAAATAGAAAAAAACTGCGTTAAAATTTGCTTATTTTCTTATTTCAAACACACATAGAAGAAAAATTATATTATATACACTTATAATTTTTTTAGAGCGTTTAAATAACAGCAAATAAACTGTATATAGTACTCGTGTAAGAGTTGTTTCTTTTTTGTGTTTTTGTTTTATACAAAAAGAAAATATTCTATACGCCATCACAGGAAAAGAAAAAATTTAGTGAAAATAAAAAATTGTTTATAATTTCTTGAGACAAAAAAGTGCGCGAAATAGTGAAAAATTAAAATAATTTTTGTAATTAAAACGTTTCTAAAAAGACCTTGTTTAGTTGTGTTTAATGCCTTTTTTTGTTTACAAAAATTTAATATTTCTTTATAAAAATATAGAAAATAATTTAATAAAACCTCTTCTTAATTTTCAAGAAAAAAAAATTAGAATTTTTATAATAAAAAAGGAATATAAAAAATATTCCATTCAGTGTTTAATTTATATTAATTGAACTTTATTAAAGTTGAATAAAGAATAGTAAAAAACACAACAACTACAACATCATCAACAATATATATCACATATAAATACAGCATCCAGAGTAGAGTGCGGTATATCATATTTTATCAACACCACCACCACCACTACCACCCTCTCTTATTTTAATGTGCTCTCTTTTTCACCACTGGGAGTGTACACTGAAAGAAAAATGTTGATTCAAATATTCATTGTCAATTGAACAATAAAAAACATGATTTTTAAAATAAAAAAGTAAGTTTAAAAAAAGTATTTTATACATAAAAAATCTTTTGCTTATTTTCTGTTTAAAAGAAATATTAAAAATGTGAACGTTTGCGTATAAAATAAGTTTTAGTGGTTTAAATCCCTTGTTTACTTTTTTACTAAACTATTTACGAAATATTTATTACATCGCTGTAGTCTGTCGACCGTTTTTTTTTTTCACCCCCTTATTTTATTACGATAGCTAGCAAGAGCGGCTTAATCGTTCTAATTGTTAGCATCTGTTGTTAACTATGGGTATTTGTTGGTTATTTGTTTTTCATCCCTTATCATGATTTTGCATTACCATTCTCATTATAGACGATAATTTTTTGTTGTATATTTCATCTTATTTCTAACGCCATCGTTTTGTGTTTTTCATGCATTGTTTTTGTCCTCTTTTATTAAGGATTCTAAGGTTTACAATTATTTTTGTGTGTGCGTTTTTCTAATGAATCATCATTTTTATTCGATTTCTGTTTCTTTTTTTTCGGTCAACAAGTTTAAAAAATATAAATTATTAGTCACATATAAGTAAGCTTTTTGAAATAGTCAAACTTTAAGGGAATTTATATATATATATATATATATATATATATATATATATATATATATATATATATATATATATATATATATATATATATATATATATTGACTATTTCAAAAAGCTTACTTATATGTGACTAATAATTTATATTATTATTATTATATATTTTTTTTTTTTTTGAGTAATATGAATCAAGCTATAATATTGTTTATTTTATAAAAACGATGTCTAAAAAACTATCAATAATGCGGTACAGTACGTACAATTAATACGCTGTTTCCTTTTAAATTTGTTGGTAGGTGTATTTATAACACGTATTTTTTTATTACATTCAAAAATAATACTTAGGAAACATTCAATATTGCTTATGATAAGCAAATTTTGTTACAAGGAATCAAAATATTTGTTACTTCTGAAATTTATAAAAATAGATAAACAATTTCATTAAAGAATTCAAAATGATAAAAATCCGTTTATTCTATATATCAGGAGCATAATTGCGTCAAGTTATTATTATTATTATCGTTTCCATTGGATTTGGTAAGGTTCATAGTGCCTTTGCCAATTCATTTCCCTAACCAAAGCTAATGTTTTGAGTTGATCAGCTCTAGTTTTGTGTTGTGGCCTCCTCTATCTGGCATCTTCAGGTGTGGGCTGGCCGACCTTGTCTTCTACTTTTTTGCGGGCTGTTGGTCGGATCAAGGTGGTGTTGTGTGCTATGGGCTGTTAAAGCAAACTGTAATTACTTCGTTTGGCACGTGATTTATGAAGAAAACGGCCGGTATACGTGATTAAATATTCTTTTGCATGACAACGCTCGGCCCCACTTCACAAAAGTTGCCAAACGATTGTCAGAAACAATCAAACGCCGCACCCCCCGTATTATCCGAACATTGGTCCCTCTGACTATTGACTGTTTCGAAGTATACATAATTTTTTTTTAGCATGTTACCAAATCTTTTCAAAAAATAAAAAAACGCTTCAAAGTTGGATCGCTTCAAAAGACGAGAATTTTTTCTGAAGCTTGATTCGGAAATTGGCTCAGAGGTGGGGAAAAGATGTAAGCAGTGATTTGATACATTTTTATTTTGATATATTTGTTAATTCGTTATCTTTTTTGGAGCTAAAAAAGGAACTTAATTAATTTGTACTTCCAATATGTAAATTATGCTTATTTTTGTTGCAAATAAACTATGAACTATTTTAAATAAAAAAACTCACCCGGAATTTTTTACCCAGTATGTTACCAACCTTGTGAAAACAGTCTACAAACATCCATATCCGTGACCGCCAACTTTTTAAGATGAGCTGTCAGTCCACAATGGTCCGTAAAAAAACCCGTCAAGAGTTTCAAGTACACGCCCAAACATCCCAATCCAAGGACTTTCCCAATCCTTGATTAAATTCAGGGTGGTAATAAGTGGTGTCGTAAAGTAAGGTTCCGGATGTCTTTTAAATGTTGATTACTATTTTGGAGACTATGTGCCTCCGCCTCATTTAGGTTTTTTTATTTTCTGTGACCATAGCCTATTGTTGTTAGATATAATCCATGGCCAGAAGATTCGCAAAATTTTGTGAAAGCATTGATGTATAAAAACTTGTATTTCTGGTTGCAACATTCCACCATTATCAACCATATTGGAGGTTAAGTTTAATAAGTTGTGAATATATTTAATTTTACACGCTGGAAAAGAGAAGTGAGCACTGAGTAACGTCTGTTAATGTTCTTGCTTCATTTTTCTATAATTTCTTATAAATAGGCTGTTCTTGACACCCTGTTGATTCCAGTTCATGACAACATTAGTGATTGTCTCGTTCGATTTTCGTATGGTGTGTCTAAGCCATTCATACTTCTTCAGTCTAAGGTCCTGTGCAACCAGGCTTTATTTTGTTCTACGCCAGATCTTTCTGTTTGTTATCCTTGCATGGTTAACAAGTATCCGTTGCAAGCATCGATCAATAAATGCCTGTATTTTATAGAGCAATGTCTTTGTTAACGACCATGTTTCACAACCATAGAGTAATTACACTTTACAAAAGCGTTGAATATCCTAAGCTTTGAAATGCTCTTGATGTTTCTCGATTTCCACACCCTCGAGCAAGTAAAATAATCTTTCGCTCGTTTAATCCATATTTTTATCCGACGTGTTTTTTTGCTTTTTAAAGTACGAGTATTTTGATGTAGTCAGTTTCTATTGCCCATTCGAATTCGATACAGAAATATTTGTTTATGCGCTGAAGCAGCAGTATATTACAGCAGCCCAGACTACGCTTCCAATTTTATAATATAAAATTTTCTTTAATTGACAGATATGATCCTTATGAAGCACATCAAAATCGCGCTCTTTTTGAGAACGTTTGCAACGAGTTGTCTAAGCTAAGGCATGATCTCTATATATAATCAAGAAATAATATTTTTAATAACGTTAAAAACACTTTCTACTACAAGTTTACTAAACTTAAGCATGATCTCTATGATCGTTTTTAATCAAGGCAAAATCTTTTTGAAAAGTTTAGGTATGATCTTCATGACAGTCATAATCAAGACACGACTAAGCTTAGGCATGATCTCTATGACCATTTATAATCAAGCTATAATCTTTGTGATAACGTTTGAAACGTTCTACTTCAAATTGACTTAGCTTAGACAAGAGCTCTATGATCATACATAATCAAGGCATAGCTAAGCTTAGGCAAGATCTCTATGATCATTGATCTTTACTATTTTGCCTTTTTTGCTTATTTTTGCATTTTATAATCATTATCTAAAAAAATTTAATTATTTTAAAAATTCCAGTTATACAATCAAATCTACTAAACGCAGGTATTTTATTTTTTTTGCAACGTAATTCACGTTACGTTTACGGATCGATTACCCAAAACGGTATTAATTATTCTAAACAAGATTTGCTACTACGTTTTCACCGTAAATTAATAGATATTTTTGCGGATCGTGAATAATAAACAACAAACAACCATCACGCCCCTCCCCCACCATCAAAGTTTTAGACTATTTTTGCGTCAACTAAATTAAAATTTTTATTTTTCCCACACAATGTAAGTTCTAGGCTGAACTCTTGTTCATGAAAATTCAATATGAATGAATAGTTTTGTTGTTGTTAAAAAAAAAGAAACACACACACACAGAGATGTTTAAATGACGTTTATGTCAGTCAACAATTAAAAAATCGCATTGTTTTATTTATTCTGCCATAACATTCGTTTAATGGTGTGCTGCTTTAATGTCATTGCACAAATAATTTAAACTTAAAAAAAGTACGTATTTTTACTATATAATACTAATGAGTTCGTTGGTTCGTTCATTTGTTCGTTCGCTCGACCAAACGATATTTACAATAATTAATGGAAGCTTTAGCCGCGTTTATTCTGTAAATAATAAATGATAATGGTGCCTATGAAAACACCTTAAATGGCATTTAATTAACAATTTGTAAAAATTTAGATTTTTATCTTAAATGGAAAGTGTTTTCATTTTTTATTTGTTTTAATTTTGAAAATAATTTAACTTGATTTTGAATTATTTTTTTAGAATTACATTTGTTGTTAACGTAGTACAGAATTATCAAAATGAGTACAAATGATTGATGTCAAGCATTTGTTTAATAGTCGTCTCGTATATGTAATGTAATGAATCGCATTGGTAAACAATTTATCGCTTAATGATTTCCTTTATAGATTATTTGTTGTTTTTATTTTTATTCACTTGCAATTTAAATGTGGCATAATATGAAATGATTAAAAACGAGTAAATAAAACTGTGGTTTTCCTAAATGAAAATTAAACTCTCAAGAAAAACTTAATGTTGTAAATAAATTTGCTCCAGTTAGTTAACAAAAGTTATTTGACATTTAGGAAAAAAATATATTTTTTTTAATAAAAGCTGATAAATTATTGAGTGCTCGGTTAAGTTAGTTTACAAATTTGACCAAAAATTAAATACTTTTTTCTTATATTTTAAATGCTGGCATATTATCTCTTCGGGAAACTCATCTATTCTGAGGGACCCTTGATACTGGGTGATATCGACTATGCCTAATCTGAACCTGATTCCCAGCGATTATGTCAACCTTGGTGTTTCTCTTCGCCTTTTGGACTACTTCAGTGTGTTTCAGGCCGAAGTGGCCATTTATCATTCTGCAAACTGGATCCGTGGTAATCAGGGTTGGCAAAAACCCGGGTTTTTTTGATGATTTTTTTTTTTGGTTTTATAACTGCTTCCAAATTTCGTTTAATTCGACAATATATTTTGTTTGTTAGTATAATTACGTTTAATATTTATAATTCAATTTTGCATTCTTAGTGAATCAAGGACACATTGTGTACTATGAGTTGCAAAAAACCCTGTATTCGGAGCAAATTGCCTTTACATCGGTTGAACCGTGCATTATATGAAAAACAGCCAGAATATGAAGACAGACAGACATATACAGTTTCCGTTTTGAATAACAACGCTCGGTCTCTCGTGGCAAAGTTGCCAAACAATTTTTAGAAACGATCAAATTCTCCAGACATAGCTCCTTCTGTCTATTGGCTTTCGATGGATGCAATATTTATTACAATAGTATGTCACTGAATCACTTCTTTTGACAAAATATAAATTCGGCTTCAAAGTGGATCGCCTCAAAAAACGAGAAGTTTTTCTAAGACGGGATTTGGCCATTAGTTCAAAGCTATGGCAAAAATGTGAGCTAGAGATTTGGTAATATTTTATTTTGATAAAATTGTTAATTTATTATCATTTTTGAGCTGAAGGAACCGTATTAATTTGTACCCCCAATACGAAAATTTTTAATTTTTGTTGTAAATAAACAACAAATACCTTTAAATAAAAACCCACTGGGGTTTTCCAAAATATAAAACCTAATAAAAAAGATCGAAAATGCTTTGCACTCTTGAGCAAAAATAACTTTTTCTCATCTTCTGTAAATAAGTATTGATTTTTATATATAGAGAATGATCAATTAGACTCAATGAAAGCCCACAACCCCACAAACACCGATTCCGAACGGCAGATATATTAGTCAGTGAAATTTTTCACAGCGTAAATAAACTTAATCAGTCGCTAGTAACGGTGTGAGGTGATATCACTGTTGAAAATTTTCAGACGGTGTGGCCTGGGATTGAATCGACGACTTTTTGGTTGGAAGGTGGGTTCTTATCTAATTTACCACAGATACACACACACTACTATATACGTGGTGCATAAATTTACATACAGTGCTGCTCGAAATCTAAGCAAATTTTCTTGTCGAGGCAATTAAGGTCTCGTATATTATTAATAGAATTTATTCAAAGTAAAACATTTAATTTTTGGCACCTAAATTATAACTATAATAACATACCTTTAACTCCATTCTCTACCAAGTAATACAACAAAAACGAAATTAGCTCCTTGAGTCTTTGTCTAATAAACATTCATTTTTATGGCCTCCGCATACTGTTTTGGCACAGTTTTTATGAGATTATTGTTAGTACCGATTGCCACCTTAATTTTAAGAACTCCATCAGCTTCTGCTTATTTTTAAAACGACATGGTCCAGCTCTGCTCTTCAAGAATTAGGAACAATTTTATTCAAATAAAAGAACCGGTTAACCGGTTATTTGAATTATTATTGACCGAAAACCTGTTTTTTAAAAGTGCTACTTTTCTAATTATTCGGAAACCGGTTTTTGAAAAAAGTCGAATAATCGATCTCCTTAATATATATATATATATATATATATATATATATATATATATATATATATATATATATATCTGTTCTGAGAGCCAGGCGGCGATCAGATCTCTTTCTTGTGTGAGCTCTAACTCTTCAGCTGGCCAGGGACTGCCGTGATTCCCTAGTGGCTTTATCATGACAGTTTTGTATACACCTCATCTGTCGATCAAGCGGAAGTATATTTTGGACGCTGAAATAGCCTGGACGGAAGATGACTCTTGACTTATCACTTGGACTAGGTTAGATATGAGGCGTACCAATCAGCTGTTCAAATTGGCCCGTCGGTAAGGCTGCGCTTACCTGCAAATGACTTGTCGTGGCTGTGGATTGGCTGAGGAGCAGATCGTGGTTCACTTTATCTGCCAATATCCGTCTTTCGCACAGCGTAGGCTTCTCGCACTGAGTTCTCCCTTTCTCGATGGCTTATCGGAGCTATCGTGTCTTGACATCAGGTCAATAGCCAGGTCAATTAGACTGTTGGGCTCGTCTCCGATCGAATCTAGGGAAGTGTTGCTGCAGTGCCTATGTTTGATCACCAGAACTCTGACGAATAGAACGGGGTCAACGCGTTATGTGGTATAACAACGGGCCGCTATGTGTGCTGAAGTAAGTTTTATTTAACGAGGCTGTCATTCCCTCCTATCCTATTCTATGTATATTCGAAACGAGCTTGTAAACCAAATAGTATGTGCTATTTTTATATTCGCTATTCCTGCAGTGTAGAGCTTCTTGGTTTTTACAGACCTCTACGGAATTTAAAGTTACACCATTAACCCTAGAGCTTCATCATTGCTATGTGCATGTGCGCAGATCAAGCTGTACAGATGGCGCATGGGTAAGACCATTACTATATATATCCTCTGACAACCAAGCTGCCTTAGGGGCACTTGGCTCGAACCGTATGACATGTGGACTGTTCAAATAGTGCTACGATTGGTTGCTAAAGCTTTCGCTTGGAAATAACGTCCAACTGTTTTTTTTTTGGTACTGAAATAACTGATACATTGGCCAGAATGGGTTCTGTGACACTCTATATTGGTCCGGAATCTTGAAGCACCACTTACTACTATCCTCAATCTAATCAAAGATTGGGAAATTGCCAGATGCTTGGAACACTGGAATGCTCAAAGGGAATTTCGCCAGTGTAGGGCTGCGATCAGTCCACAATTTGAGCATCGCTATAAGGTTTAGCAGGCCGTACTTGAAACTCCTTACGGAGTTACCATTGTGCTTTCAGATCTGCTGGTGTTCATTAGGAAGGCGGCAGATCTGCTGAACAAACTATAGACATAAACTTGTAAGGCCACAATATATCCCATGTGTCGCAGTGTCCTGTAACAGTGACTGATGGGTATGATGATGATGATAACCTTAGAACTCATACTGCATTGATCGTTCCTACACAGGGTGTTGAGGCACCTTGTTCTGTTATGGGTAATATTTTAAAAAATATAGGGTGTGTTTTGAGAGCTTAAGAACATAAAATGATAATACAAGATAAAAATATTGTTGAAATGAACGATTTCATTTATTATTATAATCTGGTAGATAATTTCATGGCATTTATTTTTCAAATATGATATCCGACATACGTCCGCCGCTGTTGCTGGTATGTCGGTATAATCCAATGACATAACATAGCCCCATAAAAAGTAATCCAGACGCGTAAAATCGCATAAACGAGGAGGCCAGTGAACAGGACTACTTCCAGAAAGTTGTCAGCAACTTGATTGTGCAATAATTCCATTATCTTGTTGAACCTAAATGTTATTGATGTTTAGCTCGTTAATTTTTGGAAACAAAAATTCAGTCAGCATCAGCATTGCCATACACGAAATTAATTTCCCACCAAAAATGTTTTAAAATTCTACCAAAACCGTTCGCAGCCTACCAAAAGTTAAGTAAACAATTTAAAAATGCATTTATAAGTATTATTCAGTAAAGGCTGGGTACCTTACACATGAAAGTACTTTCGTGAAAGTTACAATACATTCATGATTCTACATAGTTTATCCTAAAGGCAGTTTGTTGTAGGTAGTTTCGTTATGGTTTGGCGATGCATATCGATGGCCGAGGCTAGCATTTAAGTTTTTATTCATACAACAGTAAATTGCTTCACATAATTAAATCTGCTTGAAAAGAATTTGTAGCAATCTGTGAACAGTGGAAGATGATAAATGTGTAAAGCTGGGATAAACAGTTACTTAGCAAAGGACATAGAGTTATTACACTTAGAAAAATCTTTTAAAGTCGTGTTATCGTTAGTGAAAATTGTTGTTTATTCAAATCAAATATTAAATTTTTTTGCAAATTATGTTTGGTATTTTTAGAAACAAAAATCAACCATAAATGGAAGAAAGTTGCAATAAACCAACCAAACTACCAAATTGTTTTGAAAGATCGAAAAACTACAAATTTTGGTTTAATCGTATCAAAACGGCAACGCTGGTCTGCATAGCTCGATAGAGTTCGCATACTTTTGCGTATGATTAAACTTGCTATATTATTGATTTTAGGTTGCTTATCATTGCCAAACTATGCAAATGCAAAAGATAAAGTCATAACATAATTTTCAGAAGTTTATCTGTAAAACAAAACCAATTTCAAAAGAATACTGTTACTCCATAGCACCACAATCAGACCTTAAAGTATACTAAATAGTCTGTACCGATATTTATACACCCTAGTGTATGAAATTGTCGGCATTATTCATAAAAGTGAATAAAGTCTTTTCATTTTTTTTTAGAATTTCTTAAGTTTTTTTTTTTTTTTTTTAATAAAAACATCTTAAAAATTATGGAAAAGTATATGTTCATTGTTATTAAAACTCACCGCATGTGGTGAACTAATAATCTCATTTATAGTTTGACACCTTTTGAACATAAAATTTATTTTCTTTAATTTCAATTTTTTTTTTATTTAACAAAAAGTAATAATAAATATTTCATTTCTCGAAACACTCTCACCAGGTGTAATAAAATCGATTGCAATAGAAAAAATGCATTTTAAATATTATTCTCACCTTCTTACCAACAATTTTGAAATAGAAAAGTAAATATAATATAAGAGAACTGTGTTAAGATTCTCCTTTCCTTTCGAGTTAAATAATAATGATTTGTGTTAATGATTAATAAAATGATTAATAAAATTTGAGGGAAAAATTACCATTTGTAGGTGGTAACCAAAGAACTAAACTGTTACCTATCAGTAAAGCTTTGAAAACAAAAAGAAAGATAAACGTTAAAAGAAATTATAATTATTTTTACTTACAGAGATATACAATGCTGTTCAAAAAAATACCTGCTGTTCAAAAATCACCTACTCCAAAAAGTATACTATTTCTAAATCTCTTATAGAATGAAGTATTTGTAAAAAAGTACCTAACTTTGTTTACTGATCTCTTATAATTATAGTCGCTTTACATTAAAAAAAACACCCAAACACTGAACTCCTTCCACAATATACAATAAAAACCATTAAACATGGTGGATGAAGTATATTGGTATGGAGAAGTTTTTCCTATCCTATCATGCCATTTATTATACCAATATACTAAACGACGTCATAATGTCTTACGCCGAATGAGAATGTCGCTTCGATGGGTGTTTCAACAAGATAACAACCCGAAACACACTTCGAAGTGAGCAAAAGATTGATTTCATAATAATGACGTCGAGGTTTTCAGCTGGCCGACACAGTCGCTGGACTTAAATCCTATATAAAATCTATGGAAAATTATCAAAGCAAATAACAGGAAAAAATTGCTGATTTGAACAATATCTTTTTTATGTTATTTATGTTATGATTTTACCGAAAAAGAAAGTAGTAATCACGTTGTTCTGATGTTTTATTGGTCTCAAAGATCATGGTGAATCTATTTTTTTGAACAGCACTGTATGTGTGCATGTGTAATCACCTATGAAATTTGAGGTTTTTTAAAAGCATTATTAGTAGTAACCTACATTTGATTAGTAATAGAAATAATTTTTTATTAAGCAAGAAAAACACAAGTAACATTTCTACGTAATAATTATTTATTTAATTTAGTAGGGACATAAATACTGTTACAAATAAATATTTTAGGCTATGAAATGAAAAATAATGAAAAACATCAACTTTTTTATTTATTTATCGACATGTACATACATATGTATGTACAGCTATTGTCAAAATAATTGCACCACATGGATAACATATTTTAAACTACCAAAAAAGTGCATATTATTTATTAATAGTGTAATTTTTTTTATTAAAATAATAGAAAATAAATAAAAAAAAAACTGTTAAAAGACAAAATGGGTCCAATTAAATTCATATTGGTAGAAAGAAATTAACCCTCTTCGGCTGACGCGGTAGTCCAGCATATACCAATAATCATAAAAAAGCTGTTTGCGCCGGTATGCCATGTAAGTTAAAGCAGTTTAATATAAATTATTGTTCTGAAATCGAGAAAAAAAATAACAAGGTACACTCTTATACTAGAAACAAAAATAATTTTATCAGGCAAAAAAAAAAACGGGACTTAGAAAATATGGAGCCTTGAAAAGGTGTCTGATATTCTAGCACGTCAGTAGAATAGTAATAGTTTTCAAAAAAGTGTGAAAAGTAAGTGCCAAAATTATACCACCGCTTAGGTTGCACTATAAAAAACTAAATTTTTAAAAATATTAATGATTATTATTAAAGCACCATTGTGTTGAATTATTCTTCCAAATTTTAACTAGTACTTGGTTACATTGCCCTTGTTAGCAATAACAGCTGAGCATCACCTTCTATAGCATTCACCAAATTTTGGCACGTTTCATTCAAAATGGAGTATCATATCGCTTTCACATTGCTCCACAGATCATTATTATTAGTTGGTTTGAGTTCAGATACTTTCTATTTATCCATATATTTTCGATATGGTTCAGATCACAGGACTGCGCAGGCCATTCCATCACTGTGGATCTGTTGTCCTTTAATCAGTTTTAACCTTTTTTAATGGTATGCTTACATAACCCAAATGTGTAGCGTTTCTTCTGATGCAAAGGGCAGAATTACTTTTCATTTATTTTTAATGAACTGGTCAAAAACCAAAGTAAAAATACAGCCCATGCCATAACATTGAAACCGCCATGTTTGACAGTCTTTGCTGTTAATTTGGGCTAATTTAGAATTTGAAGGTCTTCCTAACATCGATAACCCATTAAACCAGAGTTGGCAAACCACTGGGTAACCCAATCAAACCCACCCAAGTTTTATCGGGTTGTGCGTCAATTGATCGTTTCTAACTATTGTTTGGCATAAGATGGAGATGCTTTATGGAAGCCATATGCTTCCAAGAGAAGTAGCGGGAAAAAAACTTTTCCTTGGCAACCTTTGCGATGTAAAATAATAACTCAATCATGTCTGTCTTTATATTCAGGCCGTCTTTATATTCTCAAAATGCACGGTTCAAACGAACTAATTGCACTCTGCACCAATCACTGAGTTTTGGGAACACACAATGCCGCATTTACCCCACTAAAAGTGCAAATTTGCATTATAAATACTAAAATAACGTAATTGTACTAACGAACAAAAAATGTTGTCGAAATGAAAGTAATTTGGAAGCAGTTATAAAACCAAAAAAGAAAAACCCATCAAAATCCCAATAAAACCCGATGGGTTAGGTTTTTTTTTTTTTAAAACCCCAACCCTATTTAAACCATATAAAACTATTTTGGTCTGATTTGCCCATAACATATTGCATTATTTTTCAATTGGTCAAAATGTTTTTTTCTTTTTTTTTTTTGTTGCTAAATAATGTTGTTATTCAGATTCTTATATACCAATATCTAGTCAGACTGAGCTGGGTAACGGGTCGCAGCAGTGTCAACCACCGAACGGACTAGACTGGTCTCTGTCTGTAGAACGATTGGTGGAACCACCGATCGATCTTTAGAAGGTCTCAGTAAAATCAGACAGCTCATAGAGTATAGGAGTTACTACAGATATCCAGGGCTCTATGTCCCAAGTTAGATAAATAGGAAACTCGATTACTCTTGGAGTTGGATAGCGGAGTGTGATAGGGATAATAAAGGGACACTGTATCTTACGTTCGAGGACCTTCCTGTAGAAAAGCGGTACTCCGGACTTCTGTGTGAGGAGAAGGATGCACTCTGGAGACAGTATATCATATTGTCTGCCGCTACCCGAGACTGTAGAACCTAGGATTTCGATGGATAAGTAGTCGATTTTCACGATGGACTTGATAACGTCTCGAGCCTTGGTCTGGGTAACATGATTGGGTTTATCAGAGGAATTCAGTCGCTAAGGGAAGGACCGTATGCAATAATTTTTGGTCTCCGCGGCTTGTTATATTTTCTCTCATTTTTCTACCTACCTACCCATGATAGCTAGAAAATTGTTTTTAAGACAGTTTTAAGTCGTCTTATCCTTATGAGACGGTGCAGAATCATGCTGCAAAGTCCACAGCTTGTCTTAACGGAGTGAATGGTTAAGCTTGGTAAATTTTGACCGAAGTTTTCATAGAAATGCAAGTCAGCGACAGTACAGCTAATTTGTGATCTTTTTCGATCCGTGTAAGTTATCAGCGTACTTCACCAAATTGCATTTAAATTTTTCTTTTTTCTTTTTCTAAAGCTGTAACCAATAAATATCCGCTAAGAAGTTTAAAATCCTCGCCGTCCCAAGTATTTTATAATAATTCGTCGCATAAACTTTTGCATAACATTAATCTCATGGGTCGAGACTTTTTATCTACGAAGATAATTTCGCTGAATTCATAATTTAACTGCTTTCATGACTTACTGTGTGTTGTGACATACAGTGTTTTGCATCTCCAATCTTCTCACCTATTGACGGACATGAGACTAATTCCGAAAGTGCAGCATTTATCATTCCACTTAAAAATATCACTATAACAGCGATACTGTTCTCATTATCTGAATACTACATGATGAAAACTGACAATTTTTTATTTATATTATAGGTTAATGCTATAGAGACTAGCTTTCAGAAACCATATGCTAAAAGTAAGATATTCAATTCTAGTAATGGGTAATGAGATCAATGTTGTAACAGTATTTATGTCCCTACTAAATAATATCGAATGATAAATTTATTTCTGTATATATTAATACTTTCGTCTGTTTGTTTCTTTGTCTGTCTATACATATATTGACTTGAATGATTATTTTCATTTTAGTTGTTATACTTAATGCTCTTCCCTTTTAAATGCAATCATTATGTATGTATGTATATGCAACTGAATAAATAAATATCTATATGCGGAGTATTAAGGTAGAATAAATATAAATTTTAATATGTGCGAGTATTTCATAAGTTCAGTTGTTTCTGTGACTGATAAGAAGGGCTCATTTATGATTTTGAACCGTTGGAAATAAATTGAATTTATTTTACTGATAACTTTCTTAATACTTGTATGTATTTTTATATTATGCTTTAAAAGGGAAGTATTCGATATATTTAATTATTTAATAATTGTTATTATTATTAAGAATACGATTACAAAAATGTAAGTGAAAAATATGTTATTACGCATGTAGTTAGTTGGCTTTTTAAGTTCCACTGAATACCTGCTCTTAATTTTATCTTATGTTAATGTTCTCTCTTTGTCTCCTTTTAACCCGGCGGAACCCAATTGGTTCTTTTTCAGACAGCAGAAAAGATCGGAGTTCTGTCCACTAAAGTTATAAGGCACTACTCTGAGAATTGTACTAGAGCCTCAGCGTAGTGCTGAGAGTCGAATGAGAAAGGCTTTATATGCTTTCGACGTTTGTAAGACGAATTTTGGAAGGAAATGGGGTCTTAGACCATATATTTTACACTGGAAGTGCATCGTGTCAATAAGGAAAATTCTTATCTAAGGCGTAAAAACTCTTACCTAAACCTTACCATTTTGACTAAGGTACAGAGGCTGATATGTCTTGCTATTACTGGCTCCATGAGTTCCATTCCCCAGGCTAGTGTGGAGAGGATGATGGGTATAACACCCCTTGACATCTTTATCAAATGTGTGTTTGTGAAATCCCCCCTCTGATGAACTTGGGCTCTTAGAGTCTCTCATAGAATGCCAAATAACAGTACTGTTTTCAAGGTTTATGCCATCGATAGGGCCACTAGGTGTATTCGAAAATTATATCTCATACCTTCGAATATTAATATCTATGTAGACAGTCTTGTATCGATCGATGCTCTCTTAATGTAGTGAGGTTGGAATGTCTGCTCAGCTCTATTCAATCACTGGCCCAACTTGGGCGATACCGTATTTCGTACTGATATGGATCCCGAGTCATGTGACCATTCGAGGAAATAATTTTGTTGCTGAATGCGCAACTAGGAGGGAGTCATCATAAGTGGGACTAGCGGGACATACATGTCCATTTGGGGACGTTATTGAAATTGTTAGATGAGTTGGCGTTGAGTAGTGTGGAGTGTAGGTGGTCTAATATTACCACTTGGGGGATATTCATAATGTTCTGGCATTCCCTGTGAGTGGAAAGAACTATCACTCTTTTGACTTTTGGAAGGGAGTCCGTTAGGCTTCTGCCGCGTGTAATTGCTGGGCACTGTATGATTGGACACACTGTCGCACACTTATATTAAAATAGTTTAAAACCCATCTGTTTTAATTTTCAAACATTTATGAAAAAGATTTTATAAATTGTCTGCTGGAATTTTGACGACAAAATTAACAATTATTTGATTACAAAATTTACTCCGAATTTCTTAAGGAAAACCACTATGTGTCTCTATAATTTTTGACATGACTGTATGTCAGAGCGTATATGTTACCTATGTAGGAGCTGTGAGGGTGAGGAGAAATCGGTACAACACCTTCTTTGTAACTGGCTTGCTCTACGGGGGCTTAGACTGAGGTATCTTGATGCGCTTCTGTTCCTTGATCTAGGTTGCCTCAGGATATGTCACTGCCAAATCTGGTCAATTCTGTATTTGTTGACTATCGCAAGGATGACGTGGTTTGTCGATTCAGGCCTAGGGAGGTCTTGGATCGATCATTAATGTGCACTCTTCAGATCAACAAATTTAACAGTTTCAGTTCTCAGCGATTTCTGCATCGAGGGAAAGAACAAATTTTCATCAAATTTGTTTCGATTTGGAAAAAATTCCATAAAACACTTTATTAAATGTTTACAACTACATAAGATGAGTCCACACTGAGTAAAAATAACTGCGAAAATCGTTACACTAAACCTCAGTTTTCTTGGAAGGATACATTCATACTTTACAGTTTTTTAACCCATCAAACAATTAATTTTTTTTTTTTTTTGTAACAAACAAAAAAAGAGGAATTGAATTGTTCACATAATAATGTGAACATCCTTTGACAGACAGAAAGTCACCTTTCCATCTCTTATTTGGCAATATTTTTTAATTACTTTTTCATCTTGAACAACTCTATTTATCGCAGTTTACTTGTGAATTGTTCTGCGGAATGTGTTTTTATGTGTTATATTTAGTCTTAAATGTGTATTTTTTTTTTTTATATATAAAAAACAAGAAAAATTTTTCAAAAATGTTTATTTGGTGTGTGGGTAGGTGTAATTGAATTATAAACACTGTGGTTCATCACCTCATTTATAATCAAAGGAAACATACCAAAAGAATGCATACACATAGTATTATACATAAAAAACAAACTTGCAACATGTAGTAACATGATGTATAAACATTGCATATGCTGTGCATTACATATTAAATTTAATTATTAGTCTGAAGCTGCTGTTGTCTAGAATATATTTTGTTATAAAAATAAAAAAAATAACGCCCAATATCAAACGTATTTCTTTCAACACCCCCATACAAAAACAACAACAAAAAACATATCATTTCATTTAACATTATCATATTCATACTACTTGTTGTTGATTTTAAAAGAAAAAAATATGCCCGATATTTTCCTGGTTTCCAACTGGAATTTTATTCTTTCTGTCTGTCTCTCCAAGTCATTTAATGCCTTCGGTATAAATAAACATTTCTGTATACCCTGGCTGGACCATCTTTCAGCAAAGTTGCAACTAAAATTGCATTTTCACTTACACCCTCTTCTATGTTCTATTGTTGGGCATTAATAAAAAATGAGATTTTATTTTATAAACGTTTGTGTTTATATAAATGATCGAGACATCCTGTATTAAAAAAATGTATAATAATCGGCATCTTTTTTCTTCCTTCACTGAAATCGTGTTTAAATAAACATAAAAAATAATGCAATTGTAAACAATTATTGCTGACCATTTAAATAAGTGCTAAACGGCTATAATTAAATGATAAATGGAAGGCCATCAATCCTGGCATACAAAAAAAAAAAAAGATTATTACGTAATCTGTGTATTTGTGTTTCTTTCTTCATTGAAATCATGTTGAAATAATTACAAAAAAATAATAAAACCGTTTTTAATAAGCGCTAAAGGGGTATAATTAAGTGATAAATAAGAGGCTATAAATTCTTATTAATTTTCTGAAATTGTGTTATAAGGGCGAGAAATGTTTTTTTTGTTGTTGTTGTTTAATTCAAAATTTTATTTAAATTTTAGTTACGGTATTAAATAACATGTTGAAGTGTCCTTTTCCTAATATATCATTTAAGAGTTCCTATGAAATAACGTTTTTTCTATAGTAAACGATAAAAGTAAATTTCCCCAACATATACTCTCATACTTTGCTATACTTACTCATTTATGCATATCCTCTCTCTTTTTTATTACTTCTTCCATAATTCTTATTTGTTTATATTAAATTGGTATACAGTTTTTTTTTCGCAAATATATCCTTCAATTGACTGCAACCTATCAAAACTAGAATACATGTAAAGACGATTATTTTAACGACATCACATCTAAAATAAGCGTAGACAACCACCATTGTAGCTGTCGTCAATCTTAGTCTGTTTTTAAGGCTACAATAAGCAGATTAGTGATGCCAATACAATATAAAATAGATTAATAAGAGCTTAAAAATATTTTTTTTAACAGTATGAATTAAACCAAAAGTTAAACATCCTTTTCTAATATTTACTTACTAATTCCAGAATTATTTTTACTTTTCAGTGTAGAGGTTTTTTTTTGAAAAGTTTTTTTCCATTCAGCTTTATTTCGGGCCATTGTTTTAGCTGATTTTGGGTCGATGTTGCTTTACTGGTTTTTCTCAAGTAGTTTTTTTTTTATTGAGGCCTTTTGCTACTCGGTCTAGGTTCAAGTACGCATTTTGGTAGCCGTACATCTCCCATTCTTGTAACATGTTCATACAATCGCAATTTGTTTATATTAATTCTGCCATTTAATAGCTCTAATGACAGATTTGAGATTATCGTTTATGACTCTGTCTCTTTTCGTTTTCTCAGATATTCGGCTTATATATTTCATTTCTGTAGACTGGATCCTGCTCTTATTTTTAGTTGTGATCGTCCACGATTCACATCCGTCTTTTAGATTTGGTATGTATGTGGAGCTGTAAACAGTCACTTTCGTTTTAGTCGAGATATTCCTTTAACTATTGAAGTTCCAGTTTCCAGTTTGTTAAGCTTATAGCTCTAATATTTTTCGCGTTAGTGCGGAAAACTCTTATAGACATTCATTCCATGATCTAAAACATTAAAATTGGCCAAAATAACGATATCGTCTACATACATATATCATTTTTATTAATTGTATTTTTCAATTTCCAATTATTAATGGGATAATTTGCCAATTACATATCTTAATGGCATCATCCATTAATGTTATGATCACATGAGGCCTCAGAATATCTCCTTGTCGAACACCCTGTGTTGTGATGAATTTAACTAGTGATATAGAAGCTTTGATTCTTTTGATCAGTCGATCCATTTTTGGTATACAGCCAAATAATAGTCTGCAGGTGCAAGGCCAGGGCTATACGGAAGATGTGTTTGATCTATCGTTGTCATGATGGAACACTATTTCTGTGAATCATTTCTGGCCGTTTTAATTGAATTGCTTGCATCAATCTCGTTAAGAGATTGACACTAGACTCCAGAATTGATAGTTTGACCAAGTTGTAAAAGCTTTTTACACCATTAGGAGAGATATGCAGTTTCTGCCGTGTTATCACGTTATGGCACATAATACCTTTCCTGTTGACAGTAGAGATCAGAATCAATCGTTAGACTAGGTGGTCATAATGAACAACAATTCTCTTCCAATCTCACCAGACACACAGCATAACCTTCCTTGGTGTCAATTCTGGCTTTGCGAAACTTCACCTTACTTTGTCCATTATTATAGTACGGAATCCACTTTTCTTCGTCCGTATTCATTTCCTTCAGAAATGATTCGTCCATGCTGCTTACGTGTCAATCTTTCTAAATTTCTTCCATGATTTCATCATCTTTTTTTTTAAGTGATTGGTCGACCAAATCGAGGTGCATCTTTAACAGTAAAATTATTAGATCGAAGACGAGCAAACCATTTCGCTGCAGGTTTTCTAGTTACAACAGCGTCTCCGTTAACTTTTCAAATTTTTAGAGCAGCCAGAGATACATTCTTACCTTTTCGATAATAGAAAAGCAAAATATTTTTAAACCTAGATAACTTTAACAGTTAATATTATCAGGTACATATATGTACATACATTACGTTTTAGATCCACCTACGAATAATTTGTAATCAAAATTTTTCGATCACCCTATATTAAACAATAAAATATTTAATATATTTTTTTTTAATATTTAAGTAATATATGTTTGTTTTAAAGAAGTGATTTTGTGTTTATGAATGTGAAAATTGAAATTGGCACCACTGGAATACAGATACATTTCTCCAACAAACAGCTGTACATGATTTTACTGCTGTCATTTCCAAACTAATTGTGTAGCTGACTACACGGAGGCAATAGCAGCCAATTTCATTCATTCGTAGCCGTGGAGTCATGTATCCTGTTGTAGTCTAGTATGTGCTTAATGTTTAAGCAAGCAAAAGAATTAAATTAATTTCCCAAAAAAAGTATACCATATTTGTGTTGCTCTCATTTGTATTCTTTCATATTCAATTACTTTTCTACACTTGTTGCATCTCTTATTTACTATTTTGTTTACTAAATATAGATGCATTGACATTTTACAAATACTTTTCGAAATTATTATTTTTTATTATTGTTGTTATTATTCCTGTGAGTTTTGCGTAACCATGACTAAAAAGTGTTGGCACAACAAATGTATTTGTATTTCTTTTCCCAAAAGGGCTTAAATACATTACAGTAAAAAATCACTTTAAAAAACAAGTGCTCACTTCATTCAAAAAATATTTCATTTATTTGTGCCGACAAACAGAAAATTGTTTTTTTTCTTGTTCTTATTTTTGATATTTTGCTAATTTCCAAAAATAAATACTATATTCTTATACGCTTGAGAAAGGCCCCCGTAAAATCAACAACAATTTATAAAATATATAAACATAAATGGGAGCCAGACTAAAACAACTAATTCTACTACAGATACAACTACAACAACAATAATAGTAAGTGCTAAAAATCTTATTTAGTTGTCATTTTGGCAAGAATTATGATTTTTTTGCTGAGCATCTTAAATAAGTGTGCTCTAGTTTTTAAAAATGTTCTCTTGTCATTTTGTTGTTATTATTATTGTTGTTGTCGTTGTTTATTATGCTTTTGAATGCAATAAATTTTGTTTTTGTCATCACTATATTCTTACAAGTGAGTACTAAAATAAATAAATACATATGTATGTATGTGTGTGTAAATAAAATATTATAAATATGTAAATAATAAAATGGCCTGCATGTTTAAACATGTCTATCTACTGATTGCCTGCCAGCCTCAGTCTAGTAAATACTTCTATGTATGTGAGTGTGTAAGTGTGTGTGTGTTTCAAATGCATTTTAATTAATAATAATTTGTTGTTGTAAATTTAATGCAATTTTTCTCTTTAATTTTTGTTATTTTTCTGTCTTTTTCGTAATTCATCGTGACTTTCTTCAAAGCGTTGTAAAATTTAAAATGTTGACATGATTTTTGTATGTTCGTTCAGTTCAGCTTATAAATAAATGTGTGAAAATTTGTTAGTTTATATGCATTTTTTTATTTTTTTCTTCTTTCTAATTATGATGAGAACATTAAAAAAACTCAATATACAATGCGAACAATTAATGCATGAGATATGATAGTGATATAAGAGGAAAGAAGGCGGAATACGCAGTGTGTTTGTTTATGGTTGCGTATAAGTAATGCGTTGCCAGACAATGTTTTTGATACATATGCATGTATGTAAATTTTTCACTTTATTACAAACCATGTAAATTGCATTAATTTTGAATATTTTAAATTTAATTAAATTATTTTCTTTATACTTACATATTTTTAACGAAACTAGAACAAAAGTGATTGATATGATGATTATTGTGAAAAGATTTTTATTATAAACTTGCTACATATACAGTTTGGCTAACTTTATTAGGACCTGCATATGTACAGTGGTGGCCGGCTATTTAGGAACTTTTATATACTGGCCTGGCTATTTACAAATCGTAGGCAACAGTTTTTAAAAGTATAGTGAGGGTTAAGTTCTTGTTTTGGTGGACATTTCATGTTAGAATACAAATAGCTGGTCACCACTGCATATAATAATGAATATAAACGTTAATATTAAGTTGTTTAAAATATTTGTTTGATAACTGCCGCCAGCCGTTTTGTAAAGATTTAGCATCCATTGATTAGTTCCTGCTTCAGCTCATTTGATTTCACTATTGCCTGCAACATTACAACAACAGATAGTATAATTCAGGAATTAACCACCAACAGTAATGTCACACAGATCTATTCTAAAAATTTTTTAATCTCTGCTGCGAACGGTATTGAGAATATTTCGGTTTTAATTTCGATCTTTTTTTTGCTGACTGACTGCATTTGCGGCTGTATATAAATTACGGTTGGTCGGTTTTCTTTGAGGCTTTCTAGGAAACTTGCACGATATTTCGAATTGTGTAGCGGTTTCTATTAGAAAAAACCAGCAATATTTTTAATATACAGCTGCGATAAGTTGGATATATGTATATAAACTCTTGTTGTTCCTATGAGGATTGCTTTCCATTTTTTGTCTGATGCTGATGATGAAGTATCTTAGCTCGTGATTTATTCATTTTCGCTGCTTCCATATCCAGCTCACTTTGCCAAGTGTGATTTGGACGTCATGTCCAAGGACATGTCCAATCAACTTCTTTTCTCGCCTTCGGATTTCAATTTCTATTGGGACTTACCCAGTTTGTGCTCAGAGCTGAGCATTGCTGATAGTGTTTGGCCAGAAGATTTCAGAAATAGGCGAAGGCATATCTCTTGCTGTTGCAGTGTAAAACTGTTTGTCATTGCCTGATAATAATTCTCACAACAGAGATTAACAAGGTGACTTCTCTTAGTCAATAAGATTATTTTTAGGCTACTTGAAAGGGATCTACAGTTTAACCCCGGCTCCGAAAAGTTGAATAAATGGTGCTCAACCTCACCACACATCGCTGAATTAGTCATTTGTTTTATAAAAACTTTGTCTTAAAGCTACTTTTGGAATCAGAAATTGAAATGTTTAGGAAAAGTAGTATGGCTGCCTTTTTTCTAAGTGGTCCAACAGAACAATGCTGCCACCTAAGGGTTAAGCAGGAATTTAGTTTTGGTATCGTTTTACCAAGAATCTATTAATTCTCTAGTGATCGAAGAATACAAATAAAAGTCAAGGCCAGGTTTGACTCAGCCAAGTTTTCTGCTATACAAATTAAACAAGAAATAGTTCGTAGAAAGCCAACTGATTTGAGGCGTATTATTAAAAAAATTTGATGCAGGTTAGTTTTTTATTATTGTTTCGTATTTTAACCTAACTGGATAAGCTACAGCTACACAGAGTGTGGGCTGGAATATGTGTGTGAAGTTAAATACGAAAGTTAAATATGTGTTTCTTAACATAACAAAAACTTGTGTAAGTTAACAGAATATGTGTGAAGATAAATACGAATATGAAATTTTTCTGTTAAGTTAACAGAGACTTCTATTTTAGCATTACTCTCACAATTGTGGATTATAAAATATAAATTTGAATAAAAATAACTAAACAAAGGTAAAAAATTACAGAAATTTGAAACAATATTTCTTAATTCTCATTAGGTCAATTTTTGGTTTACTATAATAGCATTAAATTAAATTGGCTGGACGGTGGGGCGGAAAAAAGTTAGCTACGGTCTATATATCTCCGATCTGGTACTTTGCAGCCCAAAAAGGAAAACTGGCCCTGAAGCCTTGATACCTTGGCTATAAAGCCCACCAGGTCCGATTCCCCCACAATTGCATCTTAGGTCCGATTTTTCATGAACCACATATATATACGGTAAAAATGAAAAATAAAAGTTAGCTACGGTCTATATATCTCCGATCTGGTACTTTGCAGCCCAAAAAGGAAAACTGGCCCTGAAGCCTTGATACCTTGGCTATAAAGCCCACCAGGTCCGATTCCCCCACAATTGCATCTTAGGTCCGATTTTTCATGAACGACATATATATACGGTAAAAATGAAAAATAAAAGTTAGCTACGGTCTATATATCTCCGATCTGGTACTTTGCAGCCCAAAAAGGAAAACTGGGCCTGAAGCCTTGATACCTTGGCTATAAAGCCCACCAGGTCCGATTCCCCCACAATTGCATCTTAGGTCCGATTTTTCATGAACGACATATATATACGGTAAAAATGAAAAATAAAAGTTAGCTACGGTCTATATATCTCCGATCTGGTACTTTGCAGCCCAAAAAGGAAAACTGGCCCTGAAGCCTTGATACCTTGGCTATAAAGCCCACCAGGTCCGATTCCCCCACAATTGCATCTTAGGTCCGATTTTTCATGAACGACATATATATACGGTAAAAATGAAAAATAAAAGGTTAGCTACGGTCTATATATCTCCGATCTGGTACTTTGCAGCCCAAAAAGGAAAACTGGCCCTGAAGCCTTGATACCTTGGCTATAAAGCCCACCAGGTCCGATTCCCCCACAATTGCATCTTAGGTCCGATTTTTCATGAACGACATATATATACGGTAAAAATGAAAAATAAAAGTTAGCTACGGTCTATATATCTCCGATCTGGTACTTTGCAGCCCAAAAAGGAAAACTGGCCCTGAAGCCTTGATACCTTGGCTATAAAGCCCACCAAGTCCGATTCCCCCACAATTGCATCTTAGGTCCGATTTTTCATATATTTTGGTGGACGATTGTTTTAAATGTAATTACCAGCTACAAGAAATAAAATTAATTTGTTATTATTACTGTATCTCTCTAATTATATTTTTTTAATTTTTACAATCCTTTACCTTGTTTTGGTTATTTTGTATGCCAAATTATGTTTTTATACCAAATTATATTTTATAATCCACAATTGTAGAACTAATGTTAACATAACAGTCTTTGTGATCTTAACAGAAAAATTTCATATTCGTATTTATCTTCACACATATTCTGTTAACTTACACAAGTTTTTGTTATGTTAAGAAAAACGTATTTAACTTTCATATTTAACTTCACACACATGGCTGGAATAGAGGAGCCAAACGCACGTAAATCTATAACTTTGAGCAGGGGAACTGTAGGGATTCTATCCGAAAATGTGACACACGGGGGTAAAGGTAAAAATACTATAGGACCGATTGACGGTCCTTAAAAGTTGTACATTTATGTCAAGAGCAATACGAGAATGTCACAACGAGCTTAACAACCTGGCTACTCAGACATAGGTCAGACTGGTTTGGTTGCTGGTACATAAAAAAGGGGTTAAGAGGATTTCCACAGGATTCACCTAATCCTTTTACTTCAACAGGTGGGGAAGTACTGAAACGACACTATTGGCCTGGACCACTCTGATAGGTTTCTAAGCTTCGACGCGCGGAGTTTACTGTGAAACTGAAAATGAAAAACCTAAAGACACTTTCTGGGAACTTACGGGTCACTATGCCTGTAATAAGCACCTGTACAGAGTGGTCGTATCTATTACTAGCACCTACAGATTCTGTTGTCAAGAAGAGGATTCAATGGAGCATTCGATAAATTTCTGGTCACAGAAGATACAGGCTCCTAGACACACAACTGAGTTAGCAGACCTATTGACGCTTCCATTGAAGCAGCTGGTCTGTTTCCTTGGCTTACTGAGTCCGTGGGTAACAAGGGCAGGACAATAGATCTAGTGTGGTCGTAGTGCAAAGTTATCTTTGGCCTGGCCAAATTTTATTGCATTACAAGCCACAGCAACAAATTATAGCGCCGATTGGAGTAAAAATTGTTTAAATTTTGCGCTGAAAATTTATGTTCTTATTGCAGCGAATTTGATTGGTCCAAAATTGGCCCTAATTTTGTACAAGAAACTCCCATTACCAAAAGAGTAACATGTAAACCTTTATAATCGATTATAGCTTTCCTACTTATTTTAAATATTATCCATCCAAACTTTCCAAAAGATGTAATTTTTCACAATCTAAACTCTGGCCCTTTTGTTAATGGTTTTAATCGATTATAACTTTTCTAATTATTTTAAATATTCCTTCCAAATGATGTCATTTTGCACAGTATAACCTCTGCTTTAGAATAAAAAAACCGCCAAAAATTTAAATTGGCATTGACAATTGTCTCTTGAATAAAGAAAAAGCTCACACTGTTATCATTTTCTATTTAAATTCACTTTTTTCTTTTTAAACCAATTGAAAATGAAATTAGTGTGATTAAATTCGTGTAAGATATAGAGAAAAAAAAAACGAATTCACTGCTTTGCAAACGTATTTATTTCGTAAGAAAAACAAACAGAAAATAAGCAAAAGAACACCACGTCGGCAATTAAAACAAATTAATTTTTATTTTCTTAAAAAAAAAATCCAACAACAATTTCTAATTCTAGATCAAAAACAAAGTGAACGAAAATAAAATATGAAAACCATTCAATGGTGTGGTGGTCCCTTTAAAGGTTTTGCTTGCGACTGAATACTCACTCTACAATTTCAAAACGCAACCACTAATGCAGTAGTAAGCAATTCACTTTCTTATGTTGTGCTGCTGCGTGTGTGATCGAATTTTGTAAGTGACTCATGCTGCTGCATCATCATCATCATCATTACATGCCTGCAACAACTCAAAAGCAACAACAAATTAATTTAATTAGATTGAAATATAAAATTCAAATTGAAATTTCAACAACAAAAACAACTAAAAAGCGTAAAAAAAGAAAACTACAGCAAAATTTCTGAATTCTGAAATTTTGAAACATTAAAGGAGAGAGAAACTAAACAGAATTGAAACCAAAGACTTCTTTAACTGAAAAAAATTAAAACTAAATAAACAAACCAAAGAGTGTGAAAAAAACTAAATAATTAAAATAATTTTTATTATTTTAATAATAAATAGATTACTTATTATCTACAATATTGTATTAAATGCCGTAAATATGTCGGGTATATTTCGTAGTAATTCAACAACGAATCATACAAATGATTCAACACCCAATAAACGTTTTTCTTTCAGTGCATTTTGGTAAGAATTTATTTTTATTTTGTTATGTTACCGTTTTATTAGCTTTTATAAAGTATTTATGAAACATTTTATTTTTAGAACATTTTTTTTAACCATATTTTGTTTTAAATATTATTGCTAACCACAGCAGGGGTGGTTATCCCATAAAAACATTATTGTGTTATCACACGCTATTAGTATTTTGTGTAAAATCATAAAAAAGTATTCCTAGACTCCTAACTCAAATCATACTGTTCGTTACAGGAATACGTTCTAAGTGGGATACATCTTTTTTGTTGCTTTTCTATCTGCCACCATGAATAAATTGGGCAGGGTACAGCATCACCTGCCTCGGTATAACTGTGGCAGTGATAACGTGTCCAACAGCGGCTTTGGAGGCCTTGATTGGTTTGACACCGCTTCACATCTATGTGATAAGGGTGGCGGCAAATTCGTCGTCGAAATGGTCGGAGAACCATCTTCGGTCCTGTTATGCCTTTGAGTCTGTGCTTCGGCAGGAGATTCAGAATTGAATTCCCGGACGGGCATGTTTTTCTAAGGGACCTTATTTCGGAATGAGTTTGATTTAAACTGAAATATGAACTATGAACCCTATATCGGTTCGAAACCTTGCTGTGCAGCACCACTTATTACCATATTCAATCTAATCAAAGATTGGAAAAATTGCCAGATGCTTGGAATGCTCAAAGGCGACTTCGCCATTCTAGAGCGATGATCAGTTCGCAGTTTGGGCGTCGCTCTGAGGTTCTTAAGTAAGGTAGGCTAGACTTGAAACTCTTACGGGCCACTGAAGACTAAGAGTGCATGTGAAGAGACTGGAAGTCATAGATGTGGATGTTTGTAGACTGTGCTTACAGGTATCAGAAACAGAGGAACACATATTGTGTGAGTGTGGGGTTCTTGATAGATTTAGGTGGAAATGTTTAGGTGAACGTAGGGTCTTACTGAGTGACATTCCACCATTAGGAAGGCAGCAGGTGTGTTCATTAGGAAGGCAGCAGATCTACTAAACAAACTATAGACCGAAAGGGGCACAATAGTCCCTGGTCGGTATGATGATAATGAGAATGATATTGATGCTATCTGCCTTCACAACAAACTTTATTACGATGGTGAACACCCTATAGTTATTGTTTAGAATAAATTCTTTGATTTCAAATACCTTCCACATAATCATGCAACAAAAAAGTTTTTAACAATTAACGGTCCATTGTTGCTGCTCTTACCAAATTTTTAGCTCAAAATTAGAAAAATATCAGCAATTTTTCAGGTAGATAGCCTCTGGTTAATTAATTTTGAAGTAAAGATAGAGTAAAAAAATTGTTTTTATAATATTTACTCATCAAGCGCAAACCCAATGACCATCGCTTCACAATTGTCCCTGACTGCGATAAAAATTTATATCTATAACAGATCCTAGCTGTTACACAATTTTTTTCCTCAAAAATCGATAAATTTCCGCAATATTCAAGCAATGCAGTAGCAGGCTTAAATGTGCTTTTTTTAATATTTAATCATTGTGTTAAATCCAGTGACGATAATCCGGATTATACAAATATTATAGTAGTAGTAGTATAAATGGACAATGCCTAGACTCTAAGTCTATTAATTTATTAAAGTCTGGGAAAAAGGCTTTTATTTTATTTTCTTTTATTTTAGTTCCTTGGTCCTAAATACACCAAATATGTTCTATACAGCCCCCTCGGTTCAGTTAATTTAAACAGCTCATAATAAATCACGTAGCTATAACTGCTACTTATGGGTTTTTCGGATGGCCAAGACGCTATGCCTGATAAGTGCATTAAAGCAGCGTCCGGCAAACTAAATTAATGCATTTTACAATTGCCGTAGTAACTTGAGAGCTCTCACTCAGGCAATTTTTCACTATATTTTTCCAATTGTTTTCTCTTTAGTTCTCTTTGTTTATTTTCGCTTATTTTTTTTCCTATGCGTGTGAGAACGTACGTGTGAAAACAGAAGAGAAGAGTTGCTCTTTGCGGGAATCTGCTTTAAAGTATTAAATCTTATTTAAACCACTCTTTACGATGAGTTGACTCAGCTAAAATATGATCCCCCATGAACTTCAACCAATAATTTGATAGTTTTCTGCAGAGGTTTTTTTAATACACTCATGGCGAATAATTTCACTTAGACAAGAAAATCGATTATTATTCAACACCAATTGCAGTACTTTTTATACATACATATGTATGTGTATATACTCGAAGTAGAAATGTTTGAGATAACATTGTTTACATTCTAAGTTTTTTTTTTTCATGAATTTATTTATATGGTGATTACGACGACATATCCATGCAATAGATAGACGCTAAAGAAAGACCAGACTGACGTTGACGACGTATTTTATTTATTTATAAAATTTCATTTCATTTGATTTCAAGCAAATAATCACTTTCGAAAAGAAGTCATCAACAGTAGCAATTGTTTATAAAATGAAAGAAAAAAAAAACTTTATTTTTATCACACAAAATATTCATATGGTTAGTGTTGTGAACTCTACTTTAAGAACCAAAAGTCAGTCAATCAGTTGGACAGCAAATATAAGAAAAATTTTTATTTTTTTAATAAGATATGTAAAAAAATTTAATGTTATAAGATATAATAAAGTGTCTTTCATTAAACGCTTCATTTCTGACGATTTAAATAAAACAAAGTGTGTATGAGATATCAGCAAAATATTTTATACGTTTGAAATAGGGTTGGCAAAATCCCGGGTTTTTTTTAAAAAACCCAACCCACCCGGTTTTATTGGGTTTATTTTTAGGTTTTATTGGGTTTTATAAATGCTTCCAAATCTCGTTTAAGTCGACAATATTTTTTGTTTGTTTATACAATCATTTATAATCCAATTTTGCACTCTTGGTGGGACCAAGGCGTCATTGTGTACTATGAGCTGCTAAAACTGGGTGATCGATAATCGTGCATTATGAGAGAAAAATGTCGGAATATAAAGTTATTCTATATAAAGTTATTCTATTATAAAGTTATTCTTTTGCATGATAACAACCTATCTCATGTCACAAAAGTTAAAAAAAAAATATTAGAAACGATCAAATGCCGCATCCGCCGTATTCTCCGAACATTGCTCCGTCAGCTGTTGCGACGAAAATATACTCACACCTCTTTATACAGACTTTCTTTACATGGCATTTCGCTATAACGACCTATTTGTATTATGAAACACATTCGCTTTAAGCGGAATTTACCTCGTTCTAGGGTTTAAAAAACGTGGATTCTCTATTTTTTTTTTTTTAAACATGTAAGGGAAGCAATCGCAACACATATTCAGAACGTTTAAAGGCATTTCGATTTACGGCCTACATTTTCAGAAACTATTTATGGCGTATAAAGAGATATGAGTTAACATGTCACCGAATCATTTCTTTGAAGAAATACAAAATCGGCTTCAAATTTGGAGCGCCTTAAAAGATGAGAAGTTTTTCTGAGACGGGATTTGGAATTTGGCTCAGAAGTGGAGAAAAGATGCAAGCAGTGATTTGATAAATTATTTGTTTTGGTCAAATATTGTTTGAGGTCAAATACGGAACGAATAAATTTGTAGTCCCAATACGTAAATTACACCTATTTTTATTGTAAATAAACTACAATAACCTTTAAATAAAAAACCCACCCGGGTTTTTTTTTAAGTATAATACCCATTAAATCCGGTGGGTTTAATTGGGTTGCCCAGTGGGTTGCCAACCCTGGTTTGAAATGCCTTTCGATGCCAATATGTGTAGAATTTAATATCGTGAAATTTTTGATGATTCTGGCACATAAATTAGACTGAATTTGACTGAAGCCTTGTGGTTTATTCGCATAGATCTGCGACGTTAGAAATTAACGTAAGAAAAAGTCTAATAATTTATTATTTGTTGCGTTGTTGAACGTTATATCCGTCCACAGTAATTTAGTAAACTGAGAACGAATGGCAGCCAATTTGGCAGACGGACTGCTTCGACAATATGATGTCTACTATCAACTGTCAAAATTAGAAAGTCTCTATTGGAAGACTCATTAATAATGTTTTAATTGCTTTTTATTTATCTATACATATGTTTTTGTATAACTTAATTTATTCGCTTCATTTCTTACACATAATCTGCTCGTATTTTAATGTCTGCCATTTTAGGCAATAAATTTAAATTTTTGCATAAATTTGTTTATTTCGTTTATTTCGTTTTTTTTTTAATAATAATTTTATCTATTTTTGGATATTATATTTGAGGCCAAAATCTACATATAACGGAAGTTTATGTCACATTTAGATTTAGAAATATAAATTAGAAGTTATTCAAGCATTAATTCTTTAGAATTTTTTAAAACAAAAATTAAAAAAAAAATAGTAGAACACGGACAAAAATGCAATACGTTACAGGCAATTTGAAATTTTAGGAATATTTTGTAGGTCATTAAAAAATTAAGAAATAAATTAAAAATTTTAATATATGATATTTGGAAATTAAGTATTCAATCAAAAATAAATTTAGCGTTTCATATACGGGCAGCAGAGTTGGTTGATTGGGTAACCCAATCAAACCTACCCGCGGCTGGGTTTTTTTTTTTATTTAATGTGATTCGTAGTTTTAAAAAAATAAAATAAGTATAATTTACTCATTAGAAGTGCAAGTTAATTCGGTCTGTCTTTTTTTTTAGCATTGCTTATATCTTTCCTCACCTCTGAGCCAATTTTTGAATCCCGTTTCAGAAAATCTTTTCTTCTTTTGAGGCGATCCAACTTTGAATCCGATTTTATATTATTTGAAAAGAAGTGATGCGGTGACTGGTAAAAGATATTGTATATGCCGAAACAGTCAGTAGTTAGTGGGAGCAATGTTCGGTTAATACGGCGGGTGTGATATTTGATTGTTTTTGACAATAACTGCAGTTATAGACCCCAATAAAACAAACAAACAAAATCCTTAAAAGATCCAATGAAACCCGATTGACTTCAAAAAACCCCTTAAGATGAAATATAATTGTGTTAAAATCACCGATATAGTGGGAACCCTCTTGTTGAAACCAGCTAATGGCCACATCAATAGCATTCAATTCAATCAACTTAAACATGTATTTCACAGTTTAGGATGGTATTGTTAGAAATATTTGCATCCACTTGCTGGGGTTCAATGATCTATTATATGAACTCTCTTGCTGTTCGTGGTCACTTACTAACCCTAAACTCTCAGCTGTCAATAATTTACCGCAAAAATGGCGGCAATTTAAGTTCTTGCGTTAATTTTAGAACACCGTTCAATTTAAATCGTTTTCGACTGTCTTTGCTAGTTTTGATGCCTCTTCTTCTTTTAGTGCTCTTCTTTTGGCAATTTTTGAGTTCAAATTCTCTTTATAGAAAATAATTTTTTGAGTCAAGTACATGTTTGTCATTATTATACCTCATCTGTTGTTGTTTTTTGTGGCAGCTTCATCATAATTTTATATCAGTAAAACGAACTTCTGCAGACATAATTTTAAAACACCATTTTCAAGCACCGAAATAAAAAGTAATCAGGAAACTTCTTTGCCAAATTGAGTAAATTGTTATCAATTAATCAAAAATGTGTTATGTGACCATGCATTGTCGTTAAAACGTTCAAATTGTGAACTGTAGAGAGAGTTGAGCGTTTATTAGAATTGTAGCAGCTCGTGACGGATTCCACCAAACATTTAACATAACCGTTCAAACCATTTGTGGGTGGAAGATCACCGGTCATTGACTTTGATTTTTTCTCTTCGTTTCATATTTTATGGGTCGATTTCGTTTCGTTTCGTTTCACTCATGATCGACTTGTTCAGTCTAATAAGTGAATTCATATAACACCAAAACACCTAGCCAATCTTTTTTAAGCCATTTGCATCATAAGCGCGGTACGAAATCTGAATGCAGGCTAATTTCTGGTACCATGGGTGTCTAAAATCTCAAGGACCGAAGTCCGTACCATTCTATATTGAGGCTCGCTTGTGTGAACTACGTGGTGATTTTTAATCGCATGGCGTGGAGATCGTGTCTCATAGACCGGCAGGAGTGTTACATGGGCTGCGACTACATACCAAAGGGGAAGTCATGGCCAAATGCATGTAACTCAGTGCAGTTGCGATCGTTAGTCGTCATGTAGCTTAAAAATGCTGGGCCTGGATCTTGCTTTACCAGCCGTAGCCGACCAAAGCATGTTGAATTTTTGACATCGAACGTAATCGATCTAACCATTCTTGGTTTCGGCATCCACTCACAGGATTCTCACCGTAAATTTCATATATTTTTCGGCATTTCTTTCAGCACGTACACACCTCCTGCCATGAGTTTGAAATTTTTTGAGTTACGGCCTTTTTACGAGCCAGAGAATAATTTAAAAACTTTCAAACTTTCTTCACTCAAATATTCATTTGACACTATTAATGGGAATCTTCTTTTCATCTAGTGACAAAAAACCACAGATATTTTTTATACGACCCAATATTAAAATTTATTTCAACATGACTCAATTTGTAAAGCTTTGTAAAGAATTTAATTTCAATTTTGTGGATTAATGACCACAGATATTAAGGTAAACTCGTAATGAAGTTTTTGTTGTTATTTATACGTGTAAGAACAAACATTTTGTTGTGTTTAAATATTTAATTGCATTTAATTGAATATTCTTGTATAGAAGTACTTAAAAATACAAAAGAAATTCCAATTAATAAGAGTAAGTGCACGGAGGGGTTACTCACTATGGGTAGTCTTAAATATTATGTTTATTTAAGGGGTTACAAACAGCAGAGAGTGATGGCCCGAAATAATTTCAAAATGTTTTGATAAAGCGATTGACGTTTATTTTATTTTTTTTTTTTTCTTAAAACAATTTTTTTTTTTCCAAAATTTGTTTATAATATAAACTGCAGTCTAAAATTATCAATTCATTTCAATTTCTATTTTGATTAAAAAATTATATACAAACATATGTATGTTGTTGCCTGGCGGACGACTACTTTAATCGATTTCTCAATTGTTGTTAGAGAGAAGGATGCATATAAACATTAGAAAATTTTCCAAAGAAATAGACTTTATCGGCCAAGTATTTACATATATAATTTTTTTTTTTAATGACGCTGCCCAGATAGACGTTTAAAGTTATTATAAGAGAGTTCAAAACATGCTGATAACAAAAACCACACATAATAGTGTGTACAGTATAAACCCAATTGAGACGATTGACTGTAAGCGACATTTAAATATAAATATTTTAAAATTAAAAAAACAATGTCGGGTAATTTTTTAAGAGCCTTTGAATTTGATGTGCGCGGCTACGTGTCAAATGGTTCATACGCTAGATCCAATTTTGGCATAATCTATTCAACATATCGACCGGTATCTCGCGAATAAATTCTTCAATATTGGCGTCCAGTGCGTCCCTATAGGCATGAGCATTAACATAGCCGTTCCTGCCTTCGTCGTCTTTAGAAAAGAACGGTCCAATGAAGCCACCGGCCCACACCAGAAATGAGCTATCAATCGTGCACTTCGATGCACTTTCTTAACCGAGCATGAATTTTGATAAAAAAAAAAAATTCAATAATCTTCAAGGGTTGTTCATTTGTAAGTCGATTCATAGTTAAATTATAGACCAAACTGAACATTAACATGTTACACGAAAACAGCTGACCTGCCAAAAACAGTGTTGCCAAAAAGAAAGTTGCTAAAAAAAATCATCCGATACATCTTTAGAAAAACACAGAATTCGCTGAGATTCGAAACTCATTAGATTCTAGCTGTCAATGAAATTTTTACTTAAAAGTTTGTTAAAATATAGTTTTAAATTTACGTTTCAAAATAAGTAAAATTTACTGTGAGAATACTGTGAATGAATGTCGAAATCAAGAATGGTTTAATTTAATTGATTCCGTTCGATGTCAAAAATGCAACACGCTCTGGTAGGCTACGGCGGATGAAGCAAGACCTGTGTGCTTAAGCTGTTAGGAGATAGCAAAAATAGCGGCACCATATCAGCGTTTTTAAAGTCACATGACAACAATCGCAACACTGCACTGACTTACGTGCATTTGAATATGAATTTCCCTTTGGCAAGGAGACGCAGCCTATCTAACACTCATACCGCTCTATGGGTAATGATCTCCCCACCATTCGATTAGAAATCACAGCCACCGACCACGTATTTCACACAAGGAAGCCTTACATGGACCTCGGTCCTTGAGATTCTAGACACCCATGTTACCAGAAATATGCCTGAAGTTAGACGGAACCACTATTAATTCAGCACTGATGACTTACATTAAATCATTTGCAAAAAACAAATCTGATGTGTAATCCATTTCGACCTTTTTCCGATCATTTCTTCCAACAAAACTTAATCGATGATTCAGCCAGCGCATAACTTGGGCTCTTTGAACTATTGCGCATTAATTTATATAGGAACCGTGCTATTTATGAATTTATTGAGAAACTATGTTTAGTTATCTAGAAAGGTGTTAAAAATTGACGGAGTTACTAAGCTTTTAAGTAATGCAACTCATATGGAAAGTTCCATAAACAGATCCTTGTTCTGCTCGATAGCACCTATCAAAAAATAGTATTAGTTACCAGGTAATTTTTTGTTTCACCGTGTTATCAGTCGTTACTAACGAAAGCCATTGAACACATATTGGCCAAACGTAATCAAGAATATTGATTTATTATGGGAGCGTGCGGTGGAGTCGCCAATCCGTATAGAAAAAGCTAGATGAAAATGGAGCTGGATTGACCACGCTTTAAGAAGAGCGAACAATAATGTAACTAAGGTGGCAAAAGTGGAATTCCCATGGCAGTAGAAGTCAATACATAAAGAAAGCAAGTTAATAAAGATGTGAATTCTATCAGAAAGACTGAAAGAACTGAAATAATTTTTTGACGCAGAACAGTAAGTAAGGATCAACACCACCTTTCAGCAGTGGTATTACTTTCAAGGTCAAGAAGGGACTACGACTTCTTAGTACCGATTGCATATTCACTTCTGATCTGTTGAATACGGGTGATACGAGTCCTTCGTCAATTTTTAATGTAATTCTCATTGGGAAGTGACAGGCACTGCGGACGGACAGCGACAATGGAAGGGTGACGTATAGGTTCTTGCCTGACATTAGATTTGTACTGGAACGCCCTGACTGGCTTCGACTTGAGTCTTGGATTTTTACTGACGGGACATGCACGCTCGGTGCATTCTTGCAAAATAGGGGCTTTAGTTTGACTGCTGCTTTGTAGGTGTGTGATGGGACAGGAGGATTCGCGACAATGTCAGGTGGAGTGTTCACTCTACCATGACATTAGGGATCTGGGTGAAATTGGAGTCATCGTAACATGGGATGTAGTGGACGTTAGCGGGGCGTTGAGGACGGTCAGTAGTGTACAAAGTCTCGGCGAGTTTGCTCACAGCGTCTAATAGGAGGGATCCTAGGATTAGGAAATAATGGTTCTCTTACGGTATCATCTGCAATATATTTCTGGGCCCGCTTGTCTGGCTATGTGATTGTGTTGTATATATGATTGTTTGAGTGTGTCGATTGTCGTCGTATGATTGTTTGCTCGTTTTCTTGGTGTTGGTTATTGTTGGTTTTTTTAGGTTGCTTTATTGTCCACCAGTCCGGAGTCATTTAGGACTCACATTTATCGTAGCATTTATGTTACGAAGCCTGACCGTACTCTTATTTCCTGTACCTCGGGAGTCACGAGCCCTTGGACCTAGGTCGCTACCTAGCTATGGTGGGGCCCCATGTGGGAGCAACGTAGTGGCTGTGTTTCATACTCCAAATCGCGGGGAGAGCGTTGGCTCTATGTGGAGCTATATTGTTAACCGGGTGTAATAACCCATACATATATTGGTAGGAGTTTAGACAGTCTCCAACACTTTACCAAGGTGTGGAGGTCACGTACAAATAACATGCTTTCGAATTTGTTACTCACTGGTGTTTTTCATCATAGGTGGGGGGCGTTGGCCTCGTGCGTCGGCATCGTGGGATATGCCAGCGTTGCCATACTCACGTAAACCTTTGACTTACCATCACTTAGCAAGGATCTCCACCACTACACAATCTTATATAGGAAGGCATGAAAATCAACTTGAATACTGAAACTGAAACAAAGTAATGAATGCTTTGTGGAAAGCCAATATGCGTCATACAAGAGTTATGGAGAAATAAAAATAATTCATTTGACTAATAACGTGGTTTATCACTTGAAAAAATTCACCGTGAAAACCGCTTATATTCATTAAGCTATTGCATAGCCTAGCCCATAAACTGAAGTTAAATTGTAAAACCAAGTCTATTGGCTGCTCGTCTTGAACAAGTTGGATTTTGTAAGCCCCTAAAGTAAGATTCTGTTGTGGAATTAATCATTTTTGCTCTATGCTACTTTTTATGGTCTTTATTCACAGATTAAACTGCAGCCACAATATTTGGGATATCGGTGACATAAACCATTTGTTGAGTCCTGGTTTTTGTAATAGAATTGAATGGTTTGTGTTAACGCTATTGTGGAAAAAACCTGTAAATGAATCATCTAAATAGTCTGTTATTAGGTAGATGGGCTTCAATCAGCGACTCTAATTTTTTTTTTTAATAAAAAATTCGTTTAAAATTTATTTGCATATTTGTCTTTATTATTAAATCTCAATTACATTTTATACATTCGTTTTTCAAAAGTTTCACTCAAAACACTGTTCAATTTCACTTAAACTAATGGTTGTATCATTACAATACACACCATACACTGACCATGCGGACCAACCCTGTTGTTTTTGTATAATACGAGCACATCTTACAGCAGCTGTTATATCATCCAACAATAAATGATTACAATCAATGTTACACTCATTGAATGAATAGACATTCGTAAGCGATTTATTTTGTGATTGACACCAAAATTTATCACTGATTTGAAATATGCCATAATCGAAGGAACCATCTAAATTACGTTTACCAATGACATCAGTATTGAAACGACTCTCGTATTCTGCTATACACGACCACAATGGTAATTCCTGTTTTGGCACATCCAATATATACAATTGACCTGCAAATTCACATGGTTGTAGACGACGCGTCTGCGCAATATGAATAAAATTGAAAAACGTCAGAATAATCGTTAAACATATGCAAATATGGTATAGAACACGTGCTGTAGTCGTTGCCACATTTGTATTTGGTGATGTAAAACGACAACAATTACGTTGATGGCTGTTTTTAGAATTTTGATAAGGTTTCAAGTTGTTTAACATTTTATTTTATTATTTTTTTATTATAATTTTTATATATTGTCTATTATTTCAATTTAATATAAATTACTGTTTTATGTACCACAGATTAGACGAGAATGATGAGGAGAAAAATATGTACTTTTGTTTAATTGTTCTTATTTTTTATCTGAATTCTCTCTCTTTCGTTTTTACAAATTTATATGACAATGGATGCGTTTATTTTTTATTAAAATTTTATTAAAATAATAAAACAATAGTTTTTTTTTATTGTTATTAAACAACTTTCAAGTAATAAATAGCAAGTAGTTAATTTAAAGTAATTGTTTTGTTGTTGTTGTTGTTTTGTTTTCTATTTATTTTAAATATGTAATAAACAAAGTTTTATTGTAAACTTATGACAAGTAACCGGTTTTAAATTTCAGCATAAAAAACAAATTTATTAAATTTCTATTGCATTTTATTTTTTGTTCTGTTGTGTTGCTAAATTACAATGACAGCGACAAGCGATTTTTGCGTACATAGAATTTATTTATTTCAGATTTTGTATGGACATGAACATTTTTCACATATGGATAAGACAGTTTTTTCCCCATTCTCCGTCATTTCACACTGTACTGTTACTGTCTTTTCTTATGTTATATTGTTATGTCTTCTGTTCTTGTGTTTCGCCAGGTTGCTCTTGTTCTCTTCTAATCATGACTTTTTGAGTGATTCCACTCTATGGCCCTTTTGTGATACTGTCGGGATTTTTTCTCATGGTGTGTAATAATGTATTACACATTTTTTGTCAAAGTTAGGTACCATCTATATGGGTTATTTTACTTTTAACATATCTGGCCTTCATTTAAATGCTTAAAATGTAATATTTATATTCGAGGAATTTTTTATAACTTTTTGTTCGCTAATTTTGATGAAAGTTAGGTAGCTGCATTTAATTTTGAATAAAATCAGCAATAGCCAACCGATTTTCATTATTTATGGCTTATTGTATTTTCAACATTTTAAGCTTTAATTTAAGTGCTTAACATGCCAACTTCTCATTCTGAACAATTTTTTATTTTTTTGAAAAAAAAGCTCTAATTTTGTGCGAAAAGAGTTTATATATATATATATATATATATATATATATATATATATATATATATATATATATATATATATTTGAGCGATTTATAGGAAATTTAATTCCTAAACATTTGCTGGTACTTGCATTAAAATCGGTCAAGTCGTTTTCAAGTTTTGATGAAATATGTTGACATAACTACCATTTTAGACCAAAAAATTTTTTAGACCAGTGTTATTTTGCATATGATTCTGAGTCACTTGTTGATGAATACCTGAAGATAGTGGGCATCCTTGTTTTACTCGAGCGTTGAAAAAAAGAATTTGACGTGTGAAATGGTTGACTTACATATCTCGTTGTGAAGAAGTGAAAGTTCTACATTTCCGTACATCGCTCCAATTATTCAAATTATTTTCGATAGTGATGTTCTAAATGTTGGTCTGATCTACGCAGCTTCTATTTGACTGGAAGCTTTCAAGTTTGCCTTGCAATATATTATCACTTATGCCCTAAACCTTCAGTGTATTAAGACCACGAGTATTCTGCTTACGGTGTTAAGCAAAGTAATTCCCCTCCAGAGATTAGATAGTTAAGATCTGTAATCTTCAACTTAAGTTGATTTACACCAATGTTTCTCTTAGCTTCTAAGGACCTAAAATCTCCAGTTAAGTCATTACCATCTTCTCTAGCGTTTGAAAGCGATTTAATAATTTATAAAGAAATAAATTATAATTTTCTTTGTTTAATTTTGAACTCTCTATTTGCCACAGCCTTCATTTAAAAAAAAAAATTATTAAACCCTTTGATCCATTATTTTTAAGGGCAAAAATCTGTCGTATATTCAAGTAAATTAACATAAAGATATATTCATAAAACTACGTTACTATCGGAAATCGAATGTGCGTGAGATTTTTTACAAAAAACCTAGACTACCCTAGCAATTCATTTGAGTTACATACATAGTTTGATGGAACTAAATAGTTCACAATACAGCTAAATAATATTAGTAAATTATAGCTTATTAGAGTGGCAAAGCTTATTTAAGCTAAGTAATTCAATAGGTCTTTTTTTGTTGATACCAGCACTTAGGGGATAACCCCTACTCAGGCAGTGCATTGTGCTGGTAATAGAAAAATGGGTTGTGGGAATCAGGATAGAGGGGGTAGTGTCTATGGACGTTCGATTTAAATTTACTAATGTCGTAAGTGGCATGGTAGATTCTCATTGCAGGATTGTCCCATAAACGAACAGTGCTACTAAAGAACGAATTTTCTCTATAATGCGTTGTGCGATTCAATGGGCAATCAACTGAAAAGAGGTGTGCTCTACGAGAACTACGAATACTAGGTAAGAATGTTGATTATTATTAGGAATTAATTCCTTAATTTCGTCAGAACACATTCCGTTATAGTACCGAAAGAATACGCCACATTGCGACGATGCTCTAATGAATCGATAGACTTGGCTATCCTACCATCATTAATGAGTACCTTCGCCCTCTCACCGGCTCATACGTGAGAGTTGTATTCCATTTTGGATCAGTTATAGGTCTGGTAAATATTAAGGATATCAGATGTGATGAAATATTGCATCGCCTTAAAAATCCGAGGCACTTGAATGCTTCTGTCGACACTCGAAATATGTGATCGTTCCAACGAACATCACAATGAATTCTCATGCCAAGAACATCAAGAGCATTTGATTCTTCAATATTTGGAGGGAATAAAGAACTAGAAAAATGTCTTGCTAAATATATCCGGTTTCTATGTTAACAATTAAGACGCCTTTTTACCGAAAACCTTAGATTGCCCTAATAGTTCATTCATGGTCACATACTTAGTCCGATTGATTCATAATAATAAAAATAATGATTATGAAATGATAGATTATTAGACTGACAAAGGTTATTTAAGCTAAGTTATTCAATAGGTTATAAAATTTAAGTAAAGAAGCAAGAAAGAAAGTCACAGTTCTATTGAATTATAGTTCTTACTATTCAATGGAATGGATTCTTTCTGAATCTAATATTTAGAGGAGTTAAGTGTAAAGTAAAGTGTTTGAATAGGAAGCGAGGGTGCTCATGTGGTCTAAGTGTTAAATATATGTTAGCAGTTTTTTATATTTATTTAGTATCATTTTCAGAACACTGTGCAACAAACAATTATTTCTGTCATATTTGTCTTTAATAACTGACCATCATAAATAATGTTGTTTTAATATTATTTGTTTTTTTTTTTACAAATTTAGGGTGTTGTTCTAAAACTAGTTTTAATTTTTTGTTTTAGAAAAATATTATTAAACATGTTGTGTCGTTGTTGCCGTTGCCGTTCTTGTTTCTTTTTATGAATATTCGAAAAAAAATATAGGCTTTAAACACCTCAAACCAATTTATGCATTCTTAGTATAAAAATAGAAATTTTCAAACGCGCACAACGTTTCGTAGAGCTCTTCTTCTACTACTGAGAGAAAATGTTTTTCAAGTACATTTGGAAGTTTCAAATATTTTATGGGATTTTGGCAATACTCAATCACCACCATCGCATTAGTTGGACTATAAGTGAGGCGCGCATTTTAAAACGTTGCGAATTGGCACGCGATATGTTACGTTTGGGCACAGCCAAAGCTGAACTTGCCACTTGGTGTTGCATAGCTCAATACGAAAGTAAATTCAATACCTCAGCAGTTGGTCAATTGAATGGCAATTGGTCAAATGATTATGGCCTGTTTCAAGTCAGTGATCGTTACTGGTGCCAGTCGTCGAGAGTGTCAAGACCCTCAGCAAATTTATGTCAAATAGACTGTCAACAGCTTTTAGATGATAATATTGAAGAGGCAGTTAAATGTGCGCACTATGTGAAAAAACGTCAAGGTTGGAAAGCTTGGGCAGCATACAATGGCAGATGCTATAAAATGAAAATGTTACCAGCTATAGATGAATGTTTTTAGTTAATTTAGTGTAGAATCATTGAAAACTAATAATGAAAAATATAAAAACCAGATCACTTTACTATATACATACTTTCCACTATAAATGTGAACAAGTGTTTTATTTTAAAAGGCAAAAACAAAAAATAAAAAGATAACTTTTAGTCGAGCTGTAGTAGCGGGAAGTGTGTATGCATTGTGTTGTGTTTATAAAATATAAACCATACATAGTCCCGCTGTTTAAAAAAATGATAAATTACGACAGTTTTATCTTTTAAAAAACCAAAACAAAAGAATTAAAAAAAGTAGTATTATTACATTCTTGTTACAAGAAAATTTGTTGTTATACAATAAGAAATATAAAGTTTTATTATCATTTTAAAATTTATTTTTTATTTTATTTCTGTAAATATTCCGCCATTCATGCCTTTATTGCCGTTGCGTTTTTACAATGCAGCCCTCAAGCATGACATACAATCGACATTGTATGTGCTGCGAGTTGAAATGTTTCATAGTTCTTTACGGTGTTTGTAGTATGATATTTTACAATATCTCATCATCATTATCCTAAATTTTCTATAAATTTAGGCCATTTATCATATTTCATCGATATTTTTTTAAAACTTTTTTCTCTATTTGTTGTAAAAAATGGTTGCAATTACAACATTTTCTGCGTTTACTTTGAAAATTGATGAATATTTGCCACTCACAATTGCATTATTTTTTATTTATTAATTGGCCACGCAAACATATGGTCTGTGCTGAAAAAAATATTTAAAATTTATTTGGGAAAACAAATTAAAAAAATGATGTTATCGTTCGTAATGCTACAGCAATCAACAGAGGCATTAGATGATGAACTAACCAACAATTGCAAATACGCCAATGAAATTTGCCGCTAAGCACACACATGGTAAAATGTGCCTGCTCAGCGTAAATCTCTGGAGAGTACAGCTACAAAGGCTGTACTAAAGATAAACATTAATAGAAGTAAGGCAGTGCACTGCAACATCTCTAACAACACCAAATTCAGGATAAGAAATATCAAGTTAAAAGACATTAGTGATTCCTGCCATTTTGGCATTATTTCGGTTCTTTCTCCCACTCTATTTCTAATATTTTTAACGACTTTCTTCTACTCACTTCCAATTCTATCTACTTTTTCGCAGATGACAGCAACATTAGTCACTCATATTCTTTTAATCATGGTCGGTCAAAAGATTGAATATTGGAGCGAAAAGGATAAATATGAATGACACACTCACAATCGATCGAGTAAAAATTCTCTGAATGGCATCGCAAAACTCAATGTTGTTTTTTGACAAATAGATGGGTAATGTGGTGTCATCTGTGTCGATGTGTAATGTAGATATTGAGGAATTGGATGCTCTTGATGTTCTAGGCATAAAAATTCACTGTGACGTAATATTGCTGCCAATTATTTATAAAAATATATGTATGTATGTTGTAATTGTTTGTATGTATGTATGTTTATTTGCTGTTTGTACCTCATAGACAGCGAAACGGCTGAACCGATTTTGTTGAAATGTTTACAGTATTTTGAGAACGGTCTGAATTTGATCTGAGTGACTTCGTAATCAATAAAAATCATCCGACAGAAAATGAGTAGCGAAGCACGCCGGTTTTCAGCTAGTATATATATCTATATTTTAGATATTTCCAAATGCAAACATCTCTAACTAGGTCGCTAGTATCAAAAACTAAATTATTGTATTTCTTATATTGAAATCAATACTTCTTTTTCAATTTTCTAAATTTGAATTTCAATTTCAATATGTTTGACAAAATGTGATTTTTTTTTAACCAAAAGCGGCAATTTTTTTTTTTTTTTTTTTTAGAAAAACTTACACCACTGATGTGATGTAAACAGTTCTGCCAACCACATCCAGCGTATTTCGTATAATATTCCATGCATGGCAGTTGTTTTTCACAATTTTCTTCTAGGGAATTAGACAACTTACACGACTGAACTTTGATTTTTTCATGTTTTTTGAAAGTCTATTTTTAAAAAAATAAAACAACACACAGAGGCCAGGCAAATAAAATAAAATATTGGATTATATTTTTAAAAACATACATGCGGCCATTTGTTGAAAACCTTGAGACTAGAGTAGGGAATTTTAGAAAAAAAAGAGAGAACTAAGGAAATAATAAAATTAAAAACATAATGAAATAGTACGGAAACTTCAAGGTGACCAGACGTAATATTTATATCATTATGTATGAAATAGCATCAGATCTTTCATATGGATGTGCTCCAATCTAACGTACTATCGAATATTGACTACGAACTTATTTTAAGCTTTTAGAATAGTAAAGAAGACTAAGCATTTGTCGTGGACTCAAGGAAAATGTCGCTCCAACGCATTAACTCTTAGTCTTGTACACCTACAAGCCTAAATAGATTTATGTTACCACACTTGTCTCCGTCTATAGGAAATCATTTATTAATAACTGAGAATCATTGACTGCGCGTTTTGAAAGAAATTAGTACTGACGATGCCACAATACCATAGTCACGCCGAACCGTCAATTATGGTATAAACACAATGTGTTTATCAATGTTTGTAAGCCTTTAACCAAAGACTGAGGGCGTCACTGTCTAAATGCAGTATTCACTCTTTGCTTAAGATTAAAAGATTTTTAAAATCTCTTGTAATATTGGCAGCACTGATTGCAGTGTTACTTTACATTGAATCTATAGCCTTTTCCCGAAGTGCGTCGATTATCCAACTCACAGAAACCTGAGCATCGACAGTTTCCTTGGCTTTGAATTGCTAAATTTGAAGTCTTTGTCTTTGTTCAGAGTTTGAAGGGGTAGGTGTAGTCCCTATCTACTCCTTAAGTCTGCAAGAAATATCAGTAGATTTCTGAATTTATTTTGTTTACACTGAAATCTGTGGTTGGTAGCTGAAAAGACATTTTTGAGTTTTTCTTATTATTCCTGATCACTACTACGGTTATGAATTATTATGACATAATTTCTTTTACATATTTTGGTTCAACTAGCAGCAATAACCTTATCTTAATCTGCAAAGTTGCCGGAAGCTTAGTTGTTACATTATAGATTCCTGAAGCTTTCAGCTCCATGGAAAAGCAAAAGCGTAAATAATTTTGCAACCCTTGCATTCACCCGTATTTTGGTCAACGCGTTAAAGATTCTACTTTACATTAAGCTTAATGAAGACATTTTATCAGCTAGATGCCATGGATAACTTTCCTTCCTTCCTATGTAACATTACAATCGTTTGTCGATTATTACTGAGTCAAAAAAAGCGATTTGTCTTTTGTTAGCTGGTGTCAATGTGGAATTTCCCAAGCTGTCAGGTTCTGTATCTCTGGGACTTTCTAACAAAGATATACTCATCCTTTTTACCGCCTCAAAGGTTTGCCTTGCCGAAGTTTAATTGTTCATATAAGAGACGTGGCCAGCGCAGTCGTTGTATCCTAATCCACTTCACTGTATCTGTATTCCTGTACAGCTCATACAGCTCGCTGTTCCAACATGTGTGGTATTCATTCCCTGTATTAGTAAAGGACCGAAGATCTTAAGAAGTACTTTCCTCTCGAACGTTTTCGAACCATGTTTATCGCTGGTCGACAGTGTCCATGCTTTTCCACTATATAGCAGTACTGGGATGGCAAGTGATTTGTGAGGTCTGTTTCTCTGCTGTCTAATACTCGAAGGCCCAAAGTATATACCTGTTGGCAAGATTCACTATTGGATCTCCATGCTGGTACCAAGACAAAGTCCTTTACTACTACTTTAAAAATGCGAAAAGTTACGTTTTGTCGAAGTTCCAAAGGCTTCGTTTGTTGAGGAAGGTACTTAGTCTTGTTCTCGTTCACCGGAATAGCCTCTTTGACCGATTCTCTCTAGACTGTACGCAGAAGCTACAGTACGGGTGTTAAGGCTAATAAAGTAATAGGCCTTGGCGATTCAACTTGTATGCAAGAATAATTTTCTCGAGCAAGAGGTTTAAGAAGTCACATGACATTGAATTACCTTGCTTTAAACCTCGTTTACTAACAATCGGCTCAAAGAGGTCCTTCCGAATGTATAACTTTACTAACTGCTAAAAAACGATTACGGCCATCCGGTCACCTTTTATCAAGGATAGATTAGCGAAACATTTTCCATGAACGCCTCAATGTCTGCAAATAAATTTATATTTTTCTTTTATTAAAGAAAAGAAGAAAAAAAAACTATTTCTGTTTTCAATTAAATTTAATTCTTATGCAAAATATCTATTAAAAAGGAGAAAAAAAATAAATTAAAAATATTATTCAAAAAGATATTCAAATTGCTGGACAATGAAATGAAGAGATAAAATCGCTGTTGTGACTGTTGTATGAAATGATTCTTTTGTATTCAAGTTGCCATGGAAATTATAAACTTCTTAAAATGCGTGTGTCGGGTTTAATTTCTTTTCTTCCTTTCTGCGCCTTCTCTAACCAGTAGTGTTTTTAATGCATGAACCTACCGGAGAGAGTGCAAAAACATTTTGATGTGTTTTTGATGACGATTTCTGTTTTTAACGACATCATCATCCTCATCATCTTATAAAGTTGGGGTTGATCAATGTGTGTTGGTCAATTTAAATAATTGACAAATGAGGTCATTTTGACAAAAACTGACTTTTTTATTTTGTATTTAAAGTATAATTAAATTTTGTAATTTTATTTCTTAATAACTTAATTGTTCTTGCATTTTAAATAATAATGTAAATGAATAATTTCTTATTTGCCCTTTAAGTCTTGCATTGTGTACTCGTAGATTAATTAATTTTATGAATTTGTTTTTTTTTCCTCTTTTCAGCACTAGTCCGGGTACTCTACAAGATGTAACAATGGAAAATCCATGTAAGTATTTTTCTATTTTCTTTTTTCCGTGTAGATCTTTCAAGCATTTTTCCCCCTTGAATTGCTTGTATTCGTTTATCTTCAAAAGAATAACAGCAGCAGCAGAAGTCAAGAAAAATTAAAGTCTGTCAGAAAAAATAAAATTGGAAAATAGACAACTCATGGCTAAAACGAAATATCATTTTTGGCTCTTGTTCAAAAATATGTTGGAAGGGGGTGTAGGGCGGGGAGATCGTAGAGGGGGAGAATGCGAAACAGCTTTTAATTTGCCTTAGGTATTAAACGGTTTTTAAGTGTTCGCTATAATAAATAGTATGACCTATACGAGGGCAGTATGATATGTTCTTAAGCTGACATAGCAATGGCGGTATAAACAGCAAAAAGCTTTGTATAATGGAAACTTTCAACCGTCATATGAACACAGGTTAAATTTAATTTCTGTCAACTCATTCGTACAGTAACAGGTGCTCAAAAAAGACGCTTTAGAGATTTTTTTTTTTTTTTTAATGGGAAAAATTAGAAGTCTGTGGTGTGATTAAATATTTACATAAAAAAGGTTTATCGGGACAAAAAATTCATAATGATATAATGGCTGTGTTAGGTAAAAGTGCTCCTTCATATGCAAAAAAAATTTGGTCGCTGAAGAGCATTGAAGATGAACCACGAAGTATAACAACGCTAGAAATCAATTCTAAAGTATATGATATGGTATTAGACAAGCGAAAAATAAAAAAGCGTGAAATAGGTATCTCAAATGATCGAGTGCCTTTTTTTTGCTTCAAAAATTACAGATGAAAATGTTTTCTGCAAGATGGATACCGCATTTGTTAACAGTTAAGCAAAAACACATTCGAATTAAAATTTCTCAAGGTTTTTTTAGATCGATTTAAGCGAAATACAATGGATTTTTATCGTCTTTTCATAACTGTTGATAAAACATGGCTCCATCACTATACACCAGAGACAGAAGAACAATCCCAACCAAAGAGGGCAAAAACAGTTCAAGTGGCTGGTAAGATCATGGGAACATGATCATGGAATTACAAAGGTATTTTATTGATAGACTATCTTCAAAAAGGTAAAACAATAAATTCGGAATATTATTTAACCTTTTGTATCATTGAAAATTCGAGATAAACGACTGGCTTAGAACACACAAAAATATTTTTTCATCAACGCAACACACCATCTCAAAAGAGTGTTTAAATAATGGCAAAATTCAACGAATTGAAGTAAGAATTTCTTGACCACCCACCTTATTCTCCTGATTTATCTCCGTCTGACTTCTATCTGTTCCAAATTAATCCTTGCTGTCAAACGTTTTACCTCGAATGAAAATGCAATGGCAGCTGTATATGATTGTTTTGAGGAGTTTCAGAACAATTATTTTAATCAAGGGATGGAATTGCTAAAAAAAAAGTGAAGCTAAGTGTATTGAAGTTTCAGATTATATTGAACAATAAAATAATGTTAATAATCTAGCTTGTTTTTAATTGGTAGCCTAAGAACATTTCGAACTGCCCTCGTATTAGGGTACTATAACAGCCTACGGGTCGAGTAAGCACAAAAACACTGGCTGTTGGAGCGGGAGTGCATCGCAGTGGCACTATCTACTGGAAGGAAGTCCAGTTCCTTGCTTACGCTAACGACATCGGCATAATTGAACGTACCAATCGAGATGTAACTCTTGCCTTCATTGCTATTGAAAAAGAGTCTACCAAGATGGGTCTACCGTAGAGCTGAAAAACAATCGATAGTGCTACCAATAGTTGTGTTTTTGGCTGGCCATCGATAGTTTTTTTTTTTCACTATACTATCGTCGAATTCTAATAGTAAACACGGAGGCCACTAGTGTAGTCAAAGTCACATTTGCAAAAATTTGTTCGACGCAGGTTGTTAGACGTCTGTAAACTTTTATAAAGGGTCCGCCATCTAACGTTTTTTTTTCAACTAGTGCTTATTTCGTGAATGGACTGATTTGACAGAATATGAACGAATATGGTTGTGTATACGCTTGAACAACGCTAGGAAATATTGCGACATTACTTTGAAAATCATGGTAATGTTGCAGAATGAAAAAAAGAAAAAATCATCTTTTCAGATGAAGCTCATTTTGATCTTGGCGGGTATGTAAACAAGCAAAATTGTCGCATTTGGGGCACAGAAAACCCGCACGCATGCATTGAAAAGCCGATACACCCAAGACGAGTCACTGTTTGGTGCGGATTTTGGTCCAGAGGCATAATTGGGCCATTTTTTTTTTTCGAAAATGAGCAAGGAGTGGCCGTTACAGTCAATGGCGATCATTATCGGGCCATGTTGAACGAATTTTTGTTCACAAAAATTGAAGAGGATGATTTAGCATCATTTGGTTTCAACAGGACGGTGCTACGTGCCACACAGCCGAAGCTGCACTCGATGTTTTGCGCCCTGTTTTTGGTGATCGCATTATCAGCCGCAGAGCTGGTGTCGTTTGGCCACCTCTGAGCTGCGATTTGACACCGTTCGACCATTATTTGTGGAGTGCCGTCAAAGATAAGTGTTACGCCAACAAGCCAGAGACAATTGACGCTTTAAAGGACAATATTCGTGAAGCCATTGGTGAAATACAGTTGCACACAATCGATAATGTGCTTAAAAATTGGACCGATCGTGTAGGCTACTGCATGGCCAGCCGAGGTAGCCATTTGAATGAAATTATTTTTCATTATTAACCGGAAGGATTGTACTTTCAAAAAGAAATTTGAGAAAATATTCAGTAGTTTTTTTATAGCATTTTCAAAAAAATAAATAAATAAATTTATTTGGCGGACCCTTTAGTTACATAGGGACACAGCTAACAATTTAATAAATTTCTATTTATTAAACTACAATAAAGTATGTATTGTAACTCAAATATGTTCATACATATCATTTTGCATTTGACCCAAAAAAATAAATCTTCATTTCGTCAGACCATAGTATGTTGTTTTAATTATTGCGGTGCAGGTGTTGCTTGCTCATCTCGTATATTATTAATCGAAATGTCTCATCAGCTGCATTCGCTTACTGGCCCATTTGGAATGATATCATGTCGATATGACATGGGTTCCGAGTCATGCGGTCATCCGAAAGAATTAAATTGCTAATGAATGCGTTATTATAGGGTCCTCTTTGTCTCTTGTACAGGAGTACGTGCATGCCCCTCTATGTGCACTGAGCAGGATGGAACACAGGTGAACCAATATCACCACTTATAGAATATCCAGCATGCTTTGGCTTTTTCTTTCTACTGAAAGGACTAGGGCTCTTTGGTTAGGAAAGGGGTCGATCTGGCATAATTACCGGGCATTATATGATAGACCGCTTGTCGGAGTGCATGGGTTGCCCTGGTCATGGCTACTGAAGGAGCTGTCGGGATGAAGAGGAGGAGAAATCAGTGCAACACCTTTGCGACTATCCTGTTTTATGGGAGCTTAGACTTAAACACTTGGGTACATGTCGCTTCCATGATTTGGAATCAACTTAACTTATTCAACTTCGAAGTTGATTAACTACGTCAAGTGTACCTGTTGGCTCAAATAAGGAAACTGGTATTTTTGGGTTTGTAGGTGTGGATCTTTTTTCTAGGAATATCCCATGTCTGGCTTTTCGGCCTAACCTAATCTACAGTGGATATTTTGGTAATTCCTGAGCAACCCCTCAGTAAGTCGGCAGTCTTTCGAGAAAAACACGTAGTGGTTGTGATTCTGATGGAAGAGTGAAGTGGAGTCTTTAATAGTATCTGTATAGATCAACATTATGACTCGGTTGGTCGCCACTGACCATCACAATTTTTCGTTTAGGCCACTGCATCGGCCGGTGACTGACAGTGTAAAATATAGTATAAAAGGTTTTCGATCTTTCGTAAAATACCTCCTATTTCTAAAATTAACCCAAAGTTAACAGCAAAGACCATCAAACACGTTGGTTCTAGTGTTATGACATGAGGATGTATTTCTTACTATGGTTTTAGACCCATTAATCGTATACATACCGTAATGGATGCATCAGAGCATGTAAAAATAAGTGAAAAACTAATTCTGCCGTACGTATCAAAAGAAATACTACTCATTTGGGTCATGTAAAAGAATAATGACCCAAAGTATAAGTCAAACTTTGGTTTAAGAACAATAGAGTCACAGTGATGGAAAGACTTACACACTCCTCTGATCTCAACCATATCGAAAATTTATGGATAATTGTTAAAGAGAAAGTATCTGAGGTCAAACCAACTACTAATAATGATCTGTGGAGCAATGTGGAACAAACATGACACTCCATTTCTACTGAAAGGTGCCAGAATTTGCTGAATTCTATAGAAGGCGATGCTCTGCCGTTGATTCTAACAAGGGCAATGCAACCAAGTACTAGTTATAATTTGGAAGAATAATTCAACACAATGCTGCTATAATAATATATTCATATTTTAAAAAAAATTTTTTTTTAGTAAAACCTAATTGATGCTATGTGCCGCTGTGGTATGGTAGGTAAGACACCCGCCTACCAACCGAAAGGTCCTCGATTCAATACCAGGCCAGACCATCTGAAGAGAGAAAAAAGTTTTTCAACAGCAGTATCACCTCATAACATTAGCTATTAACTGGTTATGAGTATTACTACTACTGAAAACTTCGGCGTTAAACTGTAGGTCCCCTTCAAAGAGTCTAAAAATAGAATCGGGTGCAGCTCATTGACTAAGAGAAGTCCCCGTGTTCCTTCATGGAATGTTATGGGAATTATATATTATATATAGGCGATGCTATAATTTCGAACCGCACTTTTCACACTTTTTTATAAAAAAAGAAGTACTTTTTTCTAATATGAATTTAAGTGGACCCATTTTGTATTTTAATCATTTTTATTTATTCATTTTTAATCAAAAACTTAACACTGGTAATAAATAAATAGTATGCATTTTGTAAGTAGTTTATAAAATGCTATCCCAGTGGTGCTATTATTTTAACAACAGCTGTATGTACATACATACATATATTTCTTATATAATTTTAAGAAACTAGAAATTTAATTCCCTATATCGTTCGTAAACACTTCCTCTTTTAGAATTTTCATTTAAATCTATTTTAAAATGCCCATTCAATTTTTCCTATTAACTAATGAATCTTATTCTGTTTTCAAATTTCATAAATGTACGCTGTTGTGTGTGTCAAAGATCATATTTTTTCAACGTTTTCTCTTTTTTACTTTTTCCTATTAATTTTTATTTTATTATTAAAATTCTTGACGCCCTCCTACAAAAGTCTGCTTCTGGTTTCCTTTTATTACAGAAACACTAGAAAATATAAAAAGTGTGTTTAAGGAAATTTTGTTTGAAACTACCTTAAAAATTATTTAAAAAGATATTGTAGAGGAAACGTTGGAAATTAAATCAGAAAAAGAAAAAAATTAAAAATAAACAAAAAATAAATAGTAATATCATATATTTCTCTCATACGTATCAAATAAGTAGAAACAAAATTTGCAAAGACTCGTATTCTCATTTATTTTTTTGCTATACAATTTTTTTTTTCAAATACAATAGTTTTGATAAAGATAATTTGGCGGAAATCAAATAATAAATAGTGCAATTCTTTTACTCATTTATAAAATATTCAACTGAAACGTTCATTACCTCTCTCAGCAGTGTTGTGTAGTAGTGCCCCTGTTTATTTTTCTCTGTGATGGCTAATAAAACGCCAAAGAATTCTATGAAATTAAATCATGCCAATAGTGCTGGTAAGGAAATAACTTCTCCAGCAATTTTAGATGATAAAACCACTGACGACGACGATGAGAATAAGGAAAACAACAAAATTGCCATGTTTGATGGGAATAGTGTTCCAGTAATCTATAGTGATTATGATATAAACGATGCTGCTGGTGAGAAATTTATAATCAATTTCAATTTTTTTTTTTTTTTTTTTGTAAATGTTGGTTTTTTAAGACAACGCGGAAAACTCTCAAAACAAAAAAAGGTAACTTGTTAGGTTAGACAGGCAGCGAGAGCATGGCAATACTGTTTCACCCACAGTAAAAGAGTGAAATAACTCGAGTTCAAGATTGTCTAAACCATGTTGCAGTCGCTTCAAACCGAAACCGAGACCGAGTAAGGCATATTTATTTCTCTAATCAAAGAAAAAGTCGAACAGTAACAGAACCATCTAACAATCAATAGCAGAACATTTGTGACGATCATATACTTACCTCATTTAAGCAATATTAACGCACATCACTCTCACTTTGAAAGTCATTCACATTTTTCTAATCAAAGAAATGGCCGGACGACAGATCTGTAACGATCATATCTCTATCTCATATAAGCAAAGGCAATCTAAAACCACGCTGAACTCTTCGCAAACGCTTAAAACGCGGCTCGGTAGTCATGTACATTTCCCTAAATAAGAAAAACCCGGACGGTTACGGAAGAGGTATCAGGCGTCAGTTATAAACTCGATCATCATTCTAAGATGGCAGAAGATCTGTAACTGCTACATCTATAACTTATTTAAGCATAGACGATCAATGGCCAGTAGGCCATAAAGAAAGTGCTATAACTGTGTCATTTCTCTACCTCGTTTAAGCGGAATTAATCTTAACTCTTGTTAAACTGTTCACAAACGTTAATAATAGGTTGCTTGTCAGAAACTTAACGGAGGGAAAAGCCCTTAATTAACTTGAGCACTAGTCTAAGATGGGATAACAATCACGTCAAAAGATCTATGACTATCAAAGTGAGGAGTAAAACACTGGTAGAGCCACAGTATATGCAGAATTTTCCCAAAGTGCCCTGTTTGCACGGCAAATCCGGCTATACGGCAACCATATTATCTTCTATGACTAAGTGACTTGTCACAAAGTGCTTTGCCGCCATTTTATAAAACTAAAGATATCGGAGAGATTTCATAGTCACCGTTTTAGACATCACCCTTATTGCGTTTGGCGCATTTATTGTCCTTTTTCGCAAATTTTAAAATTCAAACAAGGAGAGATGCTAATTTGGTCAAATGTACTGGTTATAAAGATAAAGACTGGTGCCACCTGAAGACCTCGCAGCCTGCTGCTAACGACAGCATACATCGAAAGATCGAATGACTGCTATCAGCAAAGCAGTACCCAGGAACTTCAACCGTTCACGATTGCAGATCAGGACAAACGCGAACTCGGTACGATTCAATAATATCATAATGCGACATAATACGTGCTCAAGCCTCTTCTAACTCACGTAACGTTTCTAATAAGAAACGTTAAAAATCCTCGTATTTTCATGAGTCTCTTAGATTTTAGAATAGCTCAGAAGTAGCAAAGAGCTGAATTCCTTGAATATAATGGCTAAGACATTTTTCTTTCCAGAACTTCAAATGTCACAGAATTTAAACTTTAACTGTTTTAGTACAAAATTATGCGGTACGAGTACTGCGGCACTGCTACTCCAAGGTGGTCAACGAAAAAAAAAAAAAAATGAAAGTGAAAAACCTTGCACTTGACTCCTAGGTTGGTACAACAGGCAATTTTAAGAAAATAGAGGTCATTATTAACAACGTTCGAGGGTTTCTAAATAATGCTTTCGTAACAGTTTTTCAAATTAGCAGTTTTGAAATAAACTTCGAAATCCATACTGAAATTGCAGAATTTTCTTTTTTATATGTTACTGATGTACTTTTTACTCAGATTAAAATTGATTGCATAACATAAGAAAACAAACTCAATAAGTTACGTTTTGTTTTGAACAAACCTCGTAAACTATTGCATTTTTCACAATTTTTTTTTTTCTATTTTCAGATGGCGTCGGTTATCGTTCGCCTTGCGTTAGCCTACAACCCTATCAGGGTTCTACTTCACCCGCTGGCCATGGACGCTCTGTACGCGAATTCGAAGAGCAAATGGCCAACTTACGCAAAGAGAATTTCAACTTAAAATTACGTCTCTATTTCATTGAAGAGAGTATACCAGGCTATAAACAGTCCAATACATCATCAGAAGATACGCTTATGAAACAAATAATCGATTCCAAAGTCGAAATGGAAATGTTACGCAAGGAAATACAAGAAAAACAGGATATACTCAAGGAAGCAGCACAGGCTATGAATCAAATGGAGAAGATACAAAAAGAAACTGAAAATAAATATCAACATATTGTAGAGGATTTAAATCAAAAGATACAGTATTTAGAAATGGAGAGAGATTTAGAAAAGTCACGCGTTAGTAATGGCAGTGTTGGCGGCGCTGGTGGTAATAATGGAGCATACATGAATGAAATATTGGAACGGTCAGATGTGGCGGAAAATCTAAGTGCTTTGCAAAAAGTTTGTATATTTTTAATAAATATTTTATTGCGTTTATTGTAAATGAACGTTGTTTATTGTAAAAAAAATAAGAATCATAAATAAAGTTTTTATATGAAACTGATGTTTTTTTATCTTTTTAATAATTAGATTCACGAAATGGAAGGTTTACTTAAACAATCGGATGAAAAACTTGTGGATTTGCAACAACAAGTTCATAGTTTAGAAGATATTTTAGCTAAACGTGATGAAACGATTAAGGAATATGAGGAAAAGGTTAAAGAACTTGTCTTCCAAAATGCTGAACTCATTGAAACCGTTGAGAATAAAGAGAAGGATATTGCCAATAACGAGGTTAGTGTTTTTAAATTTCAACAAATTTATTTTATTTTTTATTTCTACTTTTTGTTGTAATAAAAAAAAGCAAAAACAATTTCCCTTCAACCCATTCTTTATGTAAAAATTTGATTTTTTGTTTTTAAATAATTAAAACAAAGCGTTTTATAAGAGGTCTTCGTTCTAAGAATGCCGATCTTAAAGCCGAAAATGAAAAGCTTATGTGCGCCTACAGACATACTCACGATAATTTCAGCAAAGAAATGTCGCATATGAAATCGTATGAAAGGCAAGTGCGTGAACAGCAAGATGTTTTAACAAGAATGCAAGTAAGTTTTCGTTTTTCGTTTTGTCGTTCTTAAAGGTTTACGGGTTTATTTATGGTTTTTTTGTTATACAAACTGTAACGCTATACACTGAAGTTCTTTGTTTATCTGCACAAAGAGAGATCAGAACTTTAAAAGTAATAAATAATAAAGTTTCTTAAAAACTGTTAGTTTCGGAAAGTTTTTGTAGGAAGCTTGTGATTAATAAATTAAATTAGGATTTCCATTGTTACAATTGAAAAGATAACTTTAGGGAAAAATCAGATTACAAGAATTAAGTGGAATGCAATAAAAACACCAAAAAGAGATACAATTGGTCAGTGTCCACGTTCTCTACCATTAGATTTACTCAAGTTGCAATTTAGGACTACACTGCCTAAGTGTATTAGCATCCTCTCTTTGCTTAGGGGTTGAGAACTATCTAAATATCCGCTACACTATTGAAAGCATTGGTTCTAATACAAGTCCACAGTAAGTCAATAGCCTGACCCTGCCATTTGGGTTTAAACCATACCCTGAGAGACATCATCAACTACTGGATAGGAACCGAAGTTTCTAAAGGTCTTCTAATGCCGCTGAAAGAGAATCAAATCTCTGGTCAGACTGAAGGTTATTTTACTCTTATTCGGGCACCTGAATACCCAAGGATATATAATTTCAATCCTCCTGTTGGCTCAAATCGCTAGTGTATAAAAGTCATCAAAGGTTTAATCCAGTCACCGAGAGCTTAAAAATAGGCACAAAAGTCAATTAAATATAAGAGAAGCATGAAAAGGATGTTAAATGTAGTGAACATCGTAATAAGACAGATAAGGAAAACCAACCACTAGCACCAATAAAGGACGTATCTTTTGACTAACAATTCTAAAAAACGCGTCGAAAAAGAAAAACTGTATATATTTTAGTTTTTTTTGACAAAGACTTGTAAAAAGGACGCTAAAGTATTCTGAAAGTGTTTGAAAAAATCCGAAGGCTTTACAAAGTACACCTTTAAAATAATACGCTGTATGTCAGAATGCCGAAAGGGGAACTTGCCGCATTACAATAAAGCAGAGAGAGAAAGCCAACTGCTATATCTTCCTAATCCAAAAGCTCTAAAAGGCTACTGAAGTTTTCAGAAAGGCCAAACCTATATTCCGGAAGGCCATTGAATTGCTTCGAAGATTCCTAAATACCACTGAAGTATTCCGAAAATTCGATGTAGTATTCCAGATGAGCACTTAAATATTCCGAAACGATCCTGTAGTATTTTGAAAATTAACTGTAATAATCTGAGAGGAGGTCTTTGAAGTATTTCGAAAATCCGCTCTGTTGTATTCCGCAAGGCCATTGAAGTATTCAGAAAACCTACTGTATTCTGAAAGATCAATAAAATGGAGTAATCCTTTAGAATCAAAGAACACATTCTTCATTCCATTAAAAACCGGCACTTTTGTTGTATTCGATGCATATTTGTAGTGTGGATTTGCATTAGGTAAAAAATGCATCAATTCATTACGTTATTTCATTAGTTTATTCTTTGTTTACATAAAATTAAGGCATTGTTTGCTTTTAAACAACTCGTGATGTACATAAGAAACGAATTTTTTTTTCAAATATTGGCCTTTATCATGGATAGCGTATTCGTTAAAGATGACGACAACATTTTTGTCCTAGATTAAAGAAAATAAGCAAAATTTGTCTTTAATCTTTTACAAGAATGTCGAAAACGACTACAACTCGCCAATCATGATAATAGTGTATAATATTTATAATCTTATTTATTTTTTTTTAAATTTTATAGTTTTTTTACGTTCATTTATTGAAAAATCTTTGCCATAATTGTAAATATCACAATGATTTTAAAGACATGATTTGTTTTACAAATAAATTTCTAAAGACGCCGGGTACGAGACCATATGTGCTCGTTTTGAAGTAAATACATAAAGTTAATTTTTTATTTTTGCTTTTAAGAAAACATTCATTGAAAGTTCTGCTGCCTTCCTTGTTTGTATATTACACATATATATGTAGTATGCTTGTAGTTTATTATAAATCATAATAAAAACATTTTTTGGAATTAAAAATTTATAAATGGTAACCACTTGCTGCTGTTCCTTCATCTTTTAACATCATTCATCACCTCTCACCTCTTCCCTTCACCCTCTCTCTATCTCTCTTTCTCTCTCCCACTTAGTCTACCATATCCATTAAAACTGAAAATACTGCCCGTTTATTAGAACGTATACAAGAATATGAGAAAATGGTGAATAAAATGAATATTGAGCGTAATATTGTTAAAAGAGAAAATCGTTTCTTTAGAACTATAATTCACAAATTACAATCGAACTCAGCGAATAACAATGAATGCTATACATTTGCCAAAGAGGAAATCTATCATAAATATGAGAATGCGCACATAGAAAGCGGCGGTAGAAATAGCAAGAGGTTTGCCGCCGCTGCCGCCGCCGCTAAACATTTCAAAGAGGCAAAAGCTAAAAGAGATTATTGTGGTCAACACCAGCAGCAGCAGCATCAACAGCAACAACAGCAACAGCAACAACAACAGTCACAACAAACAACAAGAGAAACACATGCACAACAAACAGCATCAGCCACAGGTTATAAATTAAAACAGAAATTCTGTGTTAATATTTGTAATAATGGTTGTGGCGGCACAGCTCACGTACCCAGAGCTTGTGATACTTGCTCGTCTTGTATGCGACGAGAATTGAATGCCGATTTAAATGGCATTGATTTTAAAACACTAACAATACCATCTTCGTTTGGTAGCATGGGTGATTGTGATTTGAATTTGAATTTCAATGGCGGTAATTGTCAAACAGAAGAAATACCAATACGTTATACCATAAGCGATAGTAGTTTATTTGGTAATAATAATAATTGTAACCATAATAATAGCAATCGTACTATTGGAGATTGTTGTGATGCAGCAGGAAAAAGCAGTGAAATTTCTTTAACGCCAACATTAACCGCAAGCCCGCTGTGTGGCCACACTGATATTATAAGTTCTTGTATGACCATAGGCGAGGATTTTGGAGAAACGACAGATATTTTTTTAAAGGTGAGCAAAAAAAAATTGTTGAATTAAAACCGATCGTAGGCTCTACTATTCTTAAGGGTCTTTCTCAAGAATTTAAATTTTATTTTACATATTCAAGGATTTTCACCATCAAGAACATCAGCGCAAAACAACGGCAAACAAACAAACAAATTTTGGCAAATATACAGCAGTGGATGGTATACGTTATGTGTATTCAAAATTTGGAAAATTTCCCTAATGATTTTTAAAGAAATATTCAAAGTTTTTTATACACAAAATGGCAGTAGTAGTGGATGGTGGCGGTAATGAATGAATGAATGGAAGAAAAAGAGACGAAATATATTTGTATATATTTTTTATAAATCTTTTTCTACACTTTTTTGTTAAGAGTATTTTATTATGATTTGATGTCTTGTTGCTCTTTGGCCTTTTAAATGTATTTTAATGTATTTTTTCTTTTTTACTTTGAATTGTCCGTCTAATGCCATTTATATTTTTTAAAGAAAAATTTTGTTTATAATCCATGTGTCTGCATATTTTAAAACAAAATAAAACGTTTTTTTATAATGGTTCATCTATTCATATTTACATACAAAGATGGGTTGAAGGTGTTTGATTTTGTGTTGTTGGTCTTGGTTACACTTATGTTATTAAAATGAAAAAAAAAAACATTATTATGAAATAGGCCCAACAATTGCGTGAAGAAATACAAAAACTTAAAGCTGAAGCAGCAGACAAAACGTGTATGATCCAGGATCTAGAGGAAAAACTGCAAGTTCGTGATCAGCTTCATGACAAGGCTCGTATGACTATACAAAAACTAGTGGTAAGCTTAAAAAATCAACAAATTGAAAATAGTCAGTTGAGAAATTCTACACAGACCTCAACAGTCTCGTCCTCAATCAACGAGAAAGCAGAGGTAAGTTTGTGAAAACCTAGACTGGTCTTTTATAACAATCTGTTTTTAATATTATTTTTCTCTTTAGCATACTGTCAGTGGTGTCAGTGGCTTAGAATGTACTGGTCTGTGCCGGTCTTTTAGCGATACCGAGACTTTTAAAGATTTGACTTCATTGCAAAAGCAAAAATACGATCATATCATAGCGGAACAAGAGACCACCATTAAAAATCTGAAAGCTGAAGTCAAAAAGAAAACTGCCGATTTGCAGGTAATAGCAATGCTAAACAATCAAATTTTTCATCATTCATTTTCGTATCTTCCACAGAATCTCGTTAACAAAGAACTATGGGAGAAAAATCGTGAAATTGAACGTCTTAATAAAATTTTAAATAAATCTGCCGGTGGCTCTCCGAATTCATCTAGTGAAACGACTGGTGGTGTTGAGTTACAGCAGTCCTTCTCCGACCTAGACTACAATAAGGCTGTACAACGCAATAAGTTATTGCAACGCAAAGTTGATATTCTTATACAACGTTTGGATACGGAGCGTCAGAATGATGCTTTTATAGCTCAGCTAAAGACAGAATTGAAACAGGCCCGCATAGAAACTGAAACAGCAAATAAATGGCGTCGCCAATGTGCCGATTTGTGTGTCACTCTTTCTACCCGTCTAGAGGAATTGGCCGGTTTCCTTAACTCTCTGTTGCGTCACAAAGATGTTTTGGGTGTTTTGGGATTGGATAAACGTAAGGCCATGCGTCGTGCCGTTGATCGTAGTTTAGATCTCTCGAAGAGCTTAAATATGACTTTATCTGTTTCCGGTCTCTCCATGATCGATCAAAGTTTGGCTGAACTACACAATCTTTCCGATATTTTGGGTGAAGTCGAAGCTAATTTGGAGAATAAGACGTTCAATTCACATGAAGACATAAATGGTCAATCTATAGAGATTCTTAAGGCCGAAAATAAAGCTTTAAAGAAAGAGCTCGACAAACGACGTTCTGCGGATTCCAAGAAGGAAAGACGTTCTTTGCCTTTACCCATGATGGCTGAAAATAAAGAAAGCGAATCGGAGGCTTGGTCTGAACCGGATCGTAAAGTTTCTTTGGCACGCATAGGCTTGGAAGATCACTCGTCTTCACTAATGGCTAAGGAACAGATATTGTCAGTGAAAAAAAGTAATGAAACTGATAGTGATTACAGCGAAGCCAATAGTCGTTCCTTTAAAGCACACACGCAAGAGCGTATAAGTCAGTTGGAACAACAAATACAACAACGTGATAAACGCATAGTCGAAATACAATGTCAGTTGTTCGAAGCGGACAATCGTTTGAAAGCAGAAGATTTGAAATTACTAAAAGTAACACAAGAATTGCAGCAAGTAAAGCAGCACAATAAAGAATTGCAAAGTGATTTAATAGCCATTGGTGGTACCGAGGAAGCCAACAACATCACTGAAGACCATCACAATAAATCACTATTGCTGAAACAAATCGATGAAAAGTCTCGTGCTTTGGAAAAACTACAAGAAGAACGTGATCGTTTAATGGTTGAATCAAGACTGGCTGAAATGCAAATCAATTCCATGAAAGCGGACATGGAAGTTGTTAAACAAACCTACGAAGAGACTTTACAGCAGGCAGCTGAAAAAGAGCAACAACAAATTAACATGCTTAAACAAGAATTTGATAATAAACTACAGCAAGCTCTCTGCGAACAAGAACAAAAACATCAGAAATATATACAAAGAGAATACATTGCGAAGCAGCTGTATGATGAATGCTGTCAGCAGCTAAATGAATTACAAAAACAATACATAGAGGCTCAGAGATCAATAGAATGTTTGCAGGAAAATGAGCAGGAACTTAAACAAAGTCTAGTGGAAACTGAGCTCACTGCACGTAATCTACAAAAACAAATCGATGAAAGCACTTTAAGAGCCTCTAAAGCAGCCATGGAACGTGTCAAAGCTTTGAATGAGAAATTGCAAGTGGAAAAATTTGTTGAGAAATTATCAAGCGAACTAAATATACACAAGGAAGAACGTTCGCAAATGCAGCAAAAAATTGAGCATTTAGAAAAGTCACATCAAAAACTTTTCGAACGTTTGACTATTTTGCAAACCAAACAACAAAGTTGTACATCTAAAAATGAGGATAATCAATCTGGCTATACCTCTGAAGAAGTGGCCATCATGTCGCGTCAAAACAACACCTCTAAAACACAAGCTGCACAGAGTGTTGTGACTCAACAACGTTTTGGTGAGCAACAACGCATACAAAATTCATCACCAGATTTGGGTATTGAAAGTGATGGGCGTGTTAGCAGTGTAGAGTTGAACAACGTGCAACATCCATTATTAAAGACTATCGAAATGAGTCCAAATACAAAACATAGCAGCAGAAATAATGAAATGGATGATAAAGAGGGTAAATGAAAAATTAATTCTTTTTTTTAATAAGTTTATTTAATTAAATTGTCTTTACTTTACTTAGGTCTGAATGACAGCAGCTGTAGTGAGAATATAAAACCTTGCATCAATGTGCCTGAAACTAATAGTGTTAGTCCACAGACATTAAGCAAGAAACACGACTGTCTTAAGGTAGAACAAGAAAACGCAGAATTGCGTCGCAAATTATTACGCACAAAACGTGCCTTAGAAGACACTTATGAAAAACTACGCAATGCTAATCAACGCAAGGCACAAATTGAAAAAGATATTAAAAATCAAATACTTAAAACACATAATGTCCTTAAAAACGTACGTTCCAATATGGATGAATTGTAACGTACGTTTCGAAATAATAAACAAGTCAACATTTTAATACATATAAAATGAAACATGGTCTCACCATCCTCTTCATCACTAATATTTATATTAAAACACACATATTAAAGCACACCACACTCACGTTTTTTTAAAGCACATGTTATGTTTAAAAACATTTCTTTTAAATATTAATGACTTTTTTAAATAATGGGGACCCATGTGTTTCATATTAATTTTTTGTGTTGAATTCTAAAATATTTTATTTTTAATTTAATTTTTATTATATTTTATTGTTATTGATGTTAATTCTTATGTCATCGTAATATTTAATGCATTTTTTGTTTGTTTTTTAATTAAAGATAATCTTCAGTTTGTAAGTTTTTTTTTTAATTTAATTTATTTTAATTTTTTAAGTCTTAACTCATTCATAAAACGAAACGACACGAAATAACCTTTAGCGTATTTGCTGTAATCGTTGATGTATTTCAACATTTTTTTTTCGTTTATGATTAAAGACAAGTCAAATTGTTCTTTAATCTATTACAAAAATGTCGAAAAGCAACCACGTTTGCGTCAACGTTAAGGATGAATGAAGGTGCTGCTGTTTCTTAAAACTTAACCACCCATTATACCCGCGATCTAAACATGATAAAATTGCGAAAAGCCATACTTTAAATGACTGTTATTAATTAAGGACTTTTAGCTTTAAATAAAAATTCAGGGCTTAAGAAATCTTTTACTAGCATCTTATCTACTCTCTACTAATTTAAAACTGTAAATTTCAATTAATTACGTATAATTGGCGTATCCGTTAAAGCATTTTGAATATTTTTTTTTATATTTAAGCAAAATTATACTTGTTTTCTGTAGTCTATTACAAAAAAGACAAATACAACAACGTCTATGTCAATAAAAGTAATTATGGCTGAGGTTTTAACTTTTTTAAATTAGGTAGAGAGGAAATTCTATATATTTTCCTTTGATCCTATAAGGCACATAGGGCTTCAGTATCAATCTGCAATCTTTATGTATGGGCTGAACGTACCTTTCTGTTCCCTTGCGGATTCCATTATCAATTTTTTATTTAAAGCTAAAGGTCTATAATAATCGTTTTTTAATCCTACAACTAATTAATTTATAATAAATAACTTATGTTGTTAATACTTTACTAAGTTTGTCATTTATGTGTCATTTTTAATTTGTGATTTTAATAAGACTTCTTTTAAATGATATTAATAAAAACCTTTAATCGAATCCATTCATATTGAATGTTAAGAAATTATTCCACACCACCTTATTATTATACACAATTGAATTACATAATTTTAGTTTAAATATATCTTGATTTCTATTTATTAAAAAACGTTTTTTTTTTTATTTTCCATATTTCTTTTTTGTTTAATTTGCTTGCTTTCTACGCTGCGTTAACACTTTTATTGTAGCCCGCTTCCATACAAGAAGATATTGAAGTTATTCTGTGACCGAAAACGAAAAAGATTCTGTTTTTTAAATTTAAAAATTTCAATTTTCAACTTCTTAACCCAACAGCTTAGTTTGTTACTTTTTAATAGATTGCTTTCAGTTTTTGTCTGTTTTTAAACTTATAATTATAATACAAAGTTTTTTACTAAAATTTTACGAAATTTATACGAATTTTCGAACGATTTATAAAAATTTTCATTTTTATTTTCTTCTTAATTTAAATTTTTGCTGTACTAAATATGTAAACATGTAATTTATGTAAAGTTGTAAATTTAATGTATAGATAGTCACTGTACATATAAGTCTAGTTTTTAATTTGCATCAAAAGAAAAAAATGAAATAACCTTTTTAAGACAATTATAAAATGTTAAGTTAAAATACGAATTATTTTTAATACGACTCAAAATAGAAAATATAAAACAAAAGAATAAATGAATAAAACGAAGAATGTTAATAAAAAATGTTAAAATTTGTTACAATAATTTATTCATACATACAGACTTAAGTTTGGATGATGGCTTCTACATTGATGGGAAAGGATAAGTGAGTATATTTTCCTACGTTGTTAGCAGTGCCTAATGAAAGAAAATTTGCTAACGATCTAGCAAGAATTATACTTACCATATTGAGTGCCGCACATATAAAAAACAAATAAAAAAAAAATAAAGAAAATGTAACACCAGTGGAGCACATGGTAGTTAACGTGTTAATAGAGTTGGGTCAAACCAAAGTCGCTATTTACTTATTTCTAGAGTTTGAAACGCAGTTCTACTGGTTTTTAAAACAACTTAAAGGTAAAACCTAAAGGGAACATCGAGAAAGAATACGCGTTAGGCGTGAGGAAATACAAAGCAACACTTGAATGGCAAAGAAGGACGAGTTTATCTAAACGCCGATTTTTTGATTGATTACCCACTCTGATATTTGGCTAAAGCACCAGCATGAAGAAATAAACTTCAATTTGATTCATTTTATTACAGGGCATATTTATAGAAGTTTCTGCGTGTAAGATAATTCATTCCTATTGTGCCATGAGATATTTCTTTCCATGAAATTGTGTCCCTTGAAGTAAAAATTGCTATCGTGAATCTACAATGAATTAGTGGAAGGAAGAGAAATTATGGTAATTTCTACATCATAAAGTATGAATAATAGATTCGTTACCAATGAACTGCACCCGATGCCATTTTTAGACTCATTGAAAGTGACCTAATGCCGGCTTCGAACGTCAAATGTATTAAGAGTTTTCCAACCATACCATAGCGGCTATAGTGTTGTTTAGGCCAAATTATCTTCTATAAAATATGATATTCAAGTTATTGACAATTAAGGGCATCTTACTGAGGCTGATCATCTCAGAATAACTTAGCAAGTTATTCTGTATTGTCACTGGTATGAATACGAAGCCGCAGGGTTATAAAGGGTAAAATAAGTGCAGGGGCGCTGGCACTGGATTGGCTGATTTAAACATTAACTGATTGTGGTCCCGCTTGCCACTTTTAAAATTGTGATTAAACGTACAAAAAGCAAACGAGGATCTGTCTATAGTCAAGTACAAATTTCTGGCTGACTTTCGAAAACCTAACCGAAGTTTAGTTGTCATTCATAATCGATACATTCGTCGTTTTCGTATTTCGATGTAGTATGTATCTAATATAAGTTAAACAAAATCAATTTTTTTATCTATCACAAAAATACGAAAACACCACAACGATTACTCCTACTACATTTTAGACATCACCCCTAGTCTGCGTTTCGATTCTGTTCAGTTTCTTTCGATTGTATGTATTCTGTATTACGATCGTAGCTGCGTTTTCCAAGTTGTCAAAGTTGCAAAAAAAAATTAGTGTTTTCTTATTGAACTCCTTAGTGCATTAAACATTTTTTGTTTTTATTAAATTTGATTATTTTTTGTTTCCTATGCTTTTGAGAACATTATCGCCTTCTTCTTTTTCTTTGTATTCAATTTTCTTTTGGAAAACCAATTTTAGATATTTAAATGCTGAACCGTAATCGAAATGTAGAGTTGGGGTGATTGCTTATGTAGAAGTTACTGTAATATAGAGAGTGAGAGATGACACTGCTACAGAGCTATGGTAGCCAGATATTTAATTGAAAAAAAGTACAATGAGGAATAATGAGCAGTACAATTAATAAAAAAGTACATTGTTTTTTAAATCAAAACACCGTAAAATTCATTAAATAAACATGGAATAACAATTAGTACATCAAAGAATATAAAATACGGTTATTTGCAATAGAAATACTATCGAATACTTAACCAGAATGTTTCCACACGGTTACATTGAGGTAAATATTGACCAAAAAAGCGTAACCGCCAATTTTATGTTCCACATTTCTTAAAAAATTATTTAAAAACAAATAATAGTGTAAAAAAAGATATTTAAGATATTTTAAAATTTAATATTTTAATATTTAATTTTGAAAAAGTTTATAATAAAAAACAAATATTTCTATAAAATAGTGTTTACGCTTTTTCTTTTTACCGCATATAAATTTGGAAAGTCGGAAAAAAGTGTCATATAGGGGTCTAAAACGGCGTCGTAAATATGTATTTTTATGTCTCAAACTACTTTTTTAGACTAAAAAGCTACGCTCTTACATTAGAATAGGTTATATTCCGTTTTAATAGCGTAGAAAGTCGGATCGAATATTTTAAAGTCTACTCATGTATGACATACCCGACAGACTAGGTTATAAGGCGAGTATGATAAAACTTCTGATATGACTATTTTTTATTAAAGACCTTACATTTGCATTAACGTAGCTGATTAGAAGGTTATGGAATATACTAGAACATTCGAAATTAATGTTAATTTAGTATAAAAGGACGACGTATCCCTTTAGTCAGTCAGTCATAATTAAAAAGTCAAAGAGTAAAGTCGTTAGTAGAAGTTTGTGTATTAAGTGGAAGTTAATTATAGTAGTTAGACGCTGTATAAAGATAAATAAAGACTGTATATATATAAATTCACTTTGTTTATTTTATTTAACATATTCTAAACGAACTCAAACGTTTTAAAAATGTTAAAACGTAACAATATAGAGCATTTTTATAATTTTTAACTTGCGTTCGGATACTCTGATAATTTTTTTCAATACTGTCCTATAAATGGATCAATAGTGTTTATTACAGATATCCTACAATCTTAAGACAATCTTAAAAGACTTTAATTTTTTCTCCGTATCAGGCACTTTGAATTATGCTTAATATTTACTCGTCTAAACACACTTTATTTGTCAGTATTTAATGGTCTAAAACGTTCACAACAATGAATCCTGTAAACTCTAATTCAAAAAGGATGACTTACCGCATATCCAAAGCTATTAAAAAATCGGAAGTGTACCGCAATATCACGTAATGTAGTGTTATATACATAATAAGAATTAAGGTATATGCTATTAAACCTTGTAACGTAAACTTTTCACAATAATTTACAAATTTTTTTTATTTTTATTAATTTCAAAAACTGAATCCAATTTTATTTATTTTTTATTTTTATTTTGTATTTTTATTTTAAAACTGTTTTTTATTTTTAATTTAATTTTATTTCATTTGTTTTTTACTTTCGCTTTAAAAGTAGAGATCATTTAAGTTTGTTATTTATATTTTAATTTCTTTTTTTGGCAAAATGTTTGTTTAGTAATTTAAAACTATAAAATAAATTATACACTTAAGCTTTTAATTATCTTAATAAGAATTATTTTTTAGTTTTTTTTTTTGGTTAAAATTCATTATATTGTATGTATGTAAGTATATGACCCAGTTTTGTAAAAAGCATAATTTAATAAGTTAATTTTTTTAGTTTAATAATATTTTGTAAATTATTTTTGTTTAATTTTTTTTTTCATTTTTTCAAATATTATTTAAAAGCTAAAACGCTAAAATTAGGTACAATCTACAATATGTTGTTTCATGTTAATGATGACGATTTAAATGTGATTTTTTTATGATTTAATTGCATGATTTCTTTTTAAATTGTTTGCTTTTTTTGTTGTTAAGTAAATTTATAATTTTAGTGTATAAATGAGTATTGTAAATATATTTTGTATTTTATTTTAAATTATTTCTATAACTTCCATCTTCCATAGAGAATTGCACTTTTGTTTATATTTATATTTATATTTGATAAGTTTTTTTTGTTTTTTTTTTTTTATTTAAGGTGTTGATTAAGTTTTTAATAATTTGAGAGCTAGTTGTTTAAGTAAATTAAGCATTTAAACTACTACAACTGAATACTTTTTTGTTTTTCTCTTTTTGTTTTTCTTTAATATATGTTACAAATTATATAGGCTGTGCGTGTTAAAATTTATTAAAATTAAATAAAAAACAAATTCATACGCTATTTAAACTTTACTGCTTAAAAATAGAACAAAGTTCTCTGTTTATACACAAATACAGCTTTGTCAACTTTCCAAAACTTTGAAAAGCATTAAAAAATTGAAAATTCCACTGCTTGTGTCAAGGGTAAAGAATGAGGGCAGCCTTACCCGTCTACGGTTCAAAATATCATCGAAATTGTAGCAATGAACAGCATACATGTAGTTTGCGGACTAATGAAACATTCCATTGAAAAGACTTATATTTGATGTAGACTGCTGAACCCCTGTCTGAAGGTTTACTGAAAGCTCCAGCACCTGGATCTTAATTCTAATCAATTACCCATCTCAAACATAAAAATCCGGACACGAATTGGAGCCTGGAATGTTAGAACAACCTATGAAACCTTAGCGGTTCACACAGCTATACTATTTAGTTCAAAACTATAGCTTTCATTTTCGTGGACTAAGTAAAACTGGATCGTCACACTTCGACGACGAGTGCTATATCAGATGGACTGAGCTTACACTAGCATGCCAGATGACTAACCTTAATCTAGAGAAGTATTATTTCTCTTACCGACCAAGAGCAATATTTTGCATAAAGCTATAAAGACTATCATGTATGTAATGTTAGGCCACGGGCCGCGGCCCACTGCAAACCATTCCAATGCCTCTATGACAAATTCTATAGTCTTCTGGATTGAGTCCATCAACAAAGCCAAAATTATAATAATAATGATCGATTTTAATGCCCCAATACGCTCAAATAAAAGCAACATGAAGGATGTTATAGAAAATATTCCACAGAAATCCAATGGAGGACTTTTTACAGTACAATAACTGAAAAAAAAGTGTCAGAAGGACGGAGATATTGTTAACGCAAGCTAGGTCCAATAACAATTGAATGTAAAAAATAAATAAAACAATGTTCCATCTTCAAGTCTTATAGCAAGTAATCTCTGTTTATCTAAAAGAAATTTTTATCAAAATTTACATTGAAAAAGGAAAACAAAATAAAATAAAATCAATAATATGCTATATAAAAGTATTAATATTTCGTTCTTAAGATTTAAACAGTTTACAAAAAAATTTTTTTTTTATTTCTTACACAAATCTGCTAGATCATAATAAAAAAAGAAAATCGAATATCTCGAAACAAACTATCGACTACTATAGAATTGGTTAATCCCTAAAACATGTTTTTCTTCATGGTATTTTTGCAGGATATGTGTTATAACAGAAGTGGTATCATTATCACCACCCCAAACACGTATAGTTTGTTCATTTTCCAATATAGCTAAAAAGGCTGTTTGGCAAAAAGGTTACACATATTGCAAACTAAGTTTTAGTAAAAAAAAAAAAGAAAATCAATTGAACTTACCTAATAATATTTTTGGATTGCTAAGACTCAATTGTACTTGAGGCAATTCGAGTATTGTTTTTAATATGGGCGAATCTTGACTTAAACCTTCACGTAATTCAACTAAACTACCGCTACGATTACCGCACAACCATTCACAGGCAGCCGCTTTATTATTGCAAGTCTTCTTTAATGCCTCAATAACCTCAGCTTCCGCAAAGCCCATATCTACCAGCGTTTGTATCGTCTCCGTGCTGGGTGGTATATCACGATGACTATAAATACGTACGATTTCCAATAAAGCGGTTACATTATCCATAGGATTCTCCTTTTTTACGAAAGTTATTTATATTATTTGAAAGTTTTCATTTACTTAACAAACAAAACTTACATCATTCGACATAATGCCTGAAGGGGAAGCTACTGAACTAGTTCTTGGAATACCCATAACAGCTTCTTCAACACTCATATCTTGCGATTGACGTTGGATTAGCCATTCCAAAGCATTAGAATAAATATTGCTAGAAATAATTATATTTCAAAATTAATTCCAATTCTTTGTCAAACACTGATCTTCTTAAATACTTGTGCATTTTTAAAGCGTATTCAGCTTTTTCCTTTTTAAAGCCCATTTCCACAAGGCACTGTAATGTATCATTTTGATAGTTACGCTTATTTATTAACCTTTGTTTAAGCATCGCTATCAAACGGTTCGCATAAGGACCGGAACCAATAACAAACGAAGAAGCTTGAGCCAAAGAAATCAAAACTTTACGTACATCGAATTGTAACTGTAAAAATACAATAAAAAACAAATCGATTTATAAAATATGTTTTTGATTTTCATTCTTAAACCATTCTAAACTCACATTCGACTGTTGAAATATTTCATTTATATCGACCATTGGTATGTCGCTAGTACGCACTGGCAGACTACGTGTAGCCATTTCAATTTCCACTTCTTGTGGTGTTCTAGTCTCACGTGTTTGCGCCATTAGAGTATGCAAAAAAGAACGTTTGGCAACCAAAACTAAAGTGTCATTATTGACAATTTCCAATTGCGCCATAGTTAAACTTTCATTCAGCTCTGAACCCTGATAGTCAGCCTTTATTAAACGAAACCGTGGCCCCAATGAACGGGGATCTGTGGCAAATAAGGGCATAGAGCCCATATCATCTTTAAGTTCCAATAGAATTTCATTTTTTAGCTCTAACAGACGCCTATTTACATCTGTTTGAAAAGCTAATACTCGTGCCGAAGGACAAATAACGCGTACTTTTATACGCTCTTTGGTGACGGAACCCCTAATTGCTTCTTCAGAATTAGTGCCCGAAGTTATGGACGAAGTTGTAGTTAAATTACGGCGAGAACTTCTTCTGCAAAAAGTGGGAATTCAGTAAAACAATTACTATTAAAAAACATTCTTACTTGGAAAATAAATTTCTTAATTTTTGCATTTTTTTGGCTTTTTTTCTGTTTCAACTGAAAATTTAAAAATAGAAATAAAATAATAAAAGTAAATTGATATTTGAGGAAAGCTTTTTAATATTTACGTATGTAGTCTCTGTAATTGTTTTTTATACAGTTTCAATCAAAACTTCTAAAACATTTCGTTTCCATATTTTTTTTTTTTTTTTTGAAAACTTTAAGTACTTTGGAAATTAACGAATTTCTATAAATGTTAAATGAAGTGTTCTTAAATGGTCATTATTTCCTACTGTTTTCATAAACAGCAACTGCCTAAGCCAGAATGTTCATTTTAGAACAAGTTTGCTAATATCACTGGCACTCTTACTACAGATCAAAGATAACTCACTTTCTATTGGGATGAATTTTATGATTTTGACATGGACGATGAATAATTCCACGTTATTTCTTTATGTAGGGTTTTCATGGTGTGACATTTTCTTTATGACTGACTATGAACATACTGCAGATCCATTTGAAAGAGAGTCTTCTCTGTTTCTATTTTATGTATCAGAACGTGAACAAGTTCACAATTGAACCATCGTCTGATTACCCTAACCTAACCTAGTCTAGCGTACTTGACAGACCTCTTTGACTTTTTTTGATTTGTTACTATGAAAAAATTATAATTAAGGAACTTAATATTTAAAAAATATGAATGCAGCAGCCACACAAGTTGGGAATGTTATAGTAAAGACTGCAAATTGTAATATACAATTGGATATGGTGTATCAGATGACTTACATTTTATTTAACTTAATATTAGTAGACGTTGAGTTGGTCAAGGAACATGATGATGAATGGTGATGATGATGACAGTGAGTGACTGTAGCTGATGCTGAAGAGCCTCTCATTGATCTATGGGCGGCTTGTGGTGTTCGGCTGGCATTAGCCGCCGCAACTGCTGTAACAGCAGCTACGGTAGTGGCGTTTGAATTATTAACTGTGTCCTCAGGATTATCTTGCAGACGATGCAGTCTAGGCGCTATATCACTGGTACTAGTAGACGAATTATCATCTTCGTCTTCACTTTTTGTAGTGGAACGTTTATTACGGGCCGCCAGCCATTTGGCACGACGTTCTGCAAATTTTTCACGTACCCATGGAATCATTACTATTCAACACTTTCAATAACTTTTGCTATTCCTTTTTTTGTTAATTTGTTAAAATCATGTCATTTTATATTTGGGAAATTCTCCATTTTACGTTAAGCAAATTATATTCTTTTGTTTACAAAAATGAAAATCGTACAATTAAAGATAGGAAAATTTTGTTCAATTATCTTTTGTGGTATAATTTAGAAAAACAACAACTACTCTTAATTCACCACTATTGTTTTTGGTGCATTTGCTTTTCATTCGATATTCTTCTTATGCTGGTGACAAAGCCACCACACGTGCTTTAAAACAAAAAATTGTTTAATAAAAAGTTATAAGAGTGATACCAAATTATCTAGCAAATGTTACTGAAAACTGTAGAGTTGCAATTTTAAATCATACATGCAAATAAATGTGTTTGTAAGCTTGGATACATTATAGACAGCTAAACGGCTGATCCGATTTTTTTTAAAATTTGTACATTATCTTTATATATGCCTGGAAGTAACTATATGGTATATACATTTAAAAATTTCAACTGGGCGGTGCCGCGCCCACATAATGTAAATGTTTATGTGTTTATAACAGTCTCTAAATTTCGTCCAAAAAGCTTCGTAAGTAGTACAAATCATTAGCAAAAAGTGAGCGGAATAGGAATCTGCATAAAGTAAATATTAATTTTTGCATATCTTGAGAACGGTTAAGGTGAAAGTTTTTAAGTTTGGTCTAGAAGACTAAGTAGGCAGCATATATGAATAAGTGGGTGTGACATTAGCCATAGATAGTAACATTAATTTTTGAATATGGAAGAAGCAATAAGCTCTAAATGTTTGGAATTGGGCCGGAAGACGATACAATAGAGAGAAAGCGTTAAATATGATTAATAAGATAATAATTAAGATAGGGGTAGCGAAGCCCATTGAGTTTCAGGTATAAAATGATTTATAAAAGTAGTAGAAGCTTTAGGAGTGTTAAAAATTAAAATTTATTATTTGCTTTTATTTGTATCATGAATGTGGTATTGTATTTTTTTACAAAGGTTGGCAGCTCTGTTGTATTCACATCCTACACTACTCACCATATTTAATTTAGAAAAGTGCTGCCAAATTTTCGTTGAAGTATATTTGGTATGTGTATTTTATATTCTTTACCTTATCGTGTTTTTTACTTTTCTGCAAACGAAAAAGAAGCGTTTCATGTAAATTACGCGATTTTTAATATTAAATTATCAGCCGTAAGATAGTTTTGTTTTTAATTAAATTTATGGAAACATGTAATTAAATGTTTGTTGTTTGCCTAATAATAGAATTAAAGTGTTAATTTTATGAATTTATATTAAAAACGTCAAGTGAAAATTCTCATCAAAAGACTGGAGAACAAAAAAGAATAAAATACAAGAAAGAAAAAAAAGAGCAGTGGCTTGACAAAAAAAGGAAGCAGCAAAAAGAGAAAAAAAAAAAGAAATTAAATGCGTGCAAAGCAAATGAAAGAGTGTAAAAAAATTAAAAAGTAAAGTAAATCGCTTTGTAATGTTTATGGAGGCTATATAAGAAAAATAATAAAGAAAGGAGACATCGGCATTGCAAAAAATTTATTTAAACAATAAAAAAAAGTATAAATAAACAACACAATACTTTCATTCATACTGTAATTAAAGCAAAAAAGGAAAATAAAACAAAGTAAGGAAAGGTAAACAAAAATAATTGAGAAATGTTTTTTTATCTCTATCAATTATAGGCTCGATTTTTGTTTTATTGTCTCACAGCAACAAAAACACAGTACAATTACCAAAATATTTTTCTATTTTTGGTACATACTCCCATTTTTATGTTTAGGGGTTGAAGCTCTCAGGATTTCAATAAAGTAGTGGGTCTTTTGCCTTCTCTGTTAAAAAAGGCAGGTGTAGGCATCTGTTGTTTTTTTTTTTTTTTCGTATTCCCCCTCCCCTTATATATCGTTTCTTTTTTGACTTAGGCGTCTGCATAAGCAGGAAGTTGGAAGTTTTTGTAAATGGTAACGTGAGTGGTATCAAAAACACTTACGTGCGAGTTTTTGTGCGTGCATGCATGTGTATTGGATTTGTATACCAAAAAAACCCACTATAGTGGGCATTTCTCTGCGTGTGAGTGTGTGTGTGTGTTGGGTTATGTTATCCGGATATTCTTAAGAGGTAAACAAACTAATAAAAGAAAAGGGAATTGATTATAAACAATTTTATTGAGGGATACATACACACAGACACACATATACATAAATGCACAAAAACAAAACACCTAACAAATTTTAAAATAGATTCTAAATCGTTATTACAAACATTTTTATCAGATTTTTCTAAGAAATGCTGTGCACTTTCTAACATTAATGACTCATTTGTTTTTGTTTTTTATTATTAATTTTAGGGAAAATTCCGTTATCCGTTTGTAACAGATATTAAAATATTAAAGGGTCATATGTGGGGTGAAGTCTGTTTACATAAAAATGCTTGATTGTTATAGCTATACAACAGGCGCTGCGAAAGGGACTGAGAAGACGCCACGAACTTTCTTCTGGTGTTAAAAGTTTGTCAGCAAAGCTTCGCTTAAGAACTCTTAGGTAGGTAGGTAGGAGGGTCACCGTAGGAACCGATGGTTACATAACTCGAAAACCATACGGGCCATTGTGATCCTAGAAAGAAGAAAGTGATAAGATAGATAAGTAGAGAATTTGAATGGAAAGAGAGAGGAAGCCGATATAATGAGACCAGTCAATTCCCATGCCAAAGCCAGTTAATGCCTTTATCTAACTGCTAACTGCAGAACATGGGTAGACTGCAAGACTGAAAAGGAGGCATGAGAGAAATCGACGGCTCCTGCCCAACAGCCTTGGGCAGTGACACTAGAGGTTGACACTAGATCGTTTCTATTTTCTCTCCATCCACACATAGCCTAGAAAAACCAGTGTCATTATTCCTTCATATACATTGTACATATGTCGCATTAGCATATAACCAAACTTGGCTTGTAACCAACCTTAGTTTCGCTTTGCTCATAGAGCGAAAGTAGGGTGTCCTTCGACTGGAGATGACCGGCCAGATGGAACTACATTTTGGCTCGTTTTACCAGAGAAACCTTCAAGATTGCCAATGTAGTGACATAATGACTTAGCTCCGCTGGTTACATTCATCATCGGGACAATTCGTCAGCCAACTTGTTTTCTCTGATACTACAACGTTCCGGTACCCAACAAAATCTTGCGACCTCATACAATCCCAAGATAAATCTAGGATGAACTTGGACTTGTTCGAGAATGGTCTAAGTGCCCTGAGAGCAGCCTGTTCAGCTTCTAGTCACTGGGTTCGAACGCCCCAGTACCTTCCCTTGTCCGAGATTCATCCATGCGGAAAGATGACCGTCAAGAGGCGGTTAGCACCACTTCTCGAAGTTCATAGTCGGAAAGATATAATCACTGGCACATGTATAATATCAGAAATCAATTCCATTACACATTCCGTGCAGAAAACAAGCATTTCCAAGTCCGCCAAAGAACAGTTCCCTGAGCCTTAGTTCCCTGCCGCCTGAAAGTGAACATGAAGATATAAGGACCGCCCCTGGTGTAACAAGTGATGCGGCCCGTTAGATATTACCCAAGTTTAGAAAACCTGAGTTATTACCCAAGGGTGTGCCTCAAGACATTAATACCATAGGTAATAATGAGGCAGGTCACGGTGTTATACAGCCCATATATAGCGAGTGGTACTAGTCCCCAACACTTTCCAATTGAATTTTTACAGGAATAGAGTATCATCATTCCCCTCTTTGACCTCTGATGTTCCTGTTCCATTTCAGTGGACGGTTGAGGATAACACCCAGATATTTTTTCCGCCGAAGATAGATTCAATGCCACTTCATCCAAAACTAGAGCAATCTTACGCCTCTTGATCAAGAGTACAAGCTCCGTTTTTGACGGATTAACACCTAAATCGTTACAGAACCCTTAAATAATGTGATGAATGATGTTGTTCTGCTTAGAAGTTTTAATTGTTGATGATTTATAAGTATTTGGTAGCAACCTCTGGAAGCTAAAGCTAAAATGGAACAATGAAAAAAGTGTCTACTGAAGCTACGATTGGAGCAAGTGCATCAATTTTATTGCAGTGGCAACAATATGTTAGAGTAGCTCTTCAAAAGAGTCTCGAAAGATTCCAATTTTAAACTTTAACAGCCAAACATAATGTCTGTTAATGATGTAGCGCTTAGGAACCTTTTAATTCTGTTAGCAATGTTATTGATCTGCTTAAAAATTTTTGGTTTTTAGAATTTATGGCCTAGACCTAGAAGCCAAGCTAAAATGAAACATTAAAACAGCTGCCCAGTAAGCCCTTCGACCGAAAAAAGCACAACTATATGCGATAAGATTATAAATGGGAATTTGGTCCTCAAATCTCTTTCCGGCGGCACTAGGGATAGAGATAAGAGATCATTGTTGACCTCCTACAACGCTTTAGGTTGGTCTGTGGTCATCTATGTGGCGCCAGTGTTGTTCGCAATGGAAAAATATATAATCGTTCCAGAATGTTGTCTTAAGGACTGCAATAGGTCTTGCACGTGCGCCATCAATACAGAGTGATTCTCGCGCAGATCAGATCAGGATGGTGCACCCACCTTAACTCCTGATTGACTTGAATTAACAGCACAGTTCAGAACACCTGTCCGATTAATAAACATGAACAGGAAATTGCAAGCTACAACAACTACAGTCGTTTCGTTTCAAAACCAACAAGGTGTTAAAATAGTAGTTAAAGAGCTCTTATTGCAAGCTTTTAGGGCCAATAGAAAGTATTACCTTAAACGTATGCTCTTTCTTTAGCAAGCAATGCAAAGTGAAGATGCCTGGAATTGAAAAAAACATCTCTTTTTTACTTATCGAGTCAAAATCTTCGTTTTGTGTCTATACATATTTCCATTTTTCCCCCTTAAGATCTTTTTTCTTTCCAACATTGAAGTGTCTTTAAGTAGTGAGATTTGTAACGGATATCTGAGATATATAAGGTTATAATATATTTTTTTAATCTCTTAAACTTTTATTTTTTTACCAATCAATGCTACTTTGTACCAACCATTTAAGTGTGTATGTTTAAACGTAACGTCCTATCTGTGGATGAAAAAACTAATACTCCTACAGGTTGCAAGTTTTTTTTAAAAGAGCTCTGCGTTATGATTCACAGCCGGATACGTAATCATGACGATCAATATGACGAGTTATACCGCAGATTTAATGTAAAATAGAATAGTACACACCCATATACCTATTGTTCTTCAATTTCTAGAAAGCTTTCGATACCATTGAACGAACTGCCATATGGAAAGCATTTAGAAGAAATTTAGTAACCCAGAAAGTAATCTGAATAATAGAGCAGTGTACGAGGATACAAAACTCTCTTTTCTGCAGAACGGGAGTATCAGTCACACCCTTTCACTATAACACTGAAGTAAAGCAAGGATGTTCACTTTCAACTCTACAATTCGCTATCGTACTTGAAGAGATCATGAGCGTAGTCTGTTTCACAGAGAAGAGATATAACATGGAGTCTCACACAACAACTCGAGGATCTGAATTGTTTAGATGATATTTGCATATTCTTACACAAGATCTGCATGCAGTCAAAATTAGAAGACCTGCAAAGATTAGCTCTCACAATGTTGGACTTAAGATAAATATCGAGAAAACTAAAGCCATGAGAGTTAACAATAATGTCACAGAAAACATCATGCTACAGGGCCAAACAATTGAAAATGTGGATAGCTTCTGCTATCTGGGAAGCATAATGGCAACAAGCAGCGGTGCAGAAACAGACGTTAAAGGCAGTGAAACCTGGCTTATGTCTAACACCAAACATAACACAAAAGCTACAGGTATCCAAAAGTGCCTTAAAATCATATGCAAGATATTCTTGCCTAACACGATAAGCAACATAGAATTGAGGAATTTGGCAAATGAAGAGCCCATACTGAATGAAATAAGGCAAAGAAAATTGAAGATGGATCGGCATACCTTATGTAAATATCCAAATATTATAACAATGATGGTACTTGAGTGGAATCTTCAATGATCAAGGAACCGTGGACGACCAAGAAACATCTGGTGACGTAAAATTATCCAAGAACTAAGGCAACACAAACTTACATGGGAATGCTTTTTGAAAAACCTATGCTCTCGAGAGGAGTAACGGAAAAAATGTAAAGTCAGTAGTGACGATTGTAAAGTCAATAACATCTGCATAAAAGTTTTTGACTGGAACTCCTAAGAAAGTAAAAGGATGAACTAAAATCCTGAGATGATCTAATATTACATTAGGCAAAAGTATAATTGAATAGAGTTGAAACCTCTTGTTGAATAGAAATAATTGGAAAAACTCTGTGTTGATATATGGAAGAAAATCAAATAATAATTTTAACTTACATACATAAATAATTTTAACTTACATATGAATGAAATGCATATCAATTGAATAGAGAGCGTATGGTTTTTCTGTAGTCCAACAATTAATACAATGAAAAATTGTTTATTTGTGCTATTTGAGGCCTTCTTTGGTATTATGTATTTTATATATTCTTAATTTTTATTTACATTTTATACATACATATGTATGTTTAGAAGATAATTTTTCAAAATGCGATATAAAACTTTATTATAGAAGTTTATCTTTTAATTTTTCTGAAATATGTATTTATCTTTTTATTGTATTTATACGTTTTCAGCTCTAATAAAAGCAACAACAACAATAAAAAAATTCCAAGAATTGATGGGAACACTATAACTAAAAACAAAAAAAAGAAAAACGAACAGAAACGCATTAAATTTAATTTAAAAAAAGAAACGCAGCAGAATAAGTAAAAGATAGCAGCAGCAATATTTTAGATTTTTGTTTTTCTATAAACTTAACATACATACATACATAGATAATAGGAATTATTTTGCAAACATTACAAGTAAGTTATAATATAAAAGTAAATATGTATTTAACATCAATTTATTTATATTGTTTCTCTTTTTTCAGTTATTACTTATAAAAATTAATACAAAATAAAAGAAGGAAAAAATGTGGAATTCAGAAGCACGACAGCATCAGCAGCAGCAACAAAATGGTGTAACTACCTCATCTTCGAACACAACAATACTCAGCTCGTCGTTTATACAAAACAATGGCAATAATAGTAACGGTGGCTCTGCACGTAACTCCTCATCCACAACACAGCAACAACAACAGCAGCAGCCAGCTAAACAGTTGGGCATGACCTCAGCCATAAGTTTGGCTGGACCACGTCCTGAAGATTTACAAAAAACCGAAGAGTTAAGCAAAGCCTTAGAACCGTATAAAGTTTTCGAAACCGAGGAGGAACTAAATCATCGCATGGAAATACTAGCCAAACTAAATACACTTGTCAAGCAGTGGGTTAAAGAAATATCACTTGCCAAGAATATGCCTGAAGCGGCAGCTGAAAAATTGGGTGGTAAAATTTATACATTCGGTTCATATCGTTTGGGTGTACATCATAAGGGTGCTGATATTGACGCATTGTGCGTGGCACCACGCAATATAGAACGCTCTGATTATTTCACATCATTCTTTGAGTTATTGAAAAAACAACCCGAGGTAACAGAATGCCGTGCCGTTGAGGAGGCATTTGTGCCGGTTATAAAAATGAATTTTGATGGTATCGAAATTGATTTACTATTTGCACGTTTATCTCTTAAAGAGATACCAGATGATTTTGATTTAAGAGATGATAATCTCTTGAAGAATTTAGATCCACGTTCGGTGCGCAGTTTAAATGGTTGTCGTGTAACGGATGAAATACTATCGTTAGTACCAAATATAGAGAATTTTCGTTTGGCATTGCGTTCTATAAAGTTATGGGCTAAAAGTGAGTATATGCATCTGGTAATATGGTTAATAAATTAAAAAATAAATAAAATAGAGCAAAATTATAAAGGAATTGCACAAAAAAAATATGTATAATATGTATATAATTGTATAATATATATATATATATATATATATATATATATATATATATATATATATATATATATATATATTTCAATGAAATTTTCATTTTTTGTTTGTTTGTGTTAATTTAGAACATGGAATCTATTCAAATTCTTTGGGATATTTTGGTGGTGTAACATGGGCTATGCTAGTGGCACGTACCTGTCAACTGTATCCAAATGCTACTGCTTCTACGTTAGTACACAAATTCTTTTTAGTCTTTTCACGTTGGAAGTGGCCAAATCCAGTTTTACTTAAACATCCAGATAATGTCAATTTAAGATTTCCGGTAAATATACAAACACTTTGTAAAACAAGATTTTTTTGTTTTTAATTTTTTTTCTATTCAAAAGGTATGGGATCCACGTGTTAATGCTTCAGATCGTTATCATTTAATGCCCATAATAACGCCAGCATATCCACAACAAAATTCAACGTTTAATGTTTCCGAATCTACAAAAAAAGTTATACTAATGGAATTCAATCGTGGCATGTCCACCACAGATGAAATAATGTTGGGTCGCGCCTCTTGGGACCGTTTATTTGAGGCACCCAGTTTCTTTTATAGGCAAGTGGCGGTTGGTTTAATAACTTTTCAAAATGGTTTTATTCTTATTTTATTTTTCCTCTGATTACCTTTAGATATCGTCATTTTATTGTTTTATTGGTTAATTCACAAACCGCCGATGATCATTTGGAATGGTGCGGTTTGGTTGAGTCGAAAATTCGTCTCTTAATTGGTAATTTGGAACGTAATCAACATATATCATTGGCCCATGTTAATCCCAAATGTTTTGATCATAAGAAAGGCAACAATAACAACAACAACAATAATAATAATTCATATTCACAACAAAACAATAGCAGCAGTGGCACTGAAGAGGATAAATCTCAAAATACATCAGCAACAGCAACAGGAGCCAATGCTGCTGCAATAATAACCGCATCACCATACTGTTCAATGTGGTTTATTGGCTTAGAATTTGAGCGTACGGAAAATCTAAATGTAGATTTAACCGAAAGTATACAGAATTTTACAGAGCATGTCATACAACATGGTGTAAGTAAATTAAATCATTATAATTATAGAGTATTATTAGTGAGCACTCATCTTGATTTAAATATAATTCATTTTAGGTCAATATTAAAATGTTAAAAGAGGGCATGTCCATTGAGGCTCGTCACGTTAAACGTAAACAGTTGTCACAATATTTAGATTCTGATTTCTTAAAACGTGAACGTAAATCTATGGACAGTCACAATAGTTTTAATAATGCGATTATAGCCAATCGCAAACGGCTCTCCAACGAGATGCAGCAAAAAGATAATAACAGCAGTAATGGCAACACTTCCAAGCGTTCACGTGTTAGTGAATCGGTAAGTATTATTTTACCATAATACTTCTCATTGAATTCTTAAACATTATATTTTAATTTTAAAATTTAGCACGAAGACAATTCAAATGCCTCAAGTAATGACGGTGGTGGTGGTAATACAACACCTACTACACCTACACAGCAACAACAGACGGCACCAACATTTAGCAGCAACTCGACTAACAAGCAACAGTCGACATCGACGACGACGACGACACAACAGCAAGATGATGTTTCCGATAGTAGTAATGGAGCCACTAACAACAGCAGCAGCAACAACAACAATGCAGCTTCAACACAACCAGCAACTGAAGTGGCTTGTTCGTGACCGCAGCCATCTATACCGCCGGCGGCCTCTCTACTATCCCATTCACACTTATATCCTCCCACACATACGTTGCTGACCCATGCCACCCTAACGCATCATAATACACAAAAATTTCGCAAAAATAATAATGCTGCTGCAGCTGCCAATTCTAATAGCATTTTCTGTCAACGTTTAACATCTGCTTCCTCTAGCTCCTCATCCTCCGTTTCTTCAGCGTCGTCGTCGGCATCTTCAACGTCGTCATCATCTTGCAACAGCTCAACGTCTTTATACAGCCGCATACCTAGACGTTTGTCAGCAACATATAATAATCAACATAATAGTAATCATTTGTATCATACAGCAGCAGCACATCATCATACCAATTCGTTTCTTGCAAATAAACACAACAGTAATAGTAATAATAGCATCAGTAACCAGAATCATAATTACAGTAATAATAGCAACAACAACAACAATAGCAGTTATAATACAAGTAATCAAAATAACAACAACAACAACAACAATATAATTGATCTTGTTAAAGATGATGATGTTGATGAATTGTTAACAACTGGAACTACAGCTACCACAACCACAACCATAACTTGTAAGTTTTTAATTTAAACCAGATTTTATTATCTTTCTCTCTCTATCTCTCTCTCCCTACTCTAAACTATAGTACTTCCCTGTTTATACTAAACTTTTATAACACATTTCATTCATATATTTTCTAGCTTAAAAAAAAAAAAACTTAAAAAATAAACATTTTTATTCATTCGAAAAATTCATATTTCAATTTGTTTTAGAATAATGACACTCATAGCATCATCCCCCCGCATCATAACAAAACTTAAGGCAAAGTTTAACAGAACATATGTTTTAATTGAAGATTAAATAAAAATTAAAAAAAAGTCTGGAGCCCAATTCTGTCATGCGATATTAATTGAAATGTCTAAGTTAATTGCTTTATGATATTTCGCTATACAATATCGAATGCCAGAATTAGCCCCCAGGTTCTATTAAATTTGCCTTTGTTTTTATTAGAAAATTTTAATTTTTATTTTATTATTTTTTAACTTTATAATTAATATTTAAATAAATTAGGATATTTATTATATAAAATTATATTTGAAAAACAAGATATATCTTTTATTTTTTAAATAAAAAATAAATAAAAAAGACAAAAAGGAAAAATAAATAAAAAAGACAAAAAAATTAAATAAAAAAATAACAAAAAAAAAAACAAAGTACAAACAATTTTACGAAAAAGAAAAAATTATACAAAATTTTTTATATTTTTTGCAATAAAAAAGTAAATAAATAAAAAAAAAATTAAAAAATGAAAAAAGCAATAAAATTAAAACATTCAAATTCTTTTATATTTTTATTTTCTTTTTAAATAACAATTTTTATTACATTTTTTTTTTTCTTTAATTCTAACTCAACATAGATTTGGTTTGGTGGTTTAGGGTTTTACTTTAAGATTTTCTTTAAAGTTAACGTGGTATATTCTTTTCTAGCGGAATCATCTTTCTAAAAGGGTTGTCAAAACTTTTTAGGGCAATTTTTATGCTGATATTTTAGAACAGACGCAATAGCTTCTTAAGGACTGTATTAAAATATGCAAAACTTTTTTGTCATGCACTAGCTTAGATTGGAAAAGAGTGATGAAGTACGCCTTTACTCAGGGACCGAACTGTCCACTGTGAGTCCCTTCATATAGAGAAAAGATAAGGACAAAATGAGACTCAGTGTAGACTAAAAACACGAGTGATTGCCCTTAAGCCAACGTATTACCATTACGAACCCTATTAAGTCACTTAACCCTTTGACAGCGGCTTCTTCTAGCTCGTTCAATGTGTGGCAAAGTAAGGCAAATATGTGCTCTACTTTTCCGTAGTCTTCAAAGTAAAAATATGTCTGTGCAAATATAAGAGACTTCTATAATAATTTATTAATTCGAATCGAAATTTGCTCCGTTTAGCAAATTTTATGTTCTGAGTTTCGATTCCGTTCAGTTTATTTCGATATTTTTTAGGCCAAATAACATTTTTATTATATTATTTATTTTTATTATATAGGAAAAAAAAGATACATAATGTGAAAAAAATTAAAAAAATGTGAATTTACGCTAGTCCATTGGCATGAAAAAGACAAACAAAAAGTGAGTGTTTTCGTATTGAATTCCTTTGCATATGCATTACATTTTGAGTTTTTATTAAAATTTGCTTATTTTTCTGTTTCAATTTCGTACGTTCCTATGCTTTTGAGAACAATATTGTCTTCTTCTTTATCTTTCGATTTCGTTTTTTTTTTTTTTTTGAATACCAATTTTCGATCGAAATGTAACTGTATGCGGAGACGTAATCGAAACACAGAATTTGGTGTATAATTATTATTATTATTCCAGTGGTTAAAGATACATAGATTCATTTAAAAAAAGCATGGGACTAAAGACCTCATTCTTGTAAATTAAAAAAAAATGTATCGAATAGTATTTGATAAAATTAGAAAATTTCGAACAAAATCATACGTATATATGGGCGCTGCATCACGATGGCAAACTTTTAACATAGAAAATAAAATGATGCACTATTAATGCATATAAATTCCTGCCGACACTACCTTTTATTTGCACAAACAATCTTGGAGAATAGTGAAAAATAGTGAATTTATATTGTTTTAAAGCGCTTAATATCATGATGCAGTGCAGTGATGAATTTACGAACAGGCCCTATATCATTCATATTTAGTAAACTAAGGACTCCGATTTTTGTTCACATCGCTTATTATTTCGTGTTGCGAATACGATTTACGACACTTGTCAGAAATGAAATAAATCATGTGATTTTTTAAACATTCGTATTTTGAGAAATTTTGCAAAAGTGATTGAAATATTTAATTGGAGCAATAAATTAATGCCTACCATTAAAGGCAATTTTAAGTAAATGTTGCCTGTGGCTACGCTTTAGGTGATCTATCCGTAATCTCCTGTTTGACATACTCTTTCTAGCATAGCGGCCAGTATGTCATCAATAGTGGCCATAATGTTATATTCTAGGGCTTAAATAGTGGCTGGCTTGTAACCCGTTATATTATTATTAGTATATTACAACATTAATTTTTATTTGTTGTGGCGCTGCGGTATGGTAGGTAAGGTACCCCCTTAGTTAGTTTTTATAAGTTTGTAGAGTTAAATATATTTAATATGTTAATAGCAATAGATAGAGAATGAGAATTGGCTTCTTACAAGTCCACAGTTCTAAAACTTTAAAATTTTACCTATGAACAACTTACATACATATGAGCTGCAGAATGGTGGTATTTTGCGCTCACATCCTATATATAGGGTATAAACTACTAATGAAATAACCTAAATTCGTTACAAGCGTAGATTAGGTTGAAAGAGGTCCCACGCCATAAGAATGTGGAAGAAAGTAAAGTAATAGGCCAATAGGATCACTGATCAATTGCACCCATCCCTATCCTCTATTGAACAATCTGAGCCGATGTGCCTAAGCCGACGTATCGCTCTATTAAAGACCCAGGAAAATGCATGAAGTATGTATTATTAAAAGCTTAGAAAAAGAATAATATATTTTAATACAAAAAGATAGCAGCCACCCATTTAGTGTTTTATTTCCCAAGAATACTATTTTAATGTTAAAGTAAAAGTGAAAGCTAATTGTGAAATTTCTTTTTATATTTATACAGTTAATAGGCAAACACGTTTTTTGTAATCCCTTCTATGTACTACTGCACCGATTTTGAAAGAATATAAATGGTTTTAAAGCTTTTCTTGCACAGATATGCACGATGTTAGTTTTATTTAAATTGGTTTGACATTTTAGAAGTAACACCACATAGAATTCGATGTACTTTATACTTTATATTTTTTATTTTTCGTTTTTAAATTTATATGTGATGAACTTTCCTGCAATGATATATCCAATAGAAAAGGTTTATATTTCTAGAATGTGGTCGATTGTGTCGACTACTGAGTACTCTAGTCTTTATTATTTTGTCTTAAAAGATTGTTGTCAGTGCTAAAGTTCTTTTTAAACGAAAAGAAAAGTACAAACGGTTTTGTTTAGATGTGTCACGAGGATATGTATCATTAAACCGAACATGTTAGAGTGGTGGTAAGAAACGTTTTTACAAAATATCATTGGGAATAAAAACAAAGCATTTACGGCCATATTCATAATGTAAAACTAGCAAGTGTCCAGCATTAGTATAATTTTTAATACATAAATTTGAGACATATCAACTTTGTGTTTAAAGATTGTTGATCAGAGCTTAGCAAATATAGCAGCAAGTATAATACAAATCATACCTATGCTAGACACTTGCTTGTTTTTCATTATAAATACGGCCGTTAATCTTTTAATTTTCGTAATTTATAAGTTGGCAATATCTAAGGCAAACCAGTTTAGTAAACTTTAAAAGAAAATTATTAAAAATTTAAATATTTTTGCAGAAAATATTTCAAAAAACTTAAGCTGATTTGAAAACTACAACTTTTGTATTAGGGCGTTTTTTGTTGTATTTATTTGTAACCTTTTAAGGAAAAAAGTCTTTGATTTGATAATTTGATAGCGTTGCTAGTAGCCTTCTACGCCACAAGTTATGTATCTCATGCTTTTAAAAGTTGGTATACTGATTGATATTTTTTTCCTACTTATATGTAAGTTTTCCAATTTTAGTTAAATAAGTTTTTCTTCTTACAAACTAAGTATAAAAATCTATTAAATTTTTTTATAATGTACATTTTTATGTTTTCTTTCTCTCTTTTTTAACATTTTTTTCTTTATGGCAATTATTCGCCAACAGTGTAATAAGGCCTATCCAATAACCCCTTCACTCCCAACTAGATTTAGGATTTAGATGTAAGGACTAATGGTTTAAAGCCAATTTATTAAACAAAAAACGAAACAAATAACTAACAAGCAGAAGAAGAAGAAAAAAGAGAAATTGGAAAACATTTTAAACAAAAGGTAAACTCACACAAAATAATTTTATTAATAATTATTTTTACTGCCTATTATTGTTTTTAAACTTAGCGAAAAATTTTAAGAGATTTATTAATTTTGAAAAATTGTACTTATTTTTCATTATTAAACATAATCGAATGAAGTTTCTAGCTAATTTTATAAAACAACGGGCATTTAATGAGGAATTTATATGCATTCAGAAAGCCGGGGTCAAAACGTTGTACTCGTAAGACAAATTAATTAATAAAATTTCAAGTTTTCACTCAAAATCATGCAAACACGAGTGTAGGGATTTGGCCCCTGGTGTTAAAAAATTGTTAATTCATTTATTTCTTTTTTTATAATTACAGTTTAAAATTTAAAAAATCATATTTGCACCCAAAACAAACAAGAAAAACAAAAACAAAAAATACTGGACTTTTTAAAACAAAAGGAATTTCGCAAACGTTATTCAACCATAAATATTGACAGAGGAAACAGAAAAGCAAACAAAGTGTTCAAATTGAAATTTTTTAGGAGAAAACATAAAAATAAAAGAAATAAAACTGCAACAAAACCATCAAGAGAAATACTACAACAATAAACCAGAAACCTACAACAACCAACCAGCATTAATAACAATGGTAAAATCAAATTGTTATTAAAAATATTTATTTTTACAGCTTTAAAAAAAAGCTTTTTTCCTTCCTTAAACAAACAAACATTCGTCAATATTTTTTAAAATAACTTCGAAAACTCAATCTACTAATTACATGGGACTAAATAATAAGAGATAACAGGACTTTAACCTCTCCTAGAATGTGTCTACCAGAACTAATAAAAGCAACTACAGCCACAGCAATAATAACAACGAGTGCCGGACACACTTTAAAAAAATAAATAATTTTTTTTCTGTTTTTTCTAATTTCCATCCTCCCCTTTTTTGACCTCAATCAACATTAGAATTAATTTTTTTTACATTTTTTTAAATTTGTTTCTTAACTTGCTGTGTTTCAACACACTTTACACACATTATTATTTTTAATTTTATTTTTTTTAGAAACAAGAAAGCAAAGAAAAACTGAAAAAAGGTAAATTCATTTATATAAAAAAACAAAAATATTTAAAAAAAATAATCAAATTTTTTCTTTCAAATTTAAAAATATAAATAAAAAAGAAAATAAAAAATAAAAAAAAAATAAAAAAAAAATAAAATAAAGTGAAAAATTTCTATTAAAAAAAACTATTAATGGGTTCTTTTATTAATTTTTTTTTTAAATTTATTTTATACATAAATTTAATTTGTATTTTTATATATATAAAAAAATGTATAATTAACTGCTTTATTCCCTTATTCATAAAAATATCGATTTATAAAAGGTTTATCAAACAAACTTCCCTAAGGGACTTCACTCATTGTTTAAATTTTGTATCGCTAATTTTTTAAATAGCATTTCCGAAGATAATATTAAGCAGGGTTGTCAAAGAGCCGGGTTTTTTTTAACCCAAACCACCGGGTTTTATTGTCGTTCAAGTCGATAATATTTTTTGTTTGTTTATACAATTACGTTGTTTTAGTATTTATAATGCCAAACTTAGCGAGATCATGTCTTGATTGTGTACTATGAGCTGCTAAAACTGGGTGATCGAAGCAGACTGCAATTACTTCGTTATAATCGTGCGTTATGAGAAAACGGCCGGAATATAAAGACAGACATGATTAAGTTATTCTTTTGCATGATAACACCCGACCTCATGTCGCAAAAGTTCCAAAACAATTATTAGAAACGATCAAATGCCGCATCCGTCGTATTCTTCGAATATTGCTCCGTCGGCTTTTGGAATGGATACAATATACTCACACCTCTTTATACAGGCTTTCTTTACATGGCGTTTCGCCATAACGACCTGTGTTCATTATGGAGCACATTCGCTTTAAGCGCAATTTATATCATTATACGGTTAGAAAAACGTGAGTTCTCCGTTTTTTTTTTTTAAGTGTAAGGGAGGCAAACGCAACACATATTCATCTCGTTTAAAAGAATTTCAATTTACGGCCTATATTTTCAGAAACTATCTAGGGCGTATAAGGAGATATGAAATTGTCTTTTAACGTGTCACCGAATCATTTTCTTTGAAGTAATACAAAATTGTATTCAAAGTTGGAGCGCCTTAAAAGACGAAAAGTTTTTTTGAGACGGAATTTGGAAATTTAGCATTAATTTGCTAAATTTGTTATTTCATTATCTGTTTGAGGTCAAAAACGGAACAAATAATTTGTAGTCGCAATACGTAAATTACACCTATTTTTGTTGTAAATAGACTACGAAAACCTTGAAATAAAAAACGCGCATTGGTTTTCTTAAATATAATACCCAATAAAACTCTGGTGGGTTTAATTGGGTTACCCAATGGGTTGTCACTACTATCGAATTAGAGTATACTAATTTTCTAGTACTATATGCTATAGACATATAACATAAACCTGCCATCGAGAATCCAAGGGTGATGGCATCAACCTGTTGACTTTGCACATTTGGCATATTTTAATAATTTTCTCCTGCATTATTTTTAGTAGATTTCCCCACTGGTCAATACAGCCATGGAAATTTATGTTATTGGCCAATAAAAGGGTACGACCAAAAGTGAAATAATCTGGCTATTTTCGTCCTGCTACAATATGGCCAGCGTTTTTACTATATATATTTTAGGTATTGATTAGTTTTTCGCCTAAGTCATCTTCAGTAATGTACATTAAGTTTTCTAAAGGTTCCACAAAAACCTTAATCGGATTTACTTCCACATTTTCCCGTCTTGAGTTTCACTGTGAGTTTTTCATATGAAGCATTCGTAAGTTGGTTTCATAAGTCGATGTATATAAATGCATTTTATTATATTTTTTGTCGTGAAACACTTAAAAGTTGGTTCGATGTCTAACTCCTATTCGTTTTCGATTTATCTTTTTGTCACATACACAAAACGCTGCTTCTTACACTTTGGCAAATATGTAGCTTAAGCTTAAGTAAAATATATCAATTTTTAAGACAATTGGCGTTGGCTTTTAAAATGATAACAATTTATAAGTGTCGGCAAATCTCTATTAAAATGTTGCCTTTTTTATCTGTTAATCATCATCAGATAATGAAGACGACTCTAGTATAGCCGACGAAATATGCAACATTTTAACACTTTCCGAGAGCAACATTATAGGAAAAAAAGCGTCATTGTTTGTAAGTGTTGACATTTTTTTTTTTTAGAAAAGAACACAAAAAGGGTAGAGATACAAAATTTGTGGCCATAAAATAAGGAAGTTTTATAGAAAACGTTGGCATCGTTTATTTGTTTTCTTATCCAGGTTGATAATTCCAAAAACAAGTGTATATTAAAGTGCTTTGACTTTCTGTGCTTTAGACTTTCCAAGTTGTGTCCAATGCTAGCCAGTAAATGCAACGTCATGTCGTTAGTGTCACTGAGTGTCAAAGTAATTTCTTTTATCATTAAGGATTAAATTACGTTGGCAATGTCATTAAAAATTACAAAAAATTGTCGACAAAAGCGTGGTGTAGAGATATTCACCCACAATTTCCTCTAGGGTTTTCTTTATTGGGAAGTTTGTTAAATAAACTTTTAACAAATTTAAAATATTTTTATTTTTGTGTTTAAGGTCTCCTTTAGTTTATAATTTCAATTTAAGTTTTATCTCATAAGCTATCATTGCAATATTAGCGCCAGCTATCGTTGTGAAACGTTACAACAAACTATCTGAAGTTATTTTCTGTTGCAACTAAATTTCGTTTCTAATTTCGAGATTTGAGAGATTTCGAATTATCACCCATATCGTAAATAACATGAGAGATAGTTGTTCTCATGAAGTTTTCATTCCCCTCTAAGGAAAAATCGCTATCGTGAATATCGCATCCAATTTTTGTTCCCCTTTTCTAAAATACAAGCTATCATTTCACGTTGAACACTAACAAAAACAAAGAAAGCAACTGCTTTTGAATTTTTATTTACTTTATTATATAAAGCGTTTAAACAACACGTGACTCGAAAAATTGTTGGTTAAGTCGAATGAAGAAGTGGATGCATTAAGACAACGGAAAATGACTCCACCACCAGCTGCAAAAACGCTAAACAATTAAATCCTACACAACTAGATCTCCGTGAATTGCAAAAAAAAAAAAAATAGGAATTGGAAAATCCTTCATTCAAAAGTCTTTTTAAGCAACTTGAATTGGAAAATGAAGAAAAGGGTAAGATTATTGCAAAGCTAAGGAAGAAATTGAAAAGTAAAACTAAAAACAAAATCCATTTAGCGCGTAGAACTGTCTGTGATGGTTTTGATTTTGAAAAACGTGAGAGAAATTGGAAAAACAATAAAACAAAGAACCAAGTTAGAGTGATTAAGAGCAAGAAGACTAAGCATTCAATGTCATATTCGGTAGTGACCCTGATGGCTTCGAAGAGGGTGATTATGCTGTTGTTAATATATATATATATATATATATATATATATATATATATATATATATATATATATATATATATATATTTGTGAGTGAATTTTAAGATTCAGAGACAACACGTTTCTTAAATTACAGGAAATAAATTTATTGCTTTGCATTTTATAGTGCATGATGTTGCTTTTCACTTCATTAGGACTTCTAGTCCTAAAAAATAAGTTTATAGAGACTTGAATATTCTAATAAAAAGACATAAATACTTATATGAAAGAGATAAATGCGGTTCCCTAGCAAAAATTATATGTAAAAATCAATCATTTCGAGAGAAAAAACCATTCATGATCAGGGAAATTTTTTCAAGGCTATCATTCCCCACTGAATAATCAGATAAGGGGAAAACATTTCATGGAAAAAAATTATTCACGATGGCAATTGTTAAAAGTGGTAAAATATTTCGAGGGAAACATTATTCACGATGGGGGTGATTATTATCTAAGCTTTTGTAAAAAGTATGAATATATTTATTTGAATATTTCTTTAAACTTCCTTTTAAACAAAGAAAAGAATATATTTTTATTTAATAATTTAAAAATGTAATTGTAATTTAAATATTATTTCCTTAAGTAAGTTTATTATAAACTAAAAGTTATGATAGTTCACTTAGATCTGTTTTTTTTTGGTTTCTCTAAATAGAATTTTATTTTATTATAAAAATTGGCTCATTTTGTTTTTATATGTAAATTTTTAAAAGCACTTTTAGCTTAAAAAGAAAATGAATATTTTATTTAAAATTTATCGTATTTGTTATTATTATTTTCTTATTTTATATACAGATCATCTTGATTTTAAAAGATATGTATTTTATATTGAAATCAAATTTATTTCAAAATTTAAAAAAAAAATATCTTAAGAAAAGATGTAAAACATTCACATTTTTTAAATAATTTCAATTAAGGTGATCAAAAAAAAAAGATAAATAAATAAATAAATAAAAAATACAAATAGTGACTGGTTCAAAATATCGAATCAGTTATTAAACACACTTATTATATTGTGTTTTTATTTAAATAGAAAATAAAATATTAAATAGGTGAGTATTAAAGGTTTAATAACTCTGGTCTACAAAAAACAAAATATGTTCTCGCCTTTAAATAAAACTATATGATATATAATGATTTTGATGCGCTGAATTCAAATCCGTTTTCAGTATTAGATGGCGATTTAGTATTTTGTGATGATGTGGACTATTACCAAAGCTGGGTTTCCCCGAAAAGTCTGAGGAATGGCGACTATTTATTGATTCGTCAAATACCAATGTAATTTTTTTATGAGCAAAACCAATTCCTTATTTTGAAATCTAAACTAACGCTAAGAAGGCAATTCGTTAGCAACACAAAAAATATGCTAAGTCCAGTTTTAAACATTTTTCAGGAGGAAGAAACAACTTTCTAACATTTTTTGTTTTAAATATTTTTTCAGTCGGTAAACACAATAATTTTCGTTTGTTCCGCTTAAATACCAATTATTGTTTGATTAAATCAAATTTTATTAGGGAAATAATTGAAGATTTTTGGACTTGGCAGAGTTGCTTTTTTTTTATTTTTTTTTTGAGGACAGCATATTTTCTTGAGATTTTGATGAAGTAAAAGGCTGATTAGATTCATACAATAAATGAACATAGTTTCTCAATTAATTCATAAATAGTACGGTTCCTGTATAAAATAGCATATAAACGCATATAAACTTGAAAAATGTGTGAAAAAGTTGGGTGAGATATGTGTTTACTTGAGAAATACACCCAGGTCCTTTAAGGCTACTTAAACGACATAAAGGTCTGTTTCTCTCCTCTCCAAATCTAAAAGAAACATAAAATGGGGTAATATTCAGCTAAGTTATAAGCTCATAAGTTCGTGAAAGTCCAAAAAACCGTTTTTTTTTTTTACCAGTAACTCGTGATTTTTGAGGTGTTTCGAAAATGCCAAAAACAGATCCTTGTTCTACTCGATAGCACCTATTAGAAAATTAGTATCAACTGCACGGTATTTTTTTTGTCAGAGCGCGTAATTAGTAATTATATTAACATATTATCAAAAATAAGCTACTCGTGTGGCAAGTCATCATAAAATTTGTGGTGGTATTTGGGTAAATTTTGTTTTAAATATTGTAGGCCTTCGTATTTTTTAGCAATTATTTTCCTTCTCTCAATGTATAATTGCTGTAGGTTTAAGAACTCCATAGCTATTATACCATTATTAAACTTTTGAGGCAGTCTTCCACTGATCCGAAAATTAAATTTTAAAAAAATGTTTCACCATTTATAACAACGAACATCTGTCACTTTAGCAAACTGTCCCCAAAAAATTTTGGCCAAGGCTCATCTTTAAAGGTAGACTGCTGGTGCGATACCTATAGCCATAGAAATGAAAAGAAGAAAATAGCGCTGGATTGGCCATACACTGAGATTATGGAAAGAAATCAATCGAAGCAATCGAAGAAGACGCCTAGCAAGTATTGGAAAATACAGAATTAGAGCAAAATAACACATTACAACGCTAACAACAAAAAAGATCTTTACCTGGTTTTTATGCTGTCAAATAAATGTTTTCAATAAGAAATTACTGGCCTTTTTTGGAATTAGGGTTTTTATGAAAAAAGTTTTAGTTTTTTATGAATGTTATTGAATGTAAAAGATATCGCATAGTGTTCAGCAATATATACTTGGACAAACGAGCAGGAAATGACTATATTTAAATTAAAACTACGGGAACACGAGCTTCAAAAGATTGGAGTATACCTATTGTTTTAAAGGCAAATCATCTAGAAAATTAGTAGAAGAATCGACTTAGAATAAGACTTATGCTTGAAATCATTATTAGGGCAATATTTGTATTTAGACTAATTCGTATTTTCAAGGTCAATAAAAACAGTTTTTTGAACGCTGGCGATCAATTTGTTTTTTGAAATATCAAGATACACTTCCAAAATCCTGTAATGTATATTATCTTTATCATCATACCGACCAGGCACTATTTCAGGACACCATGATATCTGTTGTTCCCGTTCCGGTCTATAGTTTATTCAGCAGATCTGCTGCTTTCCCGATGAACACCGGCAGATCTGAAGGCATAATGGTGGATATGTCACCCAGTGAGACCCTATGTCTACCTAAGCATTTTGTGTTCCGCTGTCTCTAATGCCTGTGAGCGCAGTCTACAAACATCAACATCTGTGATCTCCATTCCCTCTTCCATAGTGACCCGTAAGAAACTTAAATAGAATTTTCAAATTCGGCCTGAAAAATTAGAGAACCTCAGGACGACGCCTAAATTGACAATTGATCGCCGCTCTAAGAATAACGAAGTCAACTCTGAATCTTCCACCAAAGCACAAATCCAAAGGCGTGACGACCAGGATCGATGATGGTTCTCTGACCATCCTGCGCCGAACAGACAGACTTCCTGACATATTTCGGAACCCCTAGGCGAAAAATTTTACCGACGAACACACCGCCATCTTATCACAAGCGGTGTCAAGCCTACAAGGCCGCTGTTGAACACAGTTACACCGAGGCAGGTATAACTGTACCCTAATTTATTTTATTGGCGCATAAGTTGCAATGATCCAAATAATAGCGACATATATCCATAGCGTCATTCGCGGCGAACGACCCCATGTCAATCTGTAAGATAGCGACTTGCCGAGAACTTTTAATAAAATCATGTTTGGTACCAAAAATGGACCTTTTCTGGCTGATAAAAATATGCTTTACTCATACGTATACATTGGATTAGTTTTAATGATACGTACCATACATATAAACTTGATGATTTTACAAGGCCTGTCAACAGATTTTTTTACCTGTGAAATATTTTGAATTGGTTGCCCCGCTGAAATATGTTCTTTATTTGTAAGCCTCGCTGTAACCGCTATAATCCTAAACCCATCATAAACGTAAGCTGAAACGATAGATATTAAGACAAAAGATTAACTAAACAATATTGTCAGAAAAATGTACAGAAAATGACTTACAACGGTGAGAGTTTTCAATTTTTTTTTATCAACATTGTGAAAGAAAGCATTGTCAGATCATTGTAAAATTGTTAGATGTAAAAGAAACATACTGTGGCTCAATTTAATAACTGGACAACTAAATATCATAAAAATGTATACAAAGAATGATTGTTGAAAAATTGGGGTTGCTATGTGAATATAACTTTCAACAAGACAATAACCCGAGACACACAGCTAACGTTGTCAGGCTTTGGTGTTTTATAATGGAACAAGAATGCTTGTTACCTCCCACAGTCACCTAATAAAAGCCCAATAGAACACCTATAGTGTGGTGATTACCAGAAGAAAATATTCATCTGCAGAGTATATCAAGTGAATCAATGCTAAAAGATTTAATTAAGGAAGAGTGGGAGAATATCTTCTGCGGCAACAGTTTATATTAAAAATTTTGTGTTTCTTTATAAACTTTTTGGATATTTTTGGCACTAAAGATATGCATTGAGTGAGGAGAGAAGACTTTTGATGCCTAGTGTAAGTATCATTTCTAATTGCAATGTAATTCAAATAAAGAAATAAACATTTTCGACAGGATTCTACGTATTTTTCTACAGTTTTGAAAACGACGATTTACAACATACGCTGAAACGTTATCAACATTCGTCTCATTGTCGGTCGACACATTGTGTTCTTTTGTTTTTGCTCAAAAAAAAATCTTTAAAATTCCATTCCAAACAACGGATTGAAATCTTTCAACACTCAAGGCTATTGGCTATTGTTTTTACAATTATCCTGTTTTGACAAGAAATTACGAAGAAAAAAAAAATAATTTATGATCCCATTGCCAAATAAATATGTTTTTAAACACAAAATATTTTTCTCTGAATTTGCTCATTAGCATGGTGAGCCTCGTCGTCAAGCTTTAGCCTGAGAATTCAAACTTAATCCTGTACGAAAACAAAAAATGTAACTAAAGACTCAACAAACAGTAGATAAAAACTGAAAAACAACAGATTTTTCTAAAGGCTCAAGAAACAGTAGATAAGAACTGACAAAACAGTGGATTTTCTTTAAGGCTCAACATGCCCAAAAAAAAAAAAAAAAATTACTTTAATAAAGCACTACATGTTTTAAATCCTTTTAGACAGAGACATGGTCATTATTTAAAACATATTTTAAATTTTTCTATGAGGATTTCTTACGATCTATGGTCTTACTAAATTAGTTACAGTTGTATTAGTTGGCCGGCTATGGTTAATCGGCAGAAATTGTTTGAGACTAAAAGGCAAACAAATAAATCTGCTTTTAGTTTCGTCACACTTGGGAAACAGGATATTTTCAAACATAAATATGCTTCCAAGAAATGTATGTATTTTATATCCTTAAAAGTGCTTGTTGTTAAAGAATTTTGAATAGACTCTTGGTCTAAAGATCGAGGCCAGCATAACTAAGCTAACCTCATTTAAGTTAAATAAACGAGTGGTTTTCAAAGACTGTCATTTCACTGCTAGACCCAACTTCTGAATGATTAACGGCAAGAACTAATTGTTATACAGTCAGAATTACAGAGTTAAACAGGCTAGAGGTCTTTTAACCCTCTGCTTAGGTTTAATAATAACAGCGGTCTCGTAGTAAAGACAAGAACTAGAATGTATCTGGTGTTTTTTAGAGATTCATAACTTTGAGTTGGCAACAATGCTTTATGTGACAACCAATTATCCAGCTGACAGTTGCCTTTTGTTTAGTTTGGCTTGACATTTCATTTATTATGGATAAACTTACACCAGAGCAACGCTACTTTCAAAATTTCGTTCTCCGATGAAGCCCATTTTTGATAGCATGGGTACAAAAATAAGCATAGCTGTGGCATAATCCACAAGCTTTTTGCAAAACACCATTACATCTACAGAAAATTACTGTTTGGTGCGCTTTATAGCGGAGTCATTGGTCCATATGTCTTCAAAAACGATGATTGTCAAAATGTTGCTGTCAGTGGTGAACGCTGTAGGCGCATTACTAGATATTTTTTCGTACCTCAATTAGCTGGCATTAATCTTGCTAACATATGACTTCATGAGGACAGAGCTACATGCCACACAGTGCGCGCTACTATTATTTACTCAAAGAAACTTTTGATGAAAGAAAAATTTCACTCAATAGTCCAATTAATTGGTCATCAAGATCGTGTGATTTAACCCATTGGCTTCTTTTCTTTACTTAAAATTACTTGTCTTTGACGATAAGCCAGAGACAATTAAACATCTGAAAATTATTGGCGAAATACGGCCGCATATGTGCTGTGAAAAGTTTGTGAAAATTGTTTCTTCAGATTGCGTCTTGTACGCGCTAGCTGTGGCGGCCACATATCCGAAATCATATTTAAACATTAATGTTATAGAGTTTTCTATCCAACAAAGACCGTTTTATTGATATTAAAAATATATTCCGTTGTTTAATATGATTTAAACTTGTGTGATTGTAAATAAAAACAATCCATAATACAATTCGAATTGCAATTTTTGAATTGTAATGCCAGTGTTAATCAAACAAGTGGTCTTCAAAGATTACTCCACTACTTAGGTTCTGACCTCTTAAAAAAAGAAAAGGTGTAACCGAATCGCTGAAATAGTAAGGACAAGTACCAGTATGTAATTCATTTAAAACTCCAGTCTTCTATTTGTAATGCCCGGCAGAGTTATGTAGTCGAGTGCTGTTTAAAGATTAACACCCCAGATTGGCTGACCACATTTGTTTTTTCGCGCCAGATTTGAACATATTTAAAGCCAAGCTGGAACACCTGCAAGTAAATGCTGCCAGAGCTGGGGGATCAAAGGAGGACATACCCGATCGTATCAACAAAACTAGAATTCTTAAGCTAAACAGAATTTGGAGATGCAACAACACTTCGCGTAGAACAAAAATTACAATTTTGAACTGTAGCGTCAAGTTCACTTTGCTAAATGACTGTACAACTTAATGTGTGACTCAGGCGACAAATTGTTATGAACCAATTATTAAAAATGTTCTGGCCACACCGGAGTTCAAATGAAGAACTGCTACTGTGAACAAATACTAGCCAACTTGAAGTGGTAATCCGCAGAAGTAAATGGACATGGTTGGGCCACATCTTATGGCGAGAGCTGTTTTGGACTGGCAACCCCTAAGAGCAACGTAGAAGAGGCCGTCCAAGAAACACCTAGATACGATGTACTAAAAGAGAACTATATTCAGCCCAAATATCCTGGAATCAAACATAAACATTGGTCAACGATAAGATAAGACGGAGAGAGCTTGTCGATGTCCTATGTTCGCATTGAACTTTTTACAATTGTTTAAAAAATTTTTTCATGTAATTTAATTTAAATTGTAAGTAAAGAACATATATATACCATATATACTCCAATTTGGTCCTATATTACTGGTAGTCTCGTTGTAACACTTAAAAACCGCTTAAATAAACAAGAACAATAACCAGAATGCAAAATAGGCAGAATTTCAAACTTCGAATTGCTACATCAGAGTTAAGCAAACAATAACGATCCCCCTGCAATGCTCCTTAAAACAGAAGTGCTCAACTCCTGAATGAGAAAGGACGACTACTCGAATGCAATACAGTGAGTTTTTCAGTCTGCAAAAATAAAAATGTACATGCAATCCAGGGACTTTCATTAGATCATGCAATAATTTTTCTTTATAAGCTCCTAAAGCCAACTGTCTAACACTTCTCTCTCTCATCTCGAGGGAAATTAAGTCCCAGTAAACGGTTATTTTTGCGCATGTGATAAAAACACTAGCACCTTACACGTAGCCTCGTTAAGTCTAATTTAGTTTTATTTGCCATCTGTGGCACTGCTCACATGGTCCAATGTCCCGTTGTGCTACCATATTGTAATTTCTTGTGCTATAGTCCTAATTGCTCATGTCCATTCTCTTTCAGCCAACCAGTCGTCCTATTTATCTTTATCCAAACCGCACGTAACATCTTTTGCGGATCAAAAAAAAAAAAAAATGTTTCAGTTCACCAAAAGCTGGGCTATAGCAAAGAAAATGCTCTGTAGATTTCTCTTCGTCATTAAACCTCTTTCAGAAATCTTTATAAGCGATATGCAATCTTTGTGCATGCCTGCCTCTCTTAACAGTAAATTCGCCATAAAATTTTTATTGTAAGTCATCATAATAATTCGGTTATCCTCTATGCCAGGCTTAAAGCTCTTCACTTTTAAAACGGTTCAGTATTGTATTATGAACAACAGACTAGGCTGGCTTCAGATTGTATTTTTAGATTTCCAAAAGACCCTCGACACTTTATCTCACAAAGCAATCAATCAAACATCGCCCCATTGTAATGTATACCTACTAAAATAATTGGTTTCATTAAGGCCATGTACAATGATTCATATTGTCATATCTTAGACAACGCGGAATTCCGAAAGCAGCCAAATACTCGTGGAAACGTAATGTTGAGAGTCCAATGAGGATGGCTTATGTACCTTCTAAGTATGTAAGAGAACTTGTGGAAAGAAATGGGGTTTTGGTTTCATTAAGGCCATGTACAATGATTCATATTGTCATATCTTAGACAACGCGGAATTCCGAAAGCAGCCAAATACTCGTGGAAACGTAATGTTGAGAGTCCAATGAGGATGGCTTATGTACCTTCTAAGTATGTAAGAGAACTTGTGGAAAGAAATGGGGCTTGAACCATATGTTTTACACTATATACACACTGTGGTCTTTAGGCCAGTCTTTATCTATGGCACTCTGGTTTGACGGAAAGCAATGGACACTAATTCGTACCTCATAATTCTGAAGAAGGTACAGAAGCTGGCATGTCTTTTACTACTGTCTTCCAGGCCGAGTTTTATGCTGCTAGATGTATTCGGGAACTAGATCTCGAGACTTGTTATATTTATATCTACGTGGACAATCTGGCATCGATAGACGCTCTGTTAGGTTGGATGATCTCCTCAGCTATACTCTCTCACTAGCCCAACTTGTACGATATAGTGTCATACTGATATGGCCACCTAGTTATGGGCTTATTCGAGGGAATGATTTTGCAGATGAATACGTCATTAGGTGGTCATCTGTGAGTGTCGCTCTTGAACAGGCGAGTTATTGAAGTTTATAGATGAGTGAGCGTTGAGCAGTGTAGAACAAACGTGGTTTAATATCACCATTTGCTGGGTATTCAGGCTGTTCTGGTCTTCTTTGCCAGTGGAAAGGACCCGGACTCTTAATTTTTGGGACGGAGACGATTTGGCTTCTGGCGGATATAACTACTGCGCACTGTATGTTTGCACCTACTATGCCTGAGTGTAGAGGCTACCTTCTACATGGCTTCTATTGAGGTATCTAGGTGCACGTCTCTTCCAATATTTGGTTTATCTCAAGATTATATTACTAACGAATCTGACGATCCTGACTATCGCTAGGACCAAGTGATTAGCACATTCAAGTTAAGGAATGGCTCGATTCACTCGTCTCTGTTCTTGGATCGTTGATGAGTTTTCGGGTTCTTTCTTGTGGGTATCACAATGAGTCATAGGACCTCCGAGCAAACTTGCAGGCCGCTGGAGACTCATCTAACCTAACCTACAAAACGGCTTAATAGCTGTTGACCTGCTGTAGCGTCTTAACTACGCTAATGAGTTGTCCTTTAATTCACCAGCAGCCTAGCTAATAAACAAGCTCAACCGAGTCCAAGGGCACGCTGTAAGAGCTGGTCTTGCAATCACTATTTCCAAAACCAAAAGCATGCACGCAAACACTGAAAATACAACAATCGATAAAGTAGACTTATTGCGTTTAGCGAATGAAAGAACATATTGAAACACAAGTTAAAAGAAGAGAATAATTAGGATAGCATTGAACTGGAAACCTCAATGATGCAGAAGACCGGCACGTTCGAAGATGAAATGGAAAAGAATAATCACCACGAGGAATAAATAAAGGAAAAATACTATAGTCACCACAACCCTGGAAGAAGTGATGCAATTGAAATAGGCAAGACAGACGTTTGGAGCCTTGAACTATCTTGGAAAATCATTACAGATTAAGCGTAACAGTGCGATACTGTATGCGTTTTCTGTGAATGCCAAGCAAGGAATACATCTGCAACAATCTTTGGCAGAATTCAGGCATTCGTAGGAGAATCTTGAGAGTGCTCAGACCAGACATAATTTCAAACCAACAGCTATATGTAATGTAAAAAAGATGAAAAACAGGAATTTGCTATGAATAGATCATGCACTAAGGATCCGGGAGCAATATTGTCTAGGAATCCTAAGAGTAGCCGACAAATTTCAGTTCACGCACGGCTAATATAACGTAAAATAAAATGAAATTGTTAACATTAAGAAGAGATGTTTTGGAAATTTTTGTTGCAGCCTTATATTATACATAGAAACCTGGATGATAATTGTAAATGACCTTGGAGTCTATGCTATGACTAAGAGTTTAGTGACAGGTACGAGAGCATTTGCACTAATCCCTTTAAAGTTGACAAAGATATTTAGCGTTTATAAAAGATGGTATGGAAAAGAGACAAAGAAAGGAAGTAAAAGCAGGTAATTAGAATAAAAACTCTAGAAAACAAAGCAGCAGCAAGTATACATACATACATTTTAAATTTTTGAATAGCAACTAAGTTGCAAATTTTAGTATAAATACTGCTCTGAAATTTAGAAGAAGTATCAGTAGCAAACCAACCACAATACAATTATTTCTAAAAGATTTTTTGGTGAAACGAAGGTGTAATTGATTTTTTTTTAAGATAAGTTTTATATTGCAAGACAAACTACACTTCGGTAATATTGATGGTCTATTTCAACATCACTGGGTTTAGTTTGTCCAGTAATATTTTAAAACAAGAGCACCGAATATAAGTGACATACACCACTGGTCAATAGTGAATAATGAAGAGAGTAAGAGAGAGAGGGAAATAAATGTGAAAATTAAAGAATACATAGTGATCTTTTGAGCTAAGTATTCAAAAATGGAGAGTGAGAGGGAGATTTAAAATTGAGAGATTAAAATGTGTTTTGAAACTAAAGTGACTCTTGGTGTAATACTTTCAAAGTGTTAGTGATACTGTATGTAATGAAAATAGGGGAGAGAAGAGCATAAGAATTAGAAACGAAAACATATATTATTTTTTGCCATGAATCAAATAACACAGGTTACGCTTTCCCTAGTTCCTTTAGTTTTTCTCTCTCAATGAATGTATGCGTGACGTGGTCATAGACCACTTTGTTTTGTTTTTAAGAGAAAATAGTAATTTTTATTTATAAAATAATAATAATTATTTTTTATAAAATGAAAAGAAGTTTAAAAATTTAATAATAGTCTATTTACACCTGAACGCAATCTACTACTTACGAGATTTCGATCAAAATCTAGTAGATTTCAACTACATACAAAACAAAATCTACTTCGTCACGAGATTTTGTCGAAATCTAGTAAATTTAGTGATGCAACTCTGTTTTTTGTACTAAAAATACAGCTCTGTTCAAGAAAAAATGACGTTCAAAATAATAATGAAAAATATATTTTTTTAATTACAAAATTTATTGAAGATAATATGGTTTTTCGGCATACAGTTTACAAATATTATTCATTCAACAGGTAGGTATCAAAGACAATAAAAAAATGTAATTTCTTTCTCTTCTATTTCAGCCATGAGAAAACGAAATTTCGTTAAATGTCAAAAAAATCGCATGTAAACGCATTAGATTTTGAACAAGATTTCAAATTTAATTGACGAGATTTCGTTCAAGTGTAAATGCCTAATAAAAAATAAACGTAAAAAATATAAGGAACGAGACAATTTTGAAATTTTATATTACTTTTTTCCATTCTATTTTTCTACTCTAATTATTTTTAATGTTTTTCTTTTATTTTTTTAAATATTTTTTATTCTATTTTAATTTTTAGTATAAAAACTACTATTTTTCATTAAATATAAAACAAAAAGGTCTATGCTTAAGTCACGCACACCCTCATTTAAAGAGAGTGAAACACTAACCGAACTCGGCATGGTGTAATCTCTGTTATTTGATTTACGACCTTTTGCTGTAAAACTCTCAAAGTATTAGTGATATTGTAACCAATAAAGAGAGGATAGAAAAATAACATATAAAAAATGAGAGCGCTTTACAAAAAAAGAGAGAGAGAATTAAAAAGCAAAAAGTGTATCGTGCATGAAAAAAAAAAAATTCCCATTATCTGGCCTTTATTGGGATGCAATTTACTCAGTTTGTTGTAAATGCTCATGCATTAAACACACAACACTGGGAGAATTGTTTCCCTTTAAGGATCAAGTTAAATATCAACCATATTGTTTTAAACTACCAAAGCCAATAAGTGTATAGACTGTGATCTTATGTATAGTGTAAGTGGTTGAAGCATTTTTGTTAAAAAAAGAAAGAAAATCAAAATATTTCTAAAATTAAAGGGCGATTGTCGGTATAGTCGCTTTAATTAACTAAGCCTAGTGACTAGACCGAACACTCGTGCTATAATTTTAGAATAAACAACGTTTAGTTAACAAATATTAAAGAAATTGTTAATAAAATTATTGTTGGAAAGTGTTTTAAATAGACGCGAAAAACAATTAATTCCAGTGGTAGTTAAGACTTTAATGATGGGTTTTAGTTAAATATTCATAAAGCTTGACAACCGCTGAAAATTCATTGTTCTACAACAACATATAATTAAAATGTAAAGGTTTGTTTTGTTTTATTGTTATACAAAAAATGATTATTACAATTAAAGGAACGATCGTTGTGATATGAGTCGTTTAATTAAAACATATCACAGTGATTTTCCTTTATATTGCATTATTCTTAAAAGCTGCTAAGAATTCAAACAAAACTTAAAATATTTAAAAGCAATTCTAACATTTTAAGTGCTGGGAATAGCAGCTGTGATGTATTTTTTTATTTAAAAAAACTTAAAATTATATCACAGTGGCTGTTCTTTTTACTTTTAGTGTATTCTCGCCTCGTTTACTGAAACAAATCAAAATCGAAATTATAATCCTTAGAAAAAACTCCTTACATGGCATTGCTTAATTAAAGGGAACTGTCACTTGTGATATATACATATTTCTCTATAGAACTATATCACAGTGGCTGTTCTTTTTCATTTTGCAATAAAAACAAACATCTTGTGTACCAACATTTCTTAGTAATTTTCTTCAAAAACATCATGTTTTCTAACCTTCCACAATAATTTTCCTCCATTTTAGCATTTCTAATGACTTACAATTACAACAAAAACCAAAAAGCAAGCAAGCGGGCAAGCAAAAGAAAAGTGATTAAGAAAACCTTGTAAGACTGGATTTAAATTGAAGAGAGTACAGTTACTGTGATGTATTCTTTGTTTCTTTCTTGTTTTTCTCTACATATGGAAAAAAAGAAAAACAACAAACGAAACATACAAAATTTTATATCACAGTGGCTGTTCTTTTTTTGGTTTTTACCGAACACACACATGCAATAAAGAATAATAAACAACAAATACAACAAAGAACAACAGCAACTACCATCAATGGTTAAATAAAATAATATTATACATACACATTCACTCACACTGGTACACACATGCACATTATAGAAAACAAAACTAAATTCTTGGAAAAACATTTTCCACCAATCCTTAAAACTCTCTCTCTCACACACACAATTCCTCTCTATTTGTTTTCTTTCAATATCACTCTTCTACTATGCAATTCGGTTTGTTGTGTTTACTTCTTCAGTGTTGTAAAACGTTTTGTTTGTTTGTTTAAGTTTTTCTTTAAATTTTATTTCCTTAAGTGTGTGCGAGTGTGTCACCATCGTGTTTTGTTTGTGTAAAATGACATTTTTTTCCGTTCAAATATTAACAGTAAGAGAGTGTAGTGTAAACATGGCTTTTTAATCAAAAACTCTGGTAAATATACGAGTGTATCTGTTGAAAGTGTAGAAATTATCGTTGCATGTTTTTATTTTTTGCAAAAACTTTTATTTTAAATGCAAAACAGAAAACAAATAAACTTTGTGTTAATTTAAGTTGTACGTTTTTTTATTAACAACAACTACAATAAATTTCTTTTTTTACTTTGGTAAGACCAAAACAGAAAAAAAAAACGCTTCAAGCAGAGGCGTGTTTGAAAAAATGCTTAAAGATAAACTAAATTTTCATTAATTTCAGTTAATTTAACTGGCCAATGATACGAGCTGTTAAGCCTACTTTAAATAAGCCTCAATGTTGCCACTGTGATCTCAAAATCATCAGCAAAGTAAGCAAAAGAAGGCAAGAACAAAAGATATTGAAAGAGAGCCTAATAAAAGAGATGAGACATTTACTGATCTAAAACTCAAAAATAAATGTCGTTATGTGGTACTACAGTTCGTTAAGTGATACATCGAAAGTTCCAAAACCAAAGACATTACTATTGCAGTGTAGTTAAATGGTATAATTTATGTAAAGTAGTCGTATTTTCACCATTACAGCCACCACAACTCTCCTGGTATGGCATAAAAACTACAGTCTTCACAAACAGATGTCACCAATTCTCACTGTGGAAAAACAAGTTCCAAATACACCACAAGAATATCAAACGTAACGTCTAACCGTAAACAGCTATTTGAAACCAATTTTATGGGCAACACTGTATTTGATTAGTGGTCACATACAGTAACGCCATAACTATAACAGTAACCGTAGATTTTAATTTAATTTTAATTTTCTGCCATAACCATTAACAGCTGATTTGCACTAACTAAACTCAGGCAGGATTCTAGGAGGCCACTTTGTTGACATCAAGGACGAAACAGAAGCGTTAAGCAACTTTATATCGGTTAAACATTTGAACAAAAATTAAACACCTTTTTCTTATATCGGGTGTGTTTTTGCAGTTACACAAGCTTTAATCACAATAATTTCGGATTTGTGACTGCCGCGGCTGGCGTGTACAAGGCGCAATCTGGTACACCAATTTTCACAAACTTTTCGCAGCATATGCGGCCATATATCGCTAATAACTCTTCGAATGTTGGTTTCCAGGTATCAAGCAGCTAATTAAAGTATGAAACAATTTCTAACCTATCCCTTTGCCATTCACCATTGATGAGAATAACATTCTGACCATCATCTTTGAAGACATATGTATGAACTAATGACAAATCGTAAAGCCTACCAAACACTAATTTTATGTCGATGTAATAATGTTTCGACAAAAGCTTGTGGATTATCCTCACTTCAACTGCGACCATTCTGCTTATTTACGTACCGATTTAACCAAAATGGGCTTCATCGGAGAACAAAATTTTGAGGTTTTAAGTTTGATGAACAGAGCCATTATTTGAATAAAAAAGTTGCGTTGCTCTGATGCTAGTCTATCCATAATCAAATGTTAAATAAAACTTAACGAGAAGCAACTATCAGCTTTTTAATCGGTTGTCAAATAAACCAGTGTTGCTTCAGGATATGAACCTTTAAAAAACACCCGATATTAAGTCGTCTATGTGCCGTTTTGATTAATAACCTTCTGTCAATTTTGTGGTAAAGCCATTATTCCGTTAGTGTAGAACTCCTGGGTTTTCTAGCGAAAAATTGATCCAAATGCGTTTTATAAAAACCTACGGATTCAGGCTATATGATGGATGTATTAACACTTCCTAGCCAAGCTCTGTCAGTTTCAGTTTTTGTGTTGATCAGTGCTGACCTTTTAATAGAATTGCTTGTTTCGATCTTTTTTTAATTGTAATTTTAATTGTAATTGTTTGCAGTAGAGATCTAAATCAAACGCTTGTTCAGGTTATAGAAGCTCATAATTCCATACAATCCCACCAGATATACAGCATTAGCTTTCTTAATGTCAATCCTAGCTATGGCATCAACTGTGAAGCTTCACACTGCTTCATCCATAATTTTTTTCATCTATTACGTTCGTATATGATCTACTACTCATCGACTGCAATCATTCGCTTTAGAAATGGTTCGATTTTGTTCCGTTTAAGCAGTGAATCGCAAATGAAAATTCCGTCCGTTCAATTTATCACTGCTCATACAACATGTTGGTCTTAAGTATCGAGCTTCTTTGTGTATCCAGTTTTCTTCAGCAGGTTTTCTGAGTGAAAAACTGACCCAATTGCGTTTTACAGGCTTCTACGGATTGTAAATTTATACCATTAAGAGAGACTAAAACAAATGCTAATCTTAAGCTGCAAGTTCCGGGCTATACGATAGATGCATCGAAACTTCTTAGTCAAGCTCTTTCAGTTTCTGTCGAGCTATCAAACATGGATGGTCTGGCGTTGTCATGATGGAACACAACACCTTTTGTGCTTATCAATCCTGATCAATTTAACTTAATTGCTTGCTAGACTTGACTTATCGCTATTAATTCACGTGGCTCTCAAACATTAAGCTTTTTGGGTATACAATTTTCCTCAAATGATTGATAACTGTTTAGTTCTACAGTAACGTCCATGCTGATATTGAGTCGGTTTTTCTCAAATTTTTCCATGATTTCATCGACCACTTCGCTGCATTTGTCTAGTTATAACATCATTTCTGTAAACTTGATAAATTTTTTTTAGCAACCTGCTACACATCCTTACTCTTTATATAAATGTCATCTGCATAATCCAGGTTTCCAATCAGCCATCCTTTTTTTTGTCATGCAGGAGGTGTGGAATCTTCATAAATACTTACAGCACATACTGTAGAACATGCACGATTTTTATGTGCTAAAACAGAGCTCACGAAACTGTCTTTCGGTATTAATTCATGGAGACGGTGAGACATTCTACACATCGCCGTTCTGTTTATTTTTTGAACTGTTCAGTGTCCCGATAAATTAATTCACCGTATACTAGATTTCTTTTGATTTAAGTATAAAACCTACGATATTCCCCGTATGTACATTTTCAGTCAAGCATATCTCGACATAGCAGTGGTCCCTGGCAAAACGTGGACAGTGGAATACAACGGACAGGCCGGACACCTTGAAGAGTCGTCATGTCCACATCGGTATAAATATTTTCTATAGCCTCCATGGACTTTTAGGAGTTGGGTAAAAGTTTATAGTTTATCTCGACTTGTTTCCATCTATATATCTGCGGAGTTATCCTGAACGTCCATCTTTCCTTTGATGAGTTTTCCTACCTACGTAGTCAGCTTAATATGGGTTTGTTCCATTCATCGTCGTTAAGCTTGTGTCTTTCTGGTGGTATGTGTTTGATTACTCTCGAGCAAATATATCAACTGATATCATTTTCGCAATCACACTTGCTGCTCCCCAGACACCGTTCGAAAAGCGCTGCATATTGTTAGACAACTTCCTCTACTTATTATATATGCTACTCTCATTATCTTTTCCCACATGGATGCAACGTAAAGTAGCATGAAATTGGCCATCTGGAATATAAAGATTCTGCAACTTTGATGTGTCCACCGATGCTTGGCATCATCCGGGCTAATGCATTTGATACAACGCCTGTTTTCGCAAAGGCGTATTTTGCATGTTTCTTAAAGTTCAGGCGGTTATGGGTCATCACGCTCAAATATTTTACTTCTACTGACGACCAGCTTGACATCTTCTAATCTCTCTAATATTCTCCATCGCATATATTCGCACTTCATCCTAATACCTTGCTCGAATTACGATTGCAATGTCGTCTGCCAAGTCAATGACGCTTACTTCCTGTGGGAGATGAGGGTCAATATGTAGTCATACATCATGTTTCAGAGTAGGGGGCTAAGTACTGATTCCTGTGTAGTAGAAACTCAGCCATCTGAGCGCCAGGTAATATCGCTATGTGTTAAGGTTGCCTAAATCATAATGTTGCCAACGACTACGTTGAGGTCATGACGAAAAAAATTTAATTGCGGCTTCGAGTGTTTGATAAGGAGACTTCAATCTCCCTCCAAACAATTCCATCTGAAGAAGTCCCCATGGCTCACCACCACTTAGCAAGGATCACTACACACAATCATATGGAGTCGATCTACAGTAGATTAATCATCTACTTAGCTCAAAAATCAACTTGATTACTGAAACTGAAGCAAAGTAATGGATAATTTGTGGAGAGCCATTGTGCTTTCTAGAGGAGTGACAGGAATAAATAAATTGCAGAGTGCATCTTTAAGTCGTTTGTTTGTAATATTACCTATGACCTTGTTCTCCGCACTAAGAAGTGTTATGCCCAGTTCCAATTCATGACCAAATAAGGCGAGAAAAATCCCACAACCTGCTTACAAACTGTTGCAACATCTGTGTCAAACTTGCTTTATACGCACAGAGAAAGAACTACAGAAGAAGACAGACAGCTATTAATGGGTCCGCCATCTAACGTTTTTTTTTTTCAACTAGTGCTTATTTCGTCAATGGTAACACTTAGCTCATGTCTGATTTGACAGATAATTAGTTTTATCCTTCCGCTGAACGAATGTGGTTGTGTATACGCTTGAACAACGCTGGGAATCTGGGCTTGCTATCGACTTACAGAAAATGCCGATTTTGCCAAAAAAATCATCTTTTCAGATGAAGCTCATTTTGATCTTGGCAGATATGTAAACAAGCAAAATTGTCGCATTTGGGGCACAGAAAAACCTCACGCATACATTGAAAAGCCGATACACCTAGACGAGTCACTGTTTGGTGCGGATTTTGGTCCAAAGGCATAATTGGGCCATTTTTCTTCAATGGCGATCGTTAGTGTTGAACGAATTTTTGTTCACAAAATTGAAGAGGAGGATATTAGCAACATTTGGTTTCAACAGGATGGCGCTACATGCCACACAGCCGAAGCTACACTTGATGTTTTGCGCTCTGTTTTTGAAGATCGAATTATCAGCCGCAGAGCTGCTGTCGTTTGGCCACCTCGGAGCTGCGATTTGACACCGTTGGACTATTATTTGTGGGGTGCCGTCAAAGATAAGTGTTACGCCAACAAGCCAGAGACAATTGACGCTTTAAAGGACAATATTCGTGAAGCCATTGGTGAAATACAGCTGCACACAATCGATAATGTGCTTAAAAATTGGACCGATCGTGTAGGCTACTGCATGGCCGGCTGAGGCAGCCATTTGAATGAAATTATTTTCCATTATTAACCGGAAGGATTGTACTTTCAAATAAAAAAAGAAATTTGAGAAAATATTCAGTAGTTCTTTTTATAGCATTTAAAAAAAAAAATTATTTGGCGGAACCTATACTACTACTCAATAGAATTCTAAGAAGCACGCTACTGGTTTCAGTTTGTAATCATCATTCGTCATAAAATAAATATTTAAAATTATCGTTTGCATTTTAAAAACCGCCTATGAGAAAAGAGTCGTTAAAAGTAAAAGTATTTGTTGCTGGTTTTTCTTTTTATGTAAGTTTTCTCTCATAAAAATCGTTATTTTAAAAGCAGTTCAGTTCAGTTTATTTAATACTTTTTTTTAAGAAAAAATGTAATTAAAAACATAAAAATAAACAAACAAAAAAAAAGAAAAATTCAAAATACAAAAATGATTTTGACAGTCTTGTCAGCAAAAATTTACAAAGAAATTCATTAAGATTTTATTTGTAATTTGAAAAATAGTTGCTCTTAAAAGGATACTTTTTGTGTGTTAATGTGTTTGTGTATTTTAATGGACAATAAATTAAAGAATTTTCTAATATTTATCCAAAGGAAAATATTTATTTAATATGGAAGGTATGACGCTGCAAAAAAAGAGACAAATTTTTACTTAAACCAAATAATTTATTGATTTACACATCTCCTCCAAAAAAAAGGAAGCAAGAATATTAGAAACAAATGTTATTGATATAGACCTCCCACTTACGGCCCCGCCATTATTAAATAAATTATTGTATCAATTATCCAATAAATGAATGATGAATGCAGGATGCGTGTCAATTTCTGAGTGCGTGCGTGCGTGCGTGCGTGCGTGTTATTGAATTTGAAAACTATTGTCTACGAAAATAATGGTTCAATAAATTCAAACAAAAAAGTAAATCTATTGCTAAAATAATTCAAAAGAAAACATTGAATTTCACAGTAAGTTATATGGAGTAATAAGTGCCCATGAATATGAATAGACGAGTAAATTAAGGCCCATCACAGTGTTTAGTCAAAAGGTAAACACAACTTTGAAAAACATGAAGTCTTATTTTCGCCTGTAAACCAACGAAATTTGATATAAACTTTCTTAAAGCCAAAATCTCACTAACTAAATACTAAAAGGGGCTAACATCAAGCACGAATCAAAAGTCTTACATAGGGTGTTTTTTTACAGTTACACAAGTTTAAATCACAACAAAACAAAGAAATATATTTTTCATATCAATGAAATGGGCTTTGTTGGATTGACAAATTATGACATAATGTATAAATATGATTTCAACCATGTGGCCGCCACTGCTGGCGCGAAGAAAGCTCAATCTGGAAAACCAATTTTCACAAACTTTTCGCTGCATAAGCGGCCGTATTTTGCCAATAACTCTTCGAATTTCGATTTCCAGGCGTGGTTAAATCACAAGATCATGGCGGCCAACTAGTTGGACCATTATGTGAAACTACTCTTTCATCAAAAGTTTCTTTGAGTAAATCAATTGTAGCGCATGCTATGTCATATGGCTGTGCCCTGTTAGAACCACATGTCAAGTGGATTAATTCCAGATAATTGAAGTACAAAACAAATTTCTAATCATGTCCCTATACCGGTCAACATTGACAATGACATTCTGACCATTATCATTAAGGACATATAGAACAATGACTCCACTAGCCCATAAAGCGCTCCAAATAGTAATTTTCTGTTTAATGTTTTAACAAAATCTCGTGGAGTAAGAATAATTTACTCCAAATGCGACAATTATGCCAAAATTCAACCAAAAATGGACTTAATCGGAGAATTACATTTTGGATGGAAATTCAATATCCAAATTGGCCAAATTGGCGCTCGTACAATTAATTATTCATCTATGTAAAGTGCTAACATAAAGTAAGATGGTAAAATATTATGCATTTTAGCATTTTATGCATTTAACGCGAAGAATGCTTTTATTCATTTTGATTGGTTTGTATTGTAAATTTTTTAAGCCAAATAAAAACAGTTTATGCCGTCCGTGGTTATCGAAATCAGCTGATCTGTCCATAAAGCCGGGTATGATGCTGTAAAATATCGAAATCAGCTGATCTGTCCATAAAGCCGGGTATGATGCTGTAAAAAACAAAAATAAGCATACTTTTTGCATTTTAAGCCTGTGCTATGTGAATGAAATTGTACAACCTTAACTGCTTCTATTTTTTATTTCGCCAAGATGTAAAAAAGCGTAGAATGCGTGTAGTAGACCCTTAGTTTTTTGGTATTTCGAGCACAGTAACTTCCAAAACATCCATTGTTTTCTCGTTGACCAATATAAATATTCCCATCGGTTGATTCATCAAGGTAACTATTTTGTAACATCACTCTAGCTTTTACTCATGTTTTCTTAGTGTGACGTCTTTTTTCGCTTGCCCTGAGACTTCCATCGGCATTTCTTTTAATGTTAAGTGAGCGTGTAGGGGTGTGTGCTCAATCCACAGTTATTTGCGCAGTTTTTGTTTCGATAGATGTAGGCTGTAAAGTGAAATGTTGACCTAGTTCGTCAATTTCAAAGACGGCAATATTTAGGTCGTCCAAAAGAGTTTTATCACGAAATGATATTTAACGATTGAGGAACGAAAATGCTTTAGATAGCTAATTCTGCAGATATTTTAGATCAACGAGTATATCACGTTTTGCATAAATACTCGAATTTAAATATGAAAAATAACTGACAAAAAAGTAATACCTGGGAAGTGATAGTATAGGGTGGGTCATTTAAAAGTTTAAATTTAAAAATACAATAAAACAACAACGGTTTGAAATTTTGCCAAATTCATCTTTTGTTCCGGTTAGAAATAAAATATTATTTTATTTATATGGCTGCCGCGGCTGGCCTGAAAGTATCCTATCCGATCGGACCAATTTTCGAGACCCTTTTCGAGTGTATGGGCTAGTATCTCGGCAATGGCATCACGAATGTTGCCCTTCAAATGCTCAATTGTCTCTGGTTTGTCGACATAACAGTTGTCTTTAACGGCGCCCCATAGAAAATAATCCAACGGTGTCAAAGCGCAGTTTCTTGGCTGCCAACTGACATCCCCATTTCGGCTAATTAAGCGACCATCAAACATTTGACGCAATAAATCGATTATGGCATGAGATGTGTGGCAAGTTGCATCATACTGTTGAAACCAAACAAACATCGGTCACATCAATACCATGAAGAGCGAACATAAAAAAATCGGTTATCATGGTGCGATAGGTGTCTCTATTGACCGTTATATTTGCGCCGTCCTCATTTTCAAAGAAATATGGGCCAATGATGCCTCCGCCCCACGAGCAACACCAAACAGTCACTTGTAATGGATGCATTGGCCATGTTTGGGTTTTCTGAGCCTCAAATACGTCAATTTTGCTTATTAACGTACCCACCAAGATGAAAATATGCTTCATCTGAAAAGATGATTTTTGCGCTTTTTATTTTTAATTTTTTTTTATTTTTTTGCAATTTCCAACCAATTGTCTTTGTTTTGAAAATAAACTTATAATAAATCCCAACGTTGCTCCAGCGTAAATCGATTCATTTCTTTCAGTGGAGATAAGATACTGAATTTTGTGACAGAATAGAATGATATAAGTGTTTCCAGATTCGAAATAACCGCTGGTTCAAATTTAAATCGATTGATGGCCTACCCGATACTATACTGATAAGCGCTTAAGCAGACGCAATTTTAAATCATTTTTTTTCTCCAAATTTTCAAGTTTGGAGCTGTTTTTGCGCATTAATTGATATAGAAATTGTACTCTTTATTGATTAATTAAGAAACTACGTTTAATTATGAATAAAATGAGTCTTAGGTTTGAGAAATCCATTAAAAATTGGTGGAGTAATTAAGATTTTAGGAAAGCAACTCCTGAAAAATTGTTCAGGTAGCAAAAGAGGCCAGTAGAATAAAAGTGCGTGAAGGGAGAATAAAAGTGCGTGAAGGGAGGAAGCTAAAGAAGACTCAACCGAGCAGATATATTACATTTTGCATGAATAATTTGCTAAGAAAAAGCTATTTGCGAAACAACTGCTGCGTTCACTCACGCTCGTTTATAAACACAAGCGTATGGTCACTTTAAACGAGCTCTTGTGTAATATTTAGGTATAAGCCGAACGAGTTTCTGTGTCATTTCATTACGACACACCAAATCCAGACCAAAGATCAAAGAATAATTAAAATAGTGGGTTTATAAGAGTAAAAGTATGCATGGACCAGCAGGGAATTTAGCTGGCGATGAATTCCTATTTTCAATTTTAAGAAATGACTGGCTGGGTAACAGATTTGGATTAAATAATGCGTATTAGGGAATTAAAACGATTGTTTCCTGAATACGAATAGCGTTTTTACAAAAATTCTAAAGTTACTGAAATACCCTTTGTAATAGCATCATCTGTGATATGCCCTACTATAAGGGCCTATTTCTGTGAAAATTATGTGTCAATCTTATTTTATTACGAAAACAAATTCATAATAATAAGTTCAGTTGCCTTCTTGAACTTAAAGTAGAAAGTCTGAGCAGAGAGATATGTTTCAGAAAAAGTTATTGAAAGAAGACCGAATTAAATTACGTTTGCAACGTGAAGAAAAGCAATTGATACGCACAAGGGCAAAAGAGAGAAGTAAAGATTTAAAGAATTTTTTAAATTTAAAGGAAATTTAAAAAAGTAATAGTAGTGATTTTTCAATAATTATCATAAATGGTCTTATGGTGGTGGCTTGGTGCAGTAGTTAGAATGAGCGGATAACAACATAATCGGCCCTCGAGCCTCAGAGGACATGGCGAAAAAATTTGATTGTGGCTTCGAGTGTATAATAAATAGACTTCCGCTATCCTTCAAACAAGTCCATTTTAAAAAAGTAATGAAGAATCCCTCTAACATTCCAGCATACCTCTGGCGATGATGACACACATCAAATGAACGATCTGCAGAAAACGCTACCTGCTGGGAAAAAAACTACACTGTTAAGTAAAGATCACCACCACCATCACCACTTAGCAAAGATCTTAACCTCTACACAATCATATGGATTGAAGCTACAGTGGCTCAATCATCTACTTAGTTTGAAAAATAAACTTGATTAATGAAACTGAAACAACGAAATGGATGCTTTTGAAAAGCTTCCTAGAGAAGCGACGGAGAAAAAAAATACTGGGCCCAGTATGGGACATTCTAGTGTGAAGGCTTGCGCAGCGGGGGGGCTGGGTAAATTTCTGTTCCTTTCGATATCGTATTAGGTATCTGACAAGGTTATGCACCTTCTGGTAGTAATCGATTAGGTGCTCTGAACAGTTATATAATGACCTGACTTATGGTGATGATATTTTCTTGATATCCTTGCAACAAAGCTACATGCAGGAAAAACTAAACAGCTTGCAAAAATGTGTTGAAAAATACCAATTGCGTATCAGTGTCAATAAAACAAAAGCATTGCATGTGAACAATTCACGCACTAAATGCATTTTTTAATATTAAGCCAAATCATAATTGATGGCAGTGTGAAAACGGATATAGAGGTTCGACTTGCGAAAGAAAAGGGTGCTTCTACAAGACTTCAAAAAATATGACGGTACCGGTAACTATCATTTACAACCAAAAAACGAATTTTCGATGCATATGCGAAGTTTGTACTTTTTTGCGAAAGAGAAACTGGGTTATTGTCAATGAAAGCAACGAATAAACTTCAAACTTTTAATAACCAATGCCGGAGAAATATTTTGTGCATATGTTGGCCCCACAATTGGATTTAAAATGCAGAGCTTCACTAAAGATGCAAACAAGCCCAGTACCCTCGAGTTGTAAAAATGACAACACCACCTAGTGGGAAAAATACAATGCTAAGTAAAGATCACCACCATTATTCAGCAAGGATCTTCACCTCTACACAATCATATGAATTGGAGCTACAGTGGATTAACCATCTACTTAGCTTGAATAATCAACTTTATTAATAAAACTGAAACAGAGCAATGGTTGCTTTAGGGAAAGCTAATATGCTCCCTAAAGGAGTGAGGGAGAAAAAAATGACAAAACCCAACATTTGTTTACTTTAGAATATGAAAAGTCAAAGGATAAATGATTAAATGTTTTTCAGGTTTCGTTTATGTTGTTAATCCGCCCATATTACCTCGTGTAGCCTTTGGCACCACTTTGCACCGTGAAACTTTGCCTCTGAGCGGACCAAATTTATCATCATTTATGCGCAAAAATCAGGGTGATGTATTCCTTAGTCCAGGGCCTACAGCCAGATGTGATACAAGGAATCATATGGAAATTAAGGTAACGTTGACGTTTCACATTCTATTCCATTTCTAAACGCTATGTATTATGCTTTTCCAGTACCCTTCCCGTTTAGGTTATTCGGCTTTTGCCAGCAAAATTTTACGTTTACCGCCGATCGAAATCTCTGGTTATCCTTGTGTAGGCACTTATGATGTTGATATTAAGAGAAGCAAAAAACCGGCTTACAAACCCTTTAATGTGGGCAGTGCCAGGTCAGAGCCATTTAAATTTTTAACACCGGGGTAAGTTTAAATGCCTTCAATATGTACAAGCGTGAAATAACATTATTTTATCGAATTCAGCCCTAGTACTTATGCCCATCATTTGCCACCTCGACGCTTACAGATAACAACAGCTTTTGGCAAAATGCGTAAAATGACGCCTGTAGTTAAAGTATTTTGTTCTCCTTTCAATATATCCCTATGCCACAAGTGTGAACAACGCCCAATCGGAGATTACTGGCATAATTTCGAGGATAATTTGGATCTATGCCGAGGCTGCATGAATAAAATCAAGCGTCGGTTGAAAAGTTGCTCAACCAACGAAGTAGTACGTTTACGCCTTCATCGTGAGATCTTACCTTATCAATTGGTACGCTACTGTGGCTTCTTTCATGATCATCATGGTGTCAACGCGGCCATACAGGTATTGTCGATGAAAACGTTGAAAGATAAAATTAAAATAGAAAATTATCTTTCATTATATATGTAGAATTTATGGTCGATGTGACCGAGTTATAATATTAACGTTTTTAGCTTCAAATAAATATGTCAACGTGTTGTTGTATTGTATTTGGGATGCCTCACTTGCCTTTCTCATTTTAAATGCTTTTGGGCGGTTAGGGTTCAGTGGGTTTTTCTATTTGATATGCTGAAGAGACATAAATATTGAATGTGTGCATATCATTAGCTTTGAAACAACAACAAAAACAGGAAAAAACATTGCAATTATTTGCGTATGTGTTGGGATAATATCTTTGTCATGGCATGAGTATTTATTGCGTTCGAAAATTCAAATTCAATTTTCAGTTCGTATTAACACCGTTTATGTGTGATATTAAAATATGCCCAAGTGATATAGTGGTGACGGAAAAGTAAAATAGTTATAAAGTGCTAAGAAAGCCTTATATACTTATATATACATTCCCCTTGATCCTATAAGGAGCATAGGGCTTCGACTAATGATCTCCAGATTGATCTATCCAAGTCCATATTTTTAAGCTCACTCCAGCGTTTTCTTATCTTCGCAACTTCTTTTTTGACCTGTCTTCCTCAGGTATGGGCAGGTCTTACTCTTGGTAGGCTAGCTTGTGGATTCCAATTTATTGCATTTTGAGTTATGTCGTTATGGGGTTTTCTTAGCATATGGCCAATCCAGTTCCATTAGCGTCATCTTATTTCCATCTAGATAGGTTTTTGACTGGTTGGGAACCATAACGCACTATTAGGTATCGTATTGGGCCAAAAAAATCTCATAATCCTCCGCAAACATCTGTTAATGAATGCCTGTATAACCTTAATGTCGCGAGGTGCGGCGTTCCAGATCTCGCAGCAAAAAATCAAAGTATTGGCGTTCGATTTGAATATTCTAATTTTAACATTCGATGTGAGTGTGGACGATCTCCAAACGTTCGCCAATCGTTCATATGTTTGCTTCGCAGACTTTATGAGATTCTTAATATCCATTGAGGAGCCACCTGAGTTCATTATCATGTTACCCAGATAGCAGAAGTTGTCTACCTTCTCTCGCCAACTATAAAACCTGTGTACATCACTGTTTATTTTCACTTTTTCCCATTTATTTTCAATCCTGCCTTAGCTTCGGCTTAGGAAACACTGGTTGGTTTCTCCGACATGTCCGTGTAGTTGTGAGACAACAGACAAATGTCTGTCGAGTAGCTAAAGTTGTCCAATCGCCTACTGAGCCCCTACACTATTTCTCACCTCTCTACAAGGGCCTCTCGCATGACTATGTCTAGAGCAATACTAAAGAGCAGTGGTGATAAAACGCAGCGCTGCCTCACCCTCTGGTATTCTTCGGCTGTTTGTTTTCATGAAGAATTCGACAACTTGCTTCTCTATATAGAGCTCTTATAAGATTAACTAACTCCCCATGGACCCTTTTACGATACATTGCGGACCGTATAATATCGTGCGAGAGTGTATCGAACGCTTTTTCAAAATCTGTAAACATTAAATACAAAGGGAACCGCCCTTCTACCGATTGCTCTACGATTATTCTTAAGGCGTTAACGTGGTCTGTTCACGATTCCTGTGAACGAAAACCTACTTGTTCTGCTTTCAATTCTGTTGAAAGTATTTTGGATATTCTGTTCGCGATAATGCTCGCGATAACCTTATTAATAGTGCCTCCAATTGCTTCGATTAGTTAAAACCCCTTTCTCTGGCAATTTAACGATGATTCCCTTCAGCAATTCCTCATTTATCCAGATTTCTCTTGCCATAGGCAAAATGATTTTAGCACTTAATACTTGATTGGCTTTCAATAATTCCGCCGGAATGCCATCGCATATAGCTGACTTATTGTACCTTAGGGGCTTTATGGATTCTTAATTTCTGCAGTTTCCGGGCAATCTATAGGTATGTCCGCTCTGCTCGTGTGTGACATAGAGCTACATACTGACTCCGCTCCGCCCGCACTACCAGAGAGCACTTTCTCATAATAGTCAGCCCATATTTCTAGTTGGGCTGCTTTAGATGTTACAAGTTCACCACTGTCGTTTCCTATTGACCTTCCCACTGTTAAAAGAAAAAGAATATGACCTTTGACCTTTAAGCTTTTCTAAAGCTAAAAACCTTTTTTGAAAAACTTTTCAATCTTCATATCAACTACGATTTATCACTGTAGCCGCTTTATTTTTTAATCACCATGACCTTTCTTTGACGTTACACAAAATCTAAGGTTAAAAATATCATATTTAAATTGTTTAATAATATCTGAGCTTATTAATTGAAAAAAATCCGATAAAATTTAAAAATTAGTACAATGATCTTTTACCCCTAGGTTAGCACTGGAAGCTATTTTTTTTTTTTGGAAAACTCTAGAAACCTTAACCTAAAATATTTTCTTTATAAAACTTTTATAAATTTGTATATTGAATATGATTTTTTGATGTTGGCTTAATAATTAAGCTTTTTTGACCTTTGACCATCTACAGTTTTCGATGCTAAAAATATCGAACGAATTAAAATTTTAAATATTTAAAATTTCTAATCCCATATGTGATAAAATAAACAACAAACCTCGTATTTTGAACTCTGAATTTTGACCTTAAATAAAGTTCTAGGCTAATATATCAATTAAACACTAATTTCGCTATTGTAATAAATTTTATTGTCATATCTAATTAAATAGATGAATTTTAACAAAAATCGGCATTATGACCTTTGACCTTAATTATAATTTACATTGAATATGAAATTACAAATACGTTATAGTCGTTTAGAGCCGTCTATGTTACTCTACAATTCAATTTTTATATAGATTTTTGTGAGCGACAGCTCAGGACAATTATAGACCGATTAAACTAGCCTTACAATTATTACACAGTGAGATTTCGTCCTTAATCTTCTCATTTAAGCTGTTAGTGTTGGTAAAGTATTTAGAGATATTAAAAACCTAGCTGAGTCCAACAGATTGACGTAAGGATTTTTATATTCAGGATATAAAAAGCTTTTGGTTCACAAAAAATGATCTAGACTCATTAAAATATAGGCTTGGCTGTTAATAAAGGACATAAAGATATATAAGCACAGAACACTTTTAAATTTATACCGAACTCTTCTGAAATTGCTTAAGGAAATCTCATTTCTTACATCTCTCCTCTATGGAGTGGTCTTCTGGTGAACACCTTTCGATAAATGTAGCAATGTCAGACTCCTTGATAAAATTTATTGCGTACATCCCTACAAAGGCTGCTTTTGTTGTGATTGGCTGGCTTCTATCCGGGATACTTATCAGGCAACTGGTTAAACTTGTTGCGGTGAGACTGCATACCTTGTCAAGCTGGCGTATTACTCTCTCGGTGCACTCCACTATTCTATTTGAGGAACCCTTGGTTCAGGCTGATATTGACTATGGCTTATTTGGATCGAATCTGGGGATTTCATAGCTTGATTCTTAGTAGGGACTACTGGATCTCTGGCTCGGTCATATCCGGTGATTCGGTGGAGGTCTACACTGACGGCTTTAAACTTGGGAACGGTGTGGACAGTGAAATTTGCTATTCTATTATATTTGCTATTCTATAACCTTAGAGTGTCTCTCCTTCTCCCGGACTACTGTAGTATATTCTAGGCTGAAATAATGGATATTCATCATGCTGAGGAGTTGAGACGGAGTAGTGAAGCTCCTACTACTGCAATATGTATCTTTTCTTATAGCCAAACGCCAATCACATATATTGCGGGGTAACTTTCAGCTTTATGTTCGTTAGAGACAATAGTGATTGCTTTGGCTGAAAGATTCTGGGCAGAGAAGAAATCTTGCTTCTTTGGGATACTCAGCAGGGATAGAATGGATAGGAAGCATACAACTAGACGGTGTACCATTCTCACAAGTCATTCTGTTATCTGTAGGCACTCGCAAAGGCTGCGCGTATCTGCGATAGATTTCTATAAAGGGTGTGGATCGATTGAGGATGAGGAGAACGTACCCCACTTCATTTGTCAGTGTCCGTTTCTGGACCGGCGTAGAATTCTGACTTTTCATTTTTCTCTCATAGCTTATCGGAGCTATCGATCCTTAATAATAGCCAGGTTCATTAGGGAATTGTCTTTCTGTGCGTAGCCTCTGGTAAATTGTCAAGACAGGTTAGCTTGGACTTAGCGAATAACACAGGGACATTGTTTTATGTGAGGCTGCCACTCCTTAATTATCCATACCTCTCTTGTCCAGTTAATTACATTACGCTCCTAGCGTTGGCTACTAACACAATGAGTCTACTAATGCTTTTTATTATAATAAATGGATTCTATCTAATACTTTACAGCACTAGTAAAAGCATTCACTAAAATAAAACTTTACATACTTTCAAGGGTCAAACTCTAGTAGAATTTCATATTACTGGGGTAATATAGGGCAATACCATAAATAAGCGTCTGGAAAGACTCCCAGTCTTTTTTTTATATTCTGGCGTCAGCAAAAGGATTTATTAGGTCACCAAGGATTTACTCGTGCATCTTCTATACAACTCGTACAGTGCGTTTCTAAGAGAGAACGCTAAAAGTCGACAGATGGTACATCCATTCTTGGAATCGAAGTTATATTAGCAATCTTAAGGGCTAATTTTAAAAAGCTGTAAAGGTTGCTTAATGTACGTAAAAGCTTTAAAGAGCATAGCATGAAAGAAATCAATCTACTTCAAGAGTTTGAAGCCACGGTTGTTTATCTATAGATCTCAAGCCGCTAACATTCAGAAATATTATATCGCATTTTGACCTTAACTGTAAATGCAAAGTTCGGGGGTTTTATTAAGACATTAATGTAATATAGCTGCACTATAGACATATTGTGACAAAAATAAGGTTGGTCACCCCAGCGTTTATTACAACGCTAAAAAAACAAACAAAAGCTGCAAGAACAACTATACGTGCTGTTTATAAACAACCAGAATCGACAACAACAAACATTAACAGAGATAAAGTAAATAAAAATAACACAGCAACAACAAAAACTAACAGCAAAGAAAACAAGTAACAGACAATAAACAAGCAGCAACAAATACTAAGAGCTGAAAGAGATAAATGTTTACATACGCATGGCTACAAACTAATTAAAAGAATGAAATGGAATCTACCTGAAATATCGAGAGGCTCGACAGCTTTCGATGTGTTGTAAAAAATAAAAAGCACATCGATGCGAGCAACAATCTTTAGGTAGAAGGATCTGTCGAGTAATTGTTGTTGTTTACAAACTTGTAAACAGACGGAGTAATTAAGAACAGAAAATTTTTATTGCTTGTAAAAGGTTACAATTAGTGGTGCATAAAAATGTGTTGAATAAAGGATTTTAATTAAAAACTAAACAAAAGATTTATTTTATTTTTATTCTACGAACTCGTACATACACATTTTAAAAAAGGTAAAAACGTAGCAATATAATACTGTACTAATTTTAAAAGGCTCTCATGCTCTACTGTGTCAAGGACCAAAAACAGAGAAAACAGTACCCAGTAATTGCTTAACTTAGTCCCTACTGCAGTCTCTTAGAATCCTTCAATGAGTACCATTGCCGGGTACTAGGTCGCGCCCAAAGTGCAAAAGCAGCAGATGTGTAGGGAAAGTGCTCGAAAGTCTCGTAATATTGCCTGCTTGTTCAATAATAACACTGGTCTACAAAAAACAAAAAATTTTCTCACCTTTAAATAAAACTTTTTGGATTTTGATGCGCTGAATTCAATTCCGTTTTCAGTTTTTTTCCATCGGACTCAATTTTTTTTTGTGGGCGTGGCAAATTTTTCGTCCAACATATGGTAGTTATGTCAATATATTTCAGGTAGTTTTATTTAAAGGCTTGTTTTGCTGTAGACCAGTGTAATCAGACTGTGCTCTGAATCCAGTGTGCTCAGTCAAAATTTACACTGCCCTTCTCAACTAGCATCTATTCAATTTGAATAGTTCACATATCCTGTTCTTATCATGGTTTTTCCATAGTGTTCCCATAGATCCTGTCCGAGCAAAGAGCCACATAAGTCTCTTTAGCCTCAATTCCGCCTTAGTCGCCTACAGCGGTTTTACACTGTTCAGATTCAACTCAACAAACTCTCCCCCTCTGATGGTGAGGTTGTTAGCCCGTTATTATCAATTATTCCAGTTTGATCGAATAGTCGCCTAATGTTTTCTTATACTTTACCACTGTCCTCAATTTGATTTGATCAGTCATTATATTCCTTATTAATATTCGATTGTAGTAAAAATGTTAGTCTCCATCGGCCACATACCCGTGACTGCCTTGACTTCCGTCTGGCAGCTAATATGAAGCTATATAATAAAAAAAGGCGTGAAAAATAGTCCATTTACTCCCCAAACTTCGATTTGTCCGCATAGCATTGTTATATAGTCATTACGGGTGTCCGTTCTGATCATTCTCGCCGATCGGACCAAACAAGAAAGTTTTAATATTTTTTTGTTCAATAATTCATCTTATATGTGTGTCTGGGTGTTTAATAACCTATCAAGCATTTATGTAATTTTTGTAGCCGTCATACATATTTCAAAATAAAAAAAATTCTACATTCTTCACACTTTCCAGCCACTGTGCCACTCGCTAATGTCTTCCGAACTTTAAAAGTACATATTTTTCCCCAAAAACCTAACATATTTTAGGAACTGTCATACTTTTTATCCCCGCTTTCTCTTTGTTTCTTCCTCTAAATTTCAGGTTTTACTAAATATATACACATGTATGTGCAATACATCTCAAAAAGTTTAAGCCATTGTTGTTGCTTTACCGAGAATGCCTGTGGTCTAATAATGTGGCCTGCGGAAGTTTTATTTTTGTGTCATTATCATTGAGCGAGTAAGTGTGTGTGTGTGTGTGTGAGTGAGAGGTTACAATTTAATGAAATGTAAAATAGCAAATGATGTCTCTGCCTGTCTGTGTAGCCAAAAAATATGCAACACCACCACACAACAACAACAATTGCAACATCACCGACGACAATAGCGACGACGACTACAACAAGAACAACAAGAGCAGCAATAAAATTAGAGCCACAACCTGCATATGTTTTGGTAAATTAATGGTTATTGTGGTGTAAAGTGAGTGTACGAGGGAGAGTACAAAAGAGAGGCTGTTGTATGTGCTTGTATTTTCACACATACTTATACATGTTTTAGATATAACGGGAGGAAACATAGATGAATTTAGGAGAAAAACAAAATGTTTGCAAGTATGCATTATGGTTTTTGGAGAGGCTGTAGTAAGGAGGGTAGAAGCATAGATTACAGTGAAGCCTCAGTAGGACAGAAGTACAAATCTAACGAAAATATTTGTTAAAATTTTTTCAAAACCGTTTAAAGTATAGGACGGGCTATTTTTAGGTTTAAATTTGAACCAGCTGTTATTTCGAATCTGGCAATACTTATGTCATTCTATTCTGTCACAAAATTTAGTATATTATTTCCACTGAACGAAATGAATCGATTTACGTTTGAGCAACGTTGGGATTTATTCGAAATTTATTTCCAAAATAAAGACAATTGGTCGGAAATTGCAGGAAGATGTCATTCAGAATTTTATCGCAGTGCCCGGTATACGCAAGTTTATTGCTAAAGTTCGTTAACTGTTTTCATTGTTGATGTGCCAAGACGTAAGTGTGGTCGTACAGTGCATACGTCCGAAAATATCGTAGCTGTGGCTGAGGGTTTGCATTAGAATCCATCAACATCAACTTGTCATCGATCAGCGATATAGTTGGTATTACATTGCTCTGTCTCAAAAAACCAACATGCCCGCAAAATGGAGATTATTTTTCGCCATAATATCTGGTAGACCGGAATTGAAGAATAATATGAAGGGCCACAGTGGGCGTGCTGGCCAAGTTAGTATATCAAGGTCATTCGCATAGGCAGCAACCTGGCATCCGTCGCGCCGTAGCTCCGCTAGCAGACGTTGACTATAGTAAGAAATAGAGATAGAGAGCGAGCACCTTAGCTTGAGGTGTGTCTTTATAGACAGCCCTACTTTCGACTGTCCGTTTCCATTTCGCGCCGATGATCTTTTCCTCCAATATAGGGGAGACTCCGAGGACACCGTAACATCGAGGTTACGAAAAACCACCGTGTTGAGTCAGTTATGCAAAACCTCGGTGTCCTACTACACTACTAATAGTGAAAACCTTCTTATTTACTGTGGATTACGAGGTAAAGCCTAGGGCAGGTGAATATCACACAATTTTATTTTCATACTTTCCTCTTTAAAAAGCTACCACTGTACTTTTCGGGCTATATTTTACAGGTTGCAATTGTTCACATTTATTTTGCATGAGCATGTTTATATTCCTGACATTCCTGTAGTCAGACTACAATACATATCGGCAACAAATGAGTTTGTGCATAATAAATACCCCGGTCCTCCTTTATTGTTATACGAGTAGGGTTTGTTTTGTAAGCCAGGCAAACTTGGCTTGATTAAAAAAGGACCAAAACAAAAAACGAACTAAAAAGTAAATATACTTGCTGGCTGGTATTATTGAGCAATTTTTTGCTTGTCATACACACACGCATACAAACACTCATAAGCATTTGCAATGCCAGTAATGCAACAATGTTGCTGGTGTATGTGTGTGTGTGTGTGAATTCTTTTAAAGGATGTTCAAAAGATTCAGTTCAACCATTGTTGTTATGATTTTAGTTAACGGAAACGGATGTGTTTTTAGTTAGAAATAACAAAAAAGAAAAAAAAAATTAAGAAAACCCCTAAAACCACAATAATGCAAGTTTTTTGTTTTATTCTCTAACTTTTATTTGGGAAATTTTCGTCAAGGTTCCATAAAGCTTTTTTAAATAAGATGTCCCTGAATAGGATTTTTATTTTAAACGGAAACGATGCGCAATTGCTTATTACCATGTAGGTAAAGAAGATAACAAGTTTGTTGTTCTAAAAACATATCCAAATAAAACGGTTATGGTTTTTCAAAAATGCACCCAAAATATGTAAAATGTTCTTTTGAATCTTATTAAAACAAATGGTTTTTTAAGATTTTAAATAAGTATTAAAGAAATATAGTACTACAAAAGATCCTACAATTGGTACTTTTTCAAAACAGGTACTGTTTTGTGAATTAGTACTCTTTAGTACTACAAGCATTGTTTTAAGGATGGTTAGTATTTTTAAACGTGTTTTTTGGTTTTCATTAAGAATTCTTAAACTGATTAGTTTTAAAATTTTGTGCCTAAAATACTTTTTAAAAAAGTAAGGACAGGTTTGTCGTACTGTCTTGCTAGTTCATCGACAATTCTGTTGCCGTTGATATTGCACCCTTATAAAAATTCTAAATTGGATATGGCCTTTTACGTACTTTAAAAAGTAACAAAAATCCAGATGGTTTTAACTTTTTAAAAGAGTACTTTTCTAAATGTGGAATTTTTATAGTGAGTGTTAGACGGTGAACTAGCAAGACAGTTCGGCAAACCCGTCCTCAGTTATGACACAATTGGTAAATTCTCCAGTAAACCACATTTTCCATACTATAAAGAAATGGAATAAAGCAAATCTTGCTTCATGAAGTAATAGGATTGACTGCTGGCTATTTGACCTAAGCTGGACAAATCGATAAGTCAATTACACATTGGACTACTTAGAAAAACGCTTAGGATTGCCAGAGGGACTATAACAGGACATTGTCGTGTACCATCAAGAACATTTCTATATGACAGCTGTACACCGTACACCGGATGTGTGAAGACGAGGATATTATCTGCTATTGCCCACCAAACATACACAACTTACGATTTAGATGGTTAGATGGTCGATTAAATGAAAGACTTAGTACCGTAACAGACTTTGATCGGAGTGAAACGATTTGGTTTATCATGGGAATTCAATTCCATCTCGATAGCCAACAGTAGCATTTTTTTAATATTAGAAATAGTCTTGGTAGATAACAAAAGGCTTTCCCAATGGACCGAAAGTGGTCTTCGAGTGATGGTATAATTTATTATCATTATCATTATATATCATTTGATTTTAAACTTCATCTACCTATCTATTAGCCTAACCTTTAGAATTTGTAAACTGATTAATTTACAAACGTTTGAATAAAATATAAGTGTTTTAAACAAAAGTACTAAACAAACTAATAAGTTCAGAATTTTTTTCAATTCAGAAGTACTTTTCTGAATCATATAATAATCTAACTTTTATTTAGTTTTCTGCCAACGTACGTAAAAGAAGATTTCAATTTTCCTTTTTGTAAAGGTACTTTTTTATACAAAAGTACCAATTATTAATTTGATTTTTAGTCATTTTTTTTGTAAACGTACATTAAAAGGTGCATTAAATTTAGCATTCATTAACCAATTTTTTGATTTTTTTGTAAAAAAAATAATTGCTTATGTAAAAAGTACTTCTTAGCACACAAGTACTGATTATAACTCTTTTCTATACATACTTTTTTGATAACATTTTTATATACTTATTGGTAAAAAAATTTTTGACTTATGATCTTTTTTCCAAAGCTACCTTTTTACAAACAAGTATCTTTTTACAAAAAGTACCTACTTACAAAAAAGTACATTTAAATTGACAATATACACAGGTTAGGTTAGGTTAGGTTTAAACCCGGGCGCCGGCCTTAGAACCAGCCCACTTAGGCCAAAAAGGCCCATCGTAATCCAGCACACCATAATGACAATGTCGAAAACAGAAAATAATAAAAAAAACGGATCTACATGATCAACGAGTCCAATCTGGCTTCGATTACGAAGCGACCGATACAGCCACCAGTAGTTCCATAGCAATTCGGGGACCATGGGGTGTCTTTCCAGCACCCTTTAACTTAAGCCTCGATAGCGCCGGACATACCAGAAGCAAGTGCCTTGAGGTTGATACCTCCTCCTCACAGCAGTAGCTGCACAACGTAGATCCACTGTGCCATAGACGGACCGCATATCTGCCCACTAGACGATAGCCAGAGAGCATACCCACAACAGCAGAGGACTTTTGTCTTGATAGCTTTACCAGCTGACTAGACCTCTTTCGAACAAACACCTACCATAACTGTCACACCTCCCAGCAGTAATAAATCTGCCTCCATCTTCTAAGATACAGATGACAAGTGGAAATATGCATATTGACTATCGGTATAGATGCATACCCTTCTAATCGTGGTTGTGTTCACTACAAGCTAATTTGCGACTTCCCTAATGGCTGTCACCTCAGCCTGAAAAACACTGCAGTGATCAGGCAGTCTATTCGAGACCCCAATATTAAGATTCGGAGAGAAAATACCGTACCGCACTCTATCATTCATTTTAGAACCAACGGTGAAGAATTGCAAGCTTATCGTGTCTCCCTCCAGCGACTTTTACCAGAACCTTCTCTTAGGGATAAGTTTCCTATACATATAAACTGATAGTAGAGATGAAGTGAAATAATCCGTTCTGCTGAGAATAACACCGACCAGCCTTTTGATTCTCTTATCATTAGCATGGCTTGGCAGAACATGTATTTCGCCGTTATATCCGACGATTAGGAATTGAATAAATCATTGAGCGCTTCAGTGGACGTTGTCTGCAACGCCCAAGAGACCCCGGCTAGGACTAAGCGTTGAACATTTCCCAACTTCTTTTGCACATAACACTTCACCAGCGATCTTCACCATACGGTGATCACATAGGCTTAACTATGGTGATATAGATCACTGGACCCTTACAATAAAAAGAAAACGCTCACTTGACTCTTATCTCAATATTTGGCCTCCAAAAAAGCTTCCTACTCAGAATGATTCCAAAATATTTTACTTGCTAACTAAGCCCCAGTATAGCTCCATTGAGCGTAGATAACCAAAATCCCGGCACTTTATTCTTTCTAGTGAACAAAACCTACTCTGTCTTAGAGGGATTCAGATAAAGCCCGTTCAGAACAAACCATTTTGATACTATACTCAAATAGTACATCGTAAGTTCAGTAACAGTACCCAGATATTTACCCTGAGTGATAATGGCAAGGTCTTCCGCGTAGACAACAACCTGGCATCTCTCACGTCCCAGATCTACCAAAAGCGAGTTCACTGCCAAAGTAAGGAAGATAGTACTCTACCCTGAGGTGGAGTCTCTCCCCATTCCGCAGTGATAGTTTTATTTTTCAGTAATCCTTAACAGGAGCAATCGCAAAGGTGGGCTAACTAAAACTGAATAAAGTACCATATGATAAAAGTACCTTAAATATTTTTGAAAGTTTTTGATAAAAAGCTAAAGTTTTTTGGAAAAAAATATAATAAAACCTAATTAAATAGTACTTTTCGTTTACCTGGTCCCAAAAAAAGTACCAAAATAAAATGTTAACACTTTTTTGTATTTGAAATGCCGGTTATTTAAATATTTTTAAAGACTTTAAAATACATCCCATTTTAGATGGTAGTATGGTTATCTAGAGAAAAATTGACATGTTTAGTTAGATTTGGCTCTTAGTTATGAGGCGGTGATCATAATAAAGGCGGATTTAAAACAGTTTTTCCTTTAATATTTACAAAACTTCAGCTTAAACATAAAATACCTTTCCATAAAACGTTTGCATAAAGTACGAAACGGAAATACGTATTCATAGTAAACCAATTAAATTATTTCCATTCACATTTGTATTTTAGTACTAGAACAAAGTCTTCATTGTTCTTCTTGTTGTAGTTGTTGTTGTTGTGATGGCATGTGTTGAATAAATCTCGTTTTTTGGTTACATTTATTCAGATCTTTCCCTTGCAAGTTTTTTTTTTTTTCGTAACAACAATTGTTTCCTTATTGCCTGTAGTTGATATTTTCTTTTTTGGTAACAGTGTCCATATATTGTAGGAGCAGTATTGGTACTCTTGTACTCGTCTTGTATAGATTGTATATAAATTGGAATTGGCATCACTTTAGATAAAGTCATGTTACTAAAGTAATCTTATAACAATTTTTGTTGTTATTGTAACTGTTTTTTAAATTCATTTTGCCGGATGTGACAAGCCGGAAATGTAGCAATACCAACAATAACAAAAAAAAAAAGAAAAAAAATTTTAAATTTCCAAAGATGGTCAAGTGAGTGAGATTTAAAGAAAATATAAAATTGTCACTATAAAGCATTTATGTTTAATTTTCAGCAAATACGAGGTTTGTGACTTTGGTGAAGGTGACTTTGGTATATTTTTGGCGGCAAATTGGTTAAGATTTCATGAGCTTACTGGTAGGGATATCTGCATACCAAACGATGGAAAGCGGAGCTAAAGTTTCTCATGAGAGTGCTTAAACACATTGTTGCTGGCTGAGGAATGCCAGAGCAACGGCTATCTAAAACGTGACCCTGTTTATAGGCAGCTAATGAAAAATTGTAGGCCAATGACTGATTCTTATACTAAGAAATCTCTTCTTTCGTTATTCTGGAACCGATACCGATTTTATGTACTTAACTCAGTATAAAAGAGAACTTCTATCCTCGCATGGCATTGTGTAGTAATTAAAGCGCGCGTATACAACACAGGCGGCCCAAGTTCGAATACCCAGCAAAGGATATGACGTAAAAATTATTTTGCTGTTTTAAAAAAGAGACTTTAATCTTCTTCCAGACATATTCATCGAAAGGAAGCTGCTATGGCCATCCAGTTTACCTCTGGCGATGATTACAAGCATCAGACGAATGATAAGGAGAAACGTCACCTACCGGGAAAAAATTACAATCCTAAGGATTGGATCCACTTAGTAAGGATATTCATCCCTACACAATCATATGGAGGCTAGCTGCAGTAGGTTAAGCATTTACTTAGCTAGAAAATCAACTTGATTAATGAAACTGAAACAAGGCAATAGATGCTTTGTGGAAAGCTAATATACTTCCTAGAGGAGTGAAGGAGAGAAAAAATTCTCGCATAAATAGGATTAGGTCTGACGTAAATTGTAAAATTTTTTGCTTTTTGGGAAAAGAACACGGTTCACTATAGCTTTAGAACTGACGTAGAAAGGATCAGCTTCTTATATTACCACTTAGTTATTATGTGATATAAAGTAGGATAAGATAACTTATCATCTAGTATGGTCATTGTATGGCCAAGATGGACAAATTTACGGGAAGCAAACCTGCAAAGATGGTAAAATACAGAGATGGCGAAAACCTATCTACAGCTCTACTGAAAACTATATTGAATTTAAGTCCGCTGCATGACATCGCATCTCTCGGGCCATTGCCCTATTGAACGGCATGCAGATAGACTCGGCATTCTCTCGCATGACTTTTGCGGAAGCGGAGACTATCTGCCACCTCAAGTGTCAATGTCCAACCGTTGCTATGAGACGACGGATATGCACGACTGAACTCTCTAAAATAAGAGCTGCCGAAATTACGGTTTGGAGTCGAAATGATTTCCAACAAAGACTGTTTGATCTAAGAGTTAGATTTTATGCTTGTGGCAGCACAATAGGCCTAATTTTTGACCTATATGGGACCTTATCTTTTAAAGACAGTCTACCACCTCAAGCCCTCTGCTTATAGTAAAGAACAAAGCCATAGAGAGTATGATTAGGGAAATGGGAGATACATTGAATACAGGACATCTCAAAAAACTTCGTAACCTGATAAGTAGAGAGGATGACAACTCTCTCCTTGCATATCCCTTGGACCGGACAAGAAAACACTATGAATTCGAAAAACGGTTTGTGACAGAAATGAGTAATAAGAGTAAATTAGTCATCTTGGAGGCTACCTGTTATTTTATGAGAGGAATATTAAAATTAGTATGCTACTGTCTGAAGTAATTGGATAGGGACAATACTGTCAGCCTCCGCTGGGTCCTGTGGGTCATGAGAGAATTTGAGGAAATGAATTTGAGGCAAATGAACTGATCCATGCCAGTAAAAGGACCAGAACTTTTCTGTGAAGTAGTATAGAGGGTTTGAAAAGTTCCGCTTAGTAAAAAAAAAAATAACGAAACGCATTTGAGATAATCTTAATGTCTGCTAAGCGACTTGGAAGCTAACACTACTGGTACCAATCGACATCTTGAGGTTCGTCAGGGCGATGAACTTAAAAGAGATTTTATAGGGAAACTCCTGTACAATATATCATATGGTCGGAGTACTCCAATACACCCTTTAGTTAATAATAGTATCAGCTGTTATGGCTGATGAGGTCCTTTACTCATTAGGTACTGGCTACACTTTCGGAAAGCGTTCGTCATTATCTCATCTCCTTCTCTTTTTTCGTCCCTCGTTATCTGTTAGTTTCCTTCTACTGAGACTGCTTTCGTGCTTCCATTTCTATTTAAACCTTAAATTTTGACTATTTCTTTATCTTATTTTAATTGCATCAAAATGATATTACAGTTCGGCCCAAGTAGGTCTAACAATTTTACGACTGAATACGCCACAGCGTCCTGTCAAGCTTTGGCATCCGAAAAATTATCAAAAATTCATGTTATATCTCTGGAGAAGATAACTAGGCATTAGACGCTTAACCTTAAATGGATTTCTTGACACAGGGATATATTGGGGTGAGAAATATGTTTGTAGCCCTCTTAAAGCACATTCTGAAGGAGAAAAAAAAATTCTCAATCATCTTATTTCAATCGGATTTAACAAAAAATTTTGAATCCTGGATGTCTCACGGAAGAATGTGAACTGCATTGCCCGCCATCGATCAATTTTTGGTTATAAGCAGCGCTTTTTGTTCCGAATCGTAAGTAATAGTGCCTATACATCTATACATAAGTAAGAAGCAAAGAAAGTGCGCACGGCTCTAATTATATACGACGGATAGCAAAGATTCAGAGACGCTCTGGGTTAAGAGTCTCCTCAGCATACAGGACAGTGTCCCAGAAGGCAATTATTGTACTATCTGGAAAGACACCGATAGATATCCACGCAAAAGAGCTGCGTTGGCTTTATAGTGCAAAGTACAGCACCCTCGCAGAAACAGAAATCAGAGAAGTGCTCACGATTGGTTGGAGAATGGCAACAAACTCACCACAACGGCAGAAGGACATATGCTCTTATACCGTGGATTACGAGACAGCACAGCGAACTGGATTATTATGTTACACAGATTCTGTCCGGTTACGGGTGTTTTCATCAATACCTACATCGTTTTAGGCTGGTGAATAGACCTATTAGTCCAGATTGCTCAGGTGAACTCGAAGCCACGGAACACGTTATATTCGAGTGTGACGAACGTCGTGCACTAGAGAAGGTTTTTGGTGGAAGACCAACCGTTGAAAATTTTATCTGTGAAATGTGCTCGTCGAGTACCAAGTGGAAGCTCGGCATAATCGAGAGAGAACGTAGGGAACTGCTGCGGCAAACGGAGCAACAACGGAATCGACAACCGGTCAAGAGGTCGCTGCGAGGAGATGATGGAACTCTAACAAACTTGATGTTTCAGCCTAGTGCTCTGGACGTCCTCTTGACGGCCGGGGTGATGTTAGTGGGTGAAGGTCCCACACTGACAGAGGCTTTTAAATGCTTAACACTTGGTTTGAAAAAGTCTGAGCTCATTTGGTGCGACTGGGCTATGGTGCACTGCAAAATGTACAAAAGAAAAGCCACCGACTACAAGCACAGCTACACCACGTGAAATAGTCTATTCGACTGAAAAGGCACCATCAAAAGAGCCAATCCACACTCGTTTACAACAATGCCTGGCCCAGTTGCATGTGAATGTGAGGTGCTTCTGCATCTGCCGTATACTCTGGAGATTGTCCTGAAGGATTATCCACAACATAAGAGATGTTACCTTCAACTTTAAAGAGGAACTTAAAAACTGGCAGATTAAACACCAGATTAAACGATACTGACCATTAGAAGATAAGAAGCAAGTAAATCTAGTTCATTAAATATCAATTAACGACATCGGAATATTTCTTGAAAAGACTAAACAACTGATATTGCAGGAACTGTATCTGAGAGCAAATAAACGAAGAATAAATGAACCAGCCAGTTACAAAACTAAAAAGATCTGAAAATATTTGGATGCCCAGAAACAAGGCAAGTGATAAAACTGTCCAAAATACATAAAATAAACCTTAAAGAGATTAAAACTGGTCATTGGGGTCATAGTTAACATGTCTTAAAAGACTGATAATGTAGTGATGAAAAGTATTCAATGCAATATTTTTGTCATTGTCCGACATTTGAGGAGTTAAAGCTGAACTTGTTGAATTTTAGATTTTAAGAGAGGAAACGTTTTGCAACTGGGTGACTGACAAAAAGAGGCCAAGAGTTAAAGATCTTTAGCACGTAACCTAACCTAACCCCACATAACCACGTAACATTTAGATCCTTGGCAGGATAGTAGACATATAGTAGCACAGCGGAACTTTGTAATTGTACTTATTGTATCAAATTGTGCTGCGGATTTCTTCCAACCTTACAGCTTTTTCTTCAAAATTACTTTATATACTTTCTCAATTGACCATCACTATTAAAAAATAAATCTTTTCCTTCCACTTTTCTTTCCATGCTTTTTTCAAAAAACTCTTTCTATAGAAATTTAGTTTTTACCACTACAACTCAGGAAACCTTTTCGGTTACTCGTTATTGTTGCTGTTTTTTTTTTCGTATTGCAAACAAAAGTACTTGATTTTCAAAACTTCTGCGTAACCGCACACATGGCCTTTAAGTAGAGTAGGTGGTCAAAAATGGATAAAAAAAGGGGGCCACATTCAAATGACACGTTTTTATTACTCAAACAAAACACAGAAAAACAAAAAACAACAGACCATTTCCAAAGAGATTGATTACTGTCATTGTTTCTAAAATATAAATTAAATGATTTAAGTTTGAAAAACATTCCAAACTTTAAGTATTCTGGTACCTAAAAAGGTACCCAAAAATAATTTAATGCTTACAATTAATATTTTATTTATGCAAATTGACGCATTAACAAGTTGAGAGAATAAAAATGAAAATCATAAAATACAACAACAACACGTATATAAACAGGTGACGCCATTACAATTTAAGTACATACTCGTATGTGTAAAAAAGAGGGATGTATATAGCTAGTAAGTGAAAATAGGGGGACTAGGGATCCCATACGTGCTCTTTTAAAGAGTACACGTACCCTCTTTTACAAAATATGCTCAAAAATATGAAGGATATCTTAAAAGTGCTCTTTTTTACATCCATACATATAATGATTAATTTCTTTAACGGGATATAAAATTCATTTGAAGATATTTGTTCAGACATCCCCAATGAAATATTAATCGTTTGTAAGGTTTTGTTGGACTCTGATATTGCAGAAATTGAAAATATCTAAAAATGTACTCTATTTCAGCCAGAGAGAGACTATTTCATACTACGGGTACTATTTATATTTCGGGAATTGGCAATACTAATGTTAATAGCTAAAATCTGGCAACACCATTATAAAGTTTGACATTTTTTTGCATATTATTTTGATGTACAAATGCTATTTGTTTTGTTTACAGTGAGTCAAAAAATGGAAATTCAAGAAAAGGTTTTCGACGTGGATTATCTCAATGTGTCGACGAACTCAGTTCTTTGTATGGCGATGAAGCACCATCAAAAACCACTGTATATCGCTGGTGTAGTGAATTTAGTCGTAGTTGCTGTTTGGTCGCCGACAAATTTCGTGATGGTCGTCCAAAATCGATTGTTGGGCCACAAAACATCGATGCAGTGTATGAACTGATAATTCAAGATTGTCATGTGATACTTCAATACATACGATTTTGCATGAACACTTAGTTGAAAAAACAACTTGTTTTCTTTGGATTTATCAATCGCTCAAAAAAAGGTTCGTGCCGATTGGTATAAAGAAATGATTGCAAAGTTCGATCGTGGTGCTTCAAAAGACGTGTATAAAGTCGTGACAGGTGACGAATCATGGATATATGCGTGTGAGCCGGAAACAAAACAGCGGTCGTCCGTGTGGGTATTCCAAGACGAGCTAAGCAAAAAGAAACAAAAGTTGTTTGATGAAAATGCACAGCGAAGCAAATAGTCGCTCGTGAGTTCTTCTTGTTCCCTAAAATCAAAGGTAAACTGCGTGGTCAACGATTTACGAGCGTCGAAGAAGCAGTTGAAGCGTTCAAAAACCATGTTTTGGAGGTGTCTCAAGAGGAATGGAAAACTTGCTTTGAGAAATGGTTTGAACGAATGCAAAAGTGTATTAATCATCAAGGGGAATAAAACAGCAATAAACACATTTTCATTTTAAAATATTTGTTACCAGAGTAACCCTTCCCGCGCTGCTGGGAGCCTTTGTGTTGTATACCTATAAAATGTATTCCTCATAACAAAAATTAAAAGGAATGCATTAAAATTAATGATTTGTATTGACTACTAAGTCATATGTATCAAGTTCAGAAACTGATATTCTGACCGTTCTCTAGATATACAAAAATCAATATTTACTTTGTGTTGGAGGTGCCACATCCACTTATTCAATTTCGCTTATATTTCGACTGATGATGTGTATTGACTACGAAGTTATTTGGACCAAATTCAGATCTTCCAGTATTACCATTTCAAAGATATAAAAAAACAAAATTTTACTTGAATGCCACTCTTACTTATCCAATTCCACCAACTTTTTGATTGACGATGATTAATATTGCTCACAAAGTTATTTGGATCAAATTTAGAAATTATTCACTATTGCTGTACTCTAAATATACAAAAATCAATATTTACTTTGTATAAGAGGTGCCACGCCCAATTATTCAATATTATAATATTGACCACAAAGATATTTGAGTCAAATTTAGGAACTCTTACTATTATCGCCCAGTTGAACCAAAACCATCAGTAAATGTACACTTTTCCAACGCATGTATTGGTTTGTAAATCGGTTTAGTGGTACTCAAGTCAATTATAAAATGACGAACATAGGACAATTTACTTATATATAATTTTTACTTATATATATAAAGCGTGTTTTTTATAGAGGTATAGAACTTTAAGTTGGCATTACTTTTCAAGGTGGCGACCGATTTAACAGCTGTCAAGTGATTTATTCTCACTTTGGTTTGGCAATTCATTATGAATAGACTCACGCCTGAACAACGCTTGCAAATAGTGCAATTTTATTTCGAAAATAATGGTTCTGTGCGGAAAACGTATCGCGCACTATGTCCATTTTATCGTCGACAAAATCGTCCATCAGAACGTCTTCGCACCACGTTTACTTTTATTGTTCTTATTGTCTTTGTTCAACGTGCTAAGCATATTCCCAAATGTATTGGTTACCCAAATGATGACTGTCGTAGAAGTTGCTTAGATAAAAGAAAGGAAGAATCGCTGCAGCATCTTCTGTCTGACTGGCCTGCTCTACAGAAGTATATTATGGTTGATTTTTTTAATATTTTCAGTGTAAATTCGTAAAGATTCGTGACATGTGAAACTGCCAAAAAGCTCATTTTAGGTTAAATAGAAACGTCAACAAACAGAATTGCCGAAGCTTAAAAGTTGAAAGTTAAAAGCACCCTAACAGATGAACTGCTGGGTGTGGACTATCAGCCGACGGCATTATAGCACCATTCCTTAAATAACGATGAAAATCGTAAAGTTACAGTCAATGAAGTGACATAACGCGAGATGATTCTCTCGTATTATGCTAGGTATTTGAGCGTAATTATAGACTTACCATTGGCTTTGTTAGGTAGACAACATTGTGACATTAATGTTTAAATATGGTTACGGCCATGTTGCCACCTTGGCTGGCGCGTACAAGGTGCTATCTAGAACAAAAATTTTTACAAACTTTTCGAAGCATATGCGGCAATGGTCTCTGGTTTATCGACGTAGACAAGTGACTTTACAAAGAAAATAATCCAATGGTGTTAAATCACGCAATGTTGGTGACCATTCACGTGAAATTATTTTTCATCAAAAATTTCTTTGAGTAAACCAATTGTAGCGCGCACTAAGTGGCATATGACTCCGTACTGTTGGAACCACATCTCAGCAAGATTAATGCCAGCTAATTGAGGTACGAAAGTATTTCTAAGCAGGTCCATATACCGTTCACCATTGACATTAACATTCTAACCATCATCGTTTTTGAAGACATATGAATTAATGACTCCGCCAACCAATAAAGATCACCAAGCAGTAATTTTCTGTGGATTTAATGGTATTTCGACAAAATCTCTTGCATTACCCTCACTCCAAATTCGGCAATTCTGTTTATTTAAGCACTTATTTAACCGAAAATTGGCTTTATCGGAGAACAAAGTTTTGAGTTTTGAAGTTTGGCGAACAGAACCATTATTTTAACAAAAAATTTCAACAAATTTTCAAGCGTTGCTCTGTATAAGTCTATCCATAATGAAATACTAAACTAAACTATTCAAAAGCAACTCTCAGCTGTAAAATCGGTTGTCAAATAAAGCAGTGCTGACAGATCAAAGTCATAAACCTTTAAAAAACAACCGATATATCGGTCTGCGGCCGCCTGTAGCGGCAACCTCGATGAGGAATTCATCTCACGTTTTGGAGCAGTCTATTAGCAGCCAAAATCATTCGATTTGACCACACAATACTATTTGTTTAGGAAATACGCGAGTCTCTCGTATACAACCCCTCCAAAATATCACAGCTGCTAATATTAAGATATCGGCTTTCTTATTGCCCATCCACGTTTATATGAAATAATCTTTCAAAAGTAAATCGAAGCATTTATTTAAAATTACGCGTTATAAGGTACGAGGATTTGATGAACTAATATTTTTACCAAATCCTTTTACAATTTTCTTAAATACCATAAATACCATACTTTTTAAAGGTGTTTTTTATGTCACCAGCTATATATGATAAAATAAAATTCCTTTTTTCTGTACCTACACTTTCAGATTCTTGCATTTCTAATTGAGTTTAATTAAGTTGTGCTACAAATTAACCGCGAAATTTAAAGGTCTACACAATTCGAATATATTACTTTACACATTTCTCACTTGCTTATGACTGAACTGATGTATGTGTTGTGTTGTGTTTGTATTTTCAAGGACTAAGGATATAAGTTATTTAGACCCTTCTGTTATTATTATTTTAACGGTTTTAATAAAGCAACTGTTTTGCATATAAATGACTTAATTATGTTTAGAAAATTTCACTCTGACTCTCTCTTTCTCTCTCATAATTTTTTTTTAAACAATTCACAAAAAAGACAACAAAATATACAAAAATAACAAGAATTAATTACCATCACGAAGTAAATTATCATAATTAAGAACCCGCATAAATGGTATAACCTATAACACCATAGTTGATGAGGATGGGTATAGGTGGGTGTTGGTGCTGACTTTTGTTATACCGTAATAGGAAAGAGTTTAAGAATAACCTTTAATAATACCCATCAACTGGGTATTTTCCGCTGTAGGTGAGTGAGAAATAAACTGGTACGGATCCTATTGTTTTTGATTACAATCGGTCCACAATTTTGGGTACTTTCCATAATATCTTAAAAAGCAGGGCTCCGAATTATTACTTCTAAAAAAAACAAGGTCAGTTTGATAATCCGATGTATGAATTTGTATAACCAGCGCAGTAACCACCTTAAAAATATTTATTACGGGATTACTTTTGAATTGTAAACAGAATATGTCTATCAGTGTGGTTTTGACAGTCATTTAAAGCAGCCAGCCAGTTATATCAAAGAAAAAGAGGGTCTTTTTAAAACTCCATAGAACTTACAAAAGGATTAAATAATTATGAATAGACTGACGTTTGAACAAGGCTAACAAATTTGGAAATTAGACATCGATTTGTGCAATGACGCAAAAATTGTGTTCAGCTTAACGGGTTTGTTAGTAAACAAAAGCTTATAGACTCCACTACATTTTTATTTTGTAATAAATAAAAAAGAATCTCACGTTACGGTCAATGGAAATTGTTGACGCACCATTATCAATGATTTTTTGTTTGCAAATATGGATGACATTGATCCGAGCTAGACGCCGTTTCAACAGAATGCCACTATGTAATAACCATCAAATTTTTTTGCTGCGTCACTCCTGTAAGGAAACATATTGTCTACGTTTCAGTTTCCATAAATCAAGATGATTTCAAGCTAAGTAGGTGATTAATCTACTGTGGCTCGCCTCCATATGATTTTTAAAGGTAAATATCTTTGCTAAGTGGTGTCATCTGGGTGTACGTGAGTCTTCGACGTGCGGCATATCCCACGGTGCCCCAATGGCACGAGTGAAAACAAAGCGTTCACCAACGCCTCCAACTATGATACCTACAAGTGAATATCTCAAGTGAGTACATATTCGAAGGCGTTTTGTTTGGACATTCATAATCTTCATACCTTGATGAGGAGTCGGAGACTATCTAAACTCCTGCCATGACATGGGTCACCGCAAGCGGTTGAAGAGATGCAACACCACACCGAGCTCGCGCTCTGCCAGCGCTTTAGGTCTAAACCACAGCCAACCACGAAGCTCCCACAAGGGGGTCTACCTAACAATCGGGCAGAGATCCTAATCCCTGGGGCTCCCGATTCTCGTGGCTCCAGAATACCTCTGGCCAGGCTTAGTGACACGTGAGTGTAAATACAAACACGTGCCGCCTCGCGTTTCGGCCCCATAACGGCCCCGGACTGGTCACCGGTTCTGTGCTAAGCGGTGGTGGTGATCCTTAGCATTGTAATTTTTTTCCCAGTAGCTGATGTTTTGAACATTTTTTTTACCTCGAGCGGATATTCGCCGTGTTCCGGTTTCACGTAACATTTCATTCAGTCCTCCGAAAAATTTATTCATTTTCACTTGATTCACTTTCAGACAAGCATATCTCAACGTGGCAGCGGTCTCTGGAGAAACGCGGACAGTGCAACACATCATTTTCTGCGGTTTCGTTTTATTCACAGAATCGAAAATTTAGGAGAGTTGGTTTCGTACTTTACATAAAAGAGGTCTTCACTCTAAAAACAGCCGATAAAAACCAATAGGATTATATTAAGTATTCAGAATATGAAGATGAGATGTTTGAGGCTGTAAGACGAATGAAAGTGTAAGAGGTGGCTGAGATTGCAGAAATCTCAAGCGACTGGATACATCAAATTTGGCATGCAAAAGGTTGTTAGGCCAGAAAAAATCGACTAAAACCAGTAGAACTACATTAATCAATCAGAATATAAATGTAAGTGAAGTGGCTACGGCTGTAAGCATCACAACCGTTGTCAGGCCAGAAATAAATGTTCCATATTGAACGATCGGAAACAGAAAGTACCTACGATGGCTAAGGCTGTAGGCATCTCTAATGATGTTGTGGCAGGTTGAACGATTGATACCCTCAACCGAGTAGTTATATAAAATTTTGCAAGAAAGAGGATAAGAACATAAAAAAGCTATTCGCTTAATATTAGTCGGCAATGTTCAGGTACATTCCAAGAGACGAAACATGTGTTTATCATAATATACTAGAGATTAAAGATCAATTGATGGATATATTTTATTCGGAAAAAACATGCAACAAAAAGGCTAAAATAAGGCCAATCTCAACGAGTTTTGGCTAAGTTCAGTAGCTGTGGACGAATCACTAGACGGGAATAGAAGCTATGCTCTTTGAAGTATTTTTATTCGATAAAAACAAGAGCTTAATATCATTGATAAATATTAGGCGAGAAGTTAGCGAAGAAAATTTCTTTTATTGGGCCATCTAAGATTAGTTTAAAAACTTCATCGCTAAAAGTTAACTATTGCGATCACGATTGTTTAGCAAATATTTTTGTTTTGAAAATTCTTCGCTAATAGCGAACCATTGCTTATTGCAAGTCTCAGGTGAAGCGGGATAATTCAAATTCAACTATTCATACTCACAATAACGTTGAGTCATAAGCATAAGTAGCAATGAGTATGAATCAAAAGTCGTGCTTACACTCAAACATACTCATACTTAGAGTATACTCATACTCATAGCTTTCATTCACTTCTCAGAAGATACAAATAATACTCATAAATGATTCGAATCATTCAATTCATTCGAGTAGTACTCATCAAGTAACCCAGCAATATTGTTAAAAAAAGAAATAAAAATAATGAAGCATACAACCTCATATTTGAATCATACTCATATTGCATTGCACAATGAGTTCAGATGAGTATAAATCAATAGCGTAATAAATGTCGATAAGTATGAGTATGATCCTTAAAGCAGCGGTGTCCAAAAGTAAAAATGTAGTTCTGTTAGTGGGAACATGAAAATTGCTCTCTGAGAATTAAGTTGAATGCTAATATCCATTCAACTTAGAAATGAATTGATTTGTATTAAAAAAGCAAAAATCTTAATATTTTGTGAAAAAATACATTATTATTGAAAAAAAAAAAAAATAATAATAATACAGTTACAAAAAATTAAAACATCAGCATACACCCGTACGCATGTTCACTCGTCGCTGTTTCATTGACGACTAACAGCAAGAGCGTATGTGTAAATTGTGCGTAAGCAAAAGTTCTCTGAAATGTGCATGGCTGCTTTAAAGTATGAATGCTTATGAGTAGCCATTGCAATAATTATGAATGCGAATGAGTATAAGAATTTATGAATCAGGATTCAAGTATACAGATTGCAGATCTCTGTTGGCATACTTAACAGTTGATAGTTGCTACTTGTTTTGTTCAGTTTGACATTTCATTGTGGATAGATAAATAAGCAGAATTGTCGCATTTGAAGTGAGGATAATCCACAAACTTTTGTCGAAACACCATTAGATTCACAGAAAATTACTGTTTGGAGCGCTTTATGTGCTGGCCGGAGGCAACACGCTGGTAGGAGGTATGCATCAGCTTGGTTGCTCAATCTGGCTAGAGGAACGCATATTATGCCCTGTTCATAAAAAAGACACAGGACGGTATTTGCTAACTACAGGGGAATAAGTGTCCTTTCCATCGCATATAAAATTTTATCGAGCGTACTCCGTGAGTGATCAAAAGCTATAGCCGAAAAGATTATTGGGACATATCAGTACGGTTTTAGACCTGGCAAATCCAGCATCGACCATTTCACGTTAAGCCAAATCCTTGAAGAGACAAAAAATGAAACAGTTCAGCTCCTACTACCTATTTGCCCATTACAGGGCTGGTTTTGACAGCCCTATACGTTCAAAGGTGTTTCAAGCCATGTCTGAGCTTGGTATTCCTGCAAAACTAATACGAGTTTGTAGGATGACACTAGCTGATATGCGATCCTTTCGTTTTCCAAGCCGTTCAGTACCAAGCGAGGTTTCAGAAAGGGAGACAGCCTATCGTGTGTTTTTTTTAACATCTTGCTGGAAAAGGTTATACGAGACGCAGATGTGAATATTGCATGGAGGGAGCATCTTTGAAAAAGTCGAGAAAAAATCTGTTTAAGTGGTTCATGACGGTATCAACGCACAAAACGTCCAGTAGACTCGGACAGCAAATTTAAGACAGACAGCGATTTTATCTACCTCGGCTCCGTCATAAACAAAACAAACAACATTAGTTTTGAGATAAAAAGAATTATTAAACAAGCGGTTTAAGAACAAAGTCACCTCTTAACAAACGAATATTACACTCTGCAAGATACTGATACTACCCGTGCTGTGATACGGTTCTGAAGCATGGGTGCTTGTGAAACAAAATTAATCGTAAAATTAATGGACTCATCTGCGTTGGCGGAGTACCTCGATGTCGTATGAACAAAGAGCTGTATGAGCTATTTTCGGGCATTGACACAGTTAAACGTATTTAATTGCAACGATTACGTGGGCTAGGTCATGTTGTGAGAATTGATAAACATGCTCCAGCTAAGAAGTCATTCGAGTACGAACCTGGTGAGAATGTACGTAAGAGGGGAAGGCCGAAATTTCGATGGAAGGATCCAGAAGAGGGAGACATCTGCTGTCTGTTTTGGTGTCAGCAATTAGAGAAGTAGTGCAGAAGATCGTAGCGCATGGAGATCTCTTCTATGTTCGGCCACTGGAGCAAACGCTCTGTGATTACCACCTAACTAAGTTAAGTAAGTAATCTTGCTGACTTGTGGTTCCAACAGGACGTACTCAAAGAAACTTATGATGAAAGAGTAAAATCAATTAACGGTTCAATTAATTGGTCACCAAGATCGTGTGATTTAATCCCACTGGATTATTTTCTTTGGGGTTATGTAAAGTCACTTGTCGGCGTCTATAAACCAGAGACAATTGAATGGATTGAAATAATTGACGAAATATGGCCGAATATGCCATGAAAACTTTGTCAAAATTGGTGTTCCAGATTGCGCCTTGTACCGCATGGTAGAATTCATATTTAAAGCCCGTTTCATTGATATTAAAAATATTATATAATTGAAACTTAGCTTTTAAATTAAAAATAAATTATTTTTAATTAATTTGTGCGCTCTTCCGCCGCTTCTGGTTTAAATGGAATATTTAATGTGATTCGAAATAATTTTTTTATAATTTGCGAACGTCAAACTTGATTAAATTTAAGTTTCATTTAAAAATTTTCCATTTACATTTCTACAAATTGTATTTTTTTATATCCTGCAAATCCCTGCCATAATTTTAAATTTCAAAGTGATTTTCTGTTTTTATTTTTATTTTAAATTTTTTTTCTCTAAATCTCAGTTAATCTCTGCACTTGATTTTAAATTGGTTGCATATGACACAAGTTCAGGAAGTTTTCTCGTTTTTCTTTTGTTGTTGCTTGTTGTTCTTAAGGAACCTAAAGGTATATTCTTCCAACATTATTTTATGAAATCTGTTATGAGAGAAGGAAAAAGAAGAATAAAAATAAAATAAGACAGCAGGCAGCAGTAGAACACTAGGAGAAATGGTGATGATGATAATTTTTAGTGAAAAGTTGATGTGAAAGCAGTAGCTGTAGCTGCTGCTGTTGCATAAAACTGCTTAAACGGCATAAATTAGTATTCAGTGTTGGAATATAAAATACAATTTTTTATATAATTTTTTTTTTTTTAGGAACAGATTGCAGTAGAAGACAGTTTTAAACGTCACATACACATATTAAAACACAATTATTTTTTTTTTTTAATTCTAATATCAGAATATTTAAAATTAAGGTTGAATAAGGAGATAAAGAGAAATTTGGGAAATGAGTGGACTGAATTTTAATATAATGATTTTTAATTAGTTACTGTTTAATATTTAAACGTTAATGGTTGGTTGGTTAAAATGACAGTTTAATGAGAGCAAAAAGTTATGACCACACCACTCGTCAAATGTACATGTATTACATTGTAATCCATTTATTCCATTGCCACTCTTAAGAGCATACGGTTCCCATAAAGCATCTCCGTCTAACTCAATTTGCCGCTGTTGTTTTCGCGCCTTCCCAAGTAAGATAGCACCGTACCAGTTCCTATCGTGCTTTTCCAAAATTTTTTGCACTTTTTGAGCTCTGAGGATTCTATTCTAGCGCCATGCAATCTCTGGCGGATATACCTCCATTTTGCATGTTCTATCTGTTTAAGTAAGAGTTCATTTTGACAGCTAGGGCCGGGTATTTGCAGAAAAGCTGGTTTTCATCTTTTACCTGTCGTTGCAGCATTGATAATAGTCGTTAAGGGAGAACCCAAGTAGACTCGCATACCTAAAACCCAACGTTTAGTTATTACTGTCAGTTACCTTATTATACTATATTCCCTCTACTAAGGATATTAAGTTGCGTAGCGTGTTTCTCATAAAAAGGGGCAAATTAACTTAGCAACTTAGCGGATTTGCAACTGAAGAAGCACTAGAGGTATTCAAAGTAGATTCAGTTTTGTCATGAATGGCAACTGGCTGCCTATACCGGAGTTCTATTAACTGAGAGTTTAAACGAGGCCTTAGGGGCTACCAAGACCAACAGTTGAGGTGTCCACGCCAGAAATATTCAATACCGTTTTTTTAACCTGTTAACAGTCAAAGCAATGCGCTAAATTTAGGCAAATGTGACCGTGAACACGTGAGATAATTTTTACTGACTATCTTTGCTGAATTGCTTAGGATGGATTCTTCTATCGGGTGTTTTCTTATAGTTACACAAATTGAAATCATAATAAAACAAAGAAATATATTTTTAATATCAATGAAACGGGCTTTGTTGGATTGAAAATTTTATGACATTAAAGTTTAAATATGTTTTCGGGCATGTGGCCTCCACTGCGCAATCTGATATAAAAATGTTCCAAACTTTCTGCAGCATGTGGGGTCATATTTAACCAATAATTTTTCGTGTGTTGATTTCCTGGTGTTCAATTGCCTCTGGTTTATTCAAATTAAAATAATTCACTGGGGTTAAATCAAACGATCTTGATGGCCAATTGATTGCACCATTTCGTGAAACTAATTTTTCATCAAAAATTTCATTGAGTAAATCAATTATAGCTCGTGTTGTGTGGCTTGTAGCTCCGTCCTGTTGGAAACGCATGTCAACATGAATAACGCCAGCTAATTGAGGTACGAAAACATTTCTAATCATGTCCCTATACCGTTCACCATTGACAGTAACATTCTGGCCATAATCGATTTTGAAGACATATGGACCCTTCACCCTGCCAGCCAATACAGCGTGGATACAATGGTGTTTCGACAAATGCTTGTTGATTATCTTCATTTCAAAAGTGACAACACTGCTTATTTAAGTACCCATTTAACTAAATTTTTTATGAAAATTCAATATCAATTTGAGCTTCAGCGCATTAGACGAATTGGCTTTAATTCCTACACAAGTTGAATCTTTAAAGTTTTTAAGCCAAGATCCTTTTGTTAAATTGTTCATAAAGTAAAATGATAAAACCCCAGTTGCTTAGAACGGCAACGAATTCATTGATTTGCATCTTTTTCAATGCTTTCCTGTACAGTGGCTACAGATTATTCAGAACGCACTGTTTGACGTCTTACGGGATGCACATTATCAATTCGAGTGAACGTGGTCCAAAGCCTGACTAGATACTTAATTCTGGTACCACGTGTGTCAGTAGCGACAGGGATCTAGGTCCCTGCCTGACTATGCCGAGGCCTCCTTGTGGGAATAATGTGGTGGTTGTAGTTTAGAGCCAATCGCGGGGAGAGCTACACCGGCTCGATGCGGTGTTAAGCTCTTAACCTTGTGCCGTGACCTATAGGAGTTTAATAGTCTCCGACAGCTTAGGTAGAGGTGGAGGTCATGTACAAACAACATGGCGTCAAATTGGTACTCACTGCTGATTTTAATCATGGGTGGGGGCGTCGGTGGACGCATTGTATTTAATCCTTGAGTAAAGTACGCCATAAAATGGATAAATAAAACCATTATTTTGATAAAAAAATCTCAACAATTTGTCTATTCATAATAAAATATCAAATCAAACTAAACAAAAAGCAATTATCCAGCTGTTAAATTGGTTACCAAAACAAGCATTTTTATGTCAAAGCTATGACCCTCTAAAAAAACACCCGATATAAAGGGTGGACAAATTTGAGGTTAGGAAATAAATTGGCTTAAAAACACATTTCTTTTGTCAAATTCTGTTTTATTCATAGCAATATAAAATAGAAATATGGGAATTCATAATGAAATATGATGTCGGGCAAAAGTCCACCTTTTGCACGTCGGCAGACGTCCAATCTTTTCACAAAACTTTGAACTAAATTTTGCAATAAAGCTTCGCTTATCTCGTCAATACAGAGCCGAATTTCATATTTCGGAGTGTCATTTGTTTATAGTTTGTTCACGTAAACCCGGCCTTTCAAATAGCCCCAACGGCGTTAAATCACAAGAACGAGGCGGCCAATTGACATTGCCAAATCGAGAAATTTTGCGACCGGGAAATTTCTCATGCAATAACTGACTTGTTTGGCTGGCTGTGTAGCTTGTGGCGTCCTCTTGGTAAAACCAAAAGTCACTGATGTCAACACTAGCCACTTGTGGCAACACAAAATTGGATATCATGATTTGGTATTTGCAGAGAATACACGGTGACGGTGTTTCCTGCTCATTTTCGAAAAAAAAGTAGGGTAGTAGATGCCGCCTAACCACAAACCGCACCATACGGTCACTTTCATTGAATGTAATGGTTTTTAGAGGACTGTTTGTGGATTTTGTGAGCCCCATATGCGACAATTTTATTTGTTTACGTAACCGCCTAGTTGAAAATGGGCCTTACCACTACAGATGATGTTGTTAAAAATGCGTTGTTTTCGTTCAGTTTTTCAAACAGTAAATTTCCACAATTAAAATTCTTTGTTCAAGGGTGTAGCCTTCCATAGTTAAAATTTCCCAATTTTTTACCAAATAAGTATCAAAGGTTGATAGCTGAATTCTTGACATTTCATCAGCTAATTTACTTCCGAAAATCAAATTTGCCCACCCTGTATAAGCCAGTGCATTGTCTTGATGAAAAAACACTTTTTTATTCGACAAACGCAGCCTTTTCTCTTTAATTTGCTTATCAAGACAATGCACCAGTTCAACCATACGTTTTTGCAATGACCAAAATCAATGAATTGAAGCTTAAATTGATTCATTCCATATTTAAATACCCGATTTGCCCCTGAAGGAATATTTTCTATTTCCTTACTTGACTTGAAATATGACCTCTTGACTTTCTTTGGGGGGTATAGTGAGTGCATGTTCTATGACGACAATCCAATAATTCTCATGCCATGATAATAATAAAAAAAAACATTATACTTTATCATCAGTCATTTTTAAGACATAAAAGCTCTGGAGTTTCCATCTAAACAGTATAAACAGTTTAATTTAATTCATAAATTTTATAAGGGCACCTATAAGTTCAGACATATTTTTTTTTCGCTTTAAAATTTGACATAAAAAAATTGTTATTTTTTATTATCAAAACAACGTTTCTTATTTCGAAAAATTCTTCAACGACAGCATAACAAATTGAGCCTCTAAAGGTGTTTTAATAGAAAATTTTCAGTTTTCTTTTCTGAATTTTCATGTTTTTTATCTTAAACTTGTTACGTTTCTCTATTAAATGGATGACATTTAGTGGTCAGCGAAAAATATGATTTTTATTCTTTACAACAATAAACAACAACAAACACTTATAAAACACCCTTGTTTAAAAGCGTTGTATGGAAAAACAGAACTAAAAAAAGAAAATCTTTACAAGAGAGTACGCAGAAGAAAGATTAACGATTTTTTAAAGGCCAGAGCACACAAAATATTCGTCTTTTACTTGATATTATTTTGAATGAGATGCTGCCACACTTTTTTCTTTATTTTATTTGCACTTACTTGTGCATCGCTGGTGAATGTTATTAAATTTTTGCTTAATTTGCACAATTGTTTGAACACACGAAGTAGATGGTCAGCAGAAGAGCATGGGTGCCAACAATAATAAAAAATTAAAAAAAAATAACAAAGAAAAGCCGTTAACAAGATGCACGTACACACTTTTTAAAATGCAAAAAAAAGAATGTAAGGATATACACGCACACACACACAAAAAAATATACACGCACACACGCTCACACTTATTTATATGCGCTGGCAGCAGTAGTAACCAACAACAGCTTTTTGAACGGAAACGGATGCATCACAAATGCTAACCGTATATTGTTAATTCAGAAATATACAGCAACAGCACCAGCAGCAACAATAATAATAATAACAGACACAGGAGAGAGCGAGAAAATATATATTCTTTTAAAATACATTATACATATATGTACGTACGTATGGAAAAGAATTGCCGCTGCACACGCAAAAGGTAAGTGCGTTAGTCACCAGCAGCAATAATTTATCTTTTACCAGAAAAAATTGCAAAAAAATATATATAAAAATTGAAAAAGACAACAAGAGGTGTCACAAGTGCCCTTAGATTATAGAAGTGACAACACTTTCTAACGATTTGAGGGAAAAACAAGTTTCTTTTGCTGCCCTGAAGCAGTATTTTTGCTACAAAAAAATATCTTACGAACTTTTTAGCTTTAGTTCATGCGACACTGTTTCTCTTTTTGGTTTTGAGTGAAACCAAGTCCTTTTAAGCTTATAAAAAATGTTGCCTGATCTCATGAATTTTGCAAGACTATTTTTTATATAAAATATTTTTAATAATTTATTTATTGAATATTTAGTATTGTAAGAATTATACTGCTGGCATGAGTAATATGAATTAGTTATGAACTACAGCTACGTACTATAGTAAGTATGAGCAATAATTTATTTTATTGAAATATTACTCATACGAGGACGGTGTTCAAATTAGACCAGTGTTGCCAATTTAGAGCCTTACGCGCTATATTTGGTGCGTTTCAACTACGGAAAAGTCGAATTTTTCTCTTTAGCGCTTTTCTTAAAAAACGCGCTAGATTAGCGCTGTTCTTTTACCAAATTTTTGTAAGAACTAGCCACTAAATTCAATAAACTTATTTATTCATGTAGACTATTGACTTGAAATGCTTTTTGCTGTGAAAATTATATTACCGCAGATAGTATTTGTGCAAAAATAAATAAAAAAATTGTTTTTTTAAAATGTATTTTAAAATCTAAGGTCCCATTTTTCAGAGACTTGTAAGCTAGAAATTTTTATTATTTAATTAAAATACTAAATTTGTAAATTTCTATTATTAGATATTTTAAAGATGCCAAGGAGATCATAAGACCATAAGGCATTCTTTCCATTTACGCCCTATCTAAAGCCAATGATCTAGTCTAACATTCTTCTCTTTCAATCTGTTTTCCCTAGGAATTAGCTTGATTTCAGATTTTACTGCTTTTTTGCGAGTTCCGTTCAATGGCCAATTTCGCTAAGTAGTAGTTTAGTCTCGTCACAGTGCCTAGTGTGCCTAATTCATTTTCATTTCATTTTTACAATTTCTTTACAACAACTCGTGTTTTATATCGTTTCTGGCCAGAATATTATCAAAATGCGGCGTAGACAGCTAGATTTCACATACGAGGTAAAGATGAAAATTTTCATTTTTGGAAAGATATGTGAAGATCACCCTATAGCATTCAGTCGACCAAAAGATTGGCTGGCTAGGTTCAGTCTGCTCCGAATACCAGCATTGGAACTGCCAGACGTTGTGAGAATACTGCCGAGACAATAAACAGACGGACCATCTCCTAAATTTATATTTCCAATTCGTTGTGTTTTTAAAGTAAATTCGCGAAATTTTGGTTTTGGTTTTGTTTATTCGCAAACCAGTTTGTATGCATCTGCCTGTATAGAATCTAGCCTTCCTTGCATTTCGCAATGTTTGTGACCCAAGCAACAGGTGTCGTCTGCGCAACATATGTCTTCCAACCTTGTGTTGTCTCCAGGTTATACCACGTTGCAACAAACAATCAAGAACAACGCAATCCGCAGTGGAGAAAGAGCATAACCTTGTTTAACACCGGCTCTGACCGGCTCTTTTGAGCCCAAAAATGAAGAAAAAATTGTTAAGTTGTTGTTTTGTGCTAAAAGTCTTTGTAAAAATGAAAATTTGAATAGAAACTTTTCTTTTTTTTATAATTTTAGTATATTTTTCCGTTTTTAAATATTTTTAACGGTTTTATACAACGCGCTTTGATTACAAATATTTACATTAACAAGTATAATTTAGCGCTTTTTAGCACCTTTTGAGTAAGATGTCTGCGCGTTTTGATCGTTAAAAGTTGCCAGTACTGGTAACGCATTCAGTAACTTTTACTTATATGTAAATGATGTTCCAAAATTAAATCAAGATTAGAAATTTTGGTTGTTAATTTTTTATTGAATCATAAGGTACAGAGGATAGGGTTATTTATGAAATACACATCGGGCAAATGGTTTCGACGGGGGTTTTAAGGTTGCCAACCTCTTTACTGCAAAATGGCGACAAATTAAAATCTTGTGTTAATTTTTGGACACCTACGGCTAAGCGACTCTTCTATTAAAATAAAACTCTTTTCGTTTTTGTTGCTTTATCAAATAAAACCTGTTCACGCTGGTCACCCTATTACTGAGTATTTGAAAAATCAATGTACTCTCAAAGCAAGAAGAAGATAAAAGAAATTTATTATTCTTAACTCTCAATCCGAAGGCACGTTTGTTGTACTACTTACCCCAATAAATATAGAAAAAACTAATTACATTTGTTTTATTTTTCTGGTCAATTTCGGAGTAAATATTTTATTTTTATATTCACCCTTTCACTCAAACATTTTGGTCCTTCGGACCGCATATGAACCAGTGACCTATGTTTTTACATTTACCCTTTCACCTGCACAAAACCGATAAATTTTGTCAGTGTTTTAGTAAATCTGCTACAACAACATTCGGCTTTTTTATGACCTTAACTGACATTCGACCTCGGCAACATAACATGCTAATATTTTATTTTCGTCAGAGTATTTTTCAAAAGTGTTATAGTCGACGTACAATTACAATTACAATTTGTACACATATTAGCTTAACCCGATTCCATCCGTTTTTTGCCATCTATGCGTCTTTATAAAGAAAGTTCAGTTAGTTTTATCCTTCCGCTGAACGAATATGGTTGTGTATACGCTTTTTTCGCTTCGCTAAGTGGGTCTGCAATCGGCTTACAGAAGATGCCGAATTTGCCAAAAAATCATCTTTTCTTGAAGCTCATTTTGATCTTGCCGGGTAAGTAAACAAGCAAAATTGTCGCATTTGGGGCAAAGAAAACCCGCACGTATACATTGAAAAGCCGATATACAAAAGACGAGTCACTGTTTGGTCTAGAGGCATAATTGGCCATTTTTCTTCGAAAATGAGCAAGGAGTGGCCGTTACAGTCAATGGCGGTCGGTATCGGGCCATGTTGAACGAAATTTTGTTTGAGGAGGATATTAGCAACATTGGGTGTCAACAGGACGACGCTACGTGCCACACAGCCGATGCTACACTCGATGTTTTGCGCCCTGTTAAAAAAAAAAATTATTTGGCGGACCCTTTATAAATACTACATTTATTGAGATGTACGATAGAAAATATTTTTTTTTTAAGGGAGGTGCAACGCCCACTCTTCATTTGCAGTTAACCCAATCGTTTAAGATAGCCTACATACATAAGATAGATAAGTATGTATGTATGTATGTATATATGTAGCTTTTATCTAGTGCGCTTCCTGTAATACCCGCTTTTAGCTGATGTGAATGGATAACGAAGCTTTAATAGGTGTCGTTGTCCACATATACAAAATTCATGGTAGATGCCCCGCCCACTTATCCAATCTCGCCCCGTTATTGACTGATCATAAGCATTGTTCCTGACGTGGCGCCGCCAAGAGAGAGATACTTACTTTAAAAATTTTATGAAAATCGGTTCAGCCGTTTAGCTGTGTATTGGGTATAAACAAACAAACATACATACAAAGACACAATAATTTTTATATATAAGATAGTTCCCAAGATGTACCGCACTTTGTATGGGTGGTATCAAGCCCACTCGTCCGTGTCCGCCCACTTTTTGACTGATGTCTAATGTTTTCAAGACATACAAAAATCAATGATTTATAGCGATTTATGATATGCAAATAAGAGTGTGGAGGGAAGAACAAATTTCTGTTGAATGGACAACCCGTATTATCGTTGCAATTTACTAAAAAAAAGTGACAAGCGTGATTGCGAGATTTATCGGTTATAATTTTTTTCCGGAATACTCTTTGGACGGCGTACTATTGCGGAGAGGCTTCTTAGGGAATACCAGTGTGGATTCAGGCTTAGTAGATCTGTAAGTGGTCAAGTGTTTGCGCAGAACCTAGAGAAAAGTTATATTATGTTAAGTTAACAGGCGTTTGATAGCTTAGACCAATCTAAGATCCCTATTTGCTGCGTTCGGTATAAGCAACAAACTGACTCGCTTTATAATGGCGACACTCATTAATACAAAAGAAAAAGTAGCAGTACAGCAAAGGCAAAGTGAAACATTTAATATCAATATGAGAGTAAAACAAGGGAACAGTTTGTTCACAGTTCTATTTAACCTGTGTCTGCACTATGTTATGACGACCACACGGGATTTGGAAATGTGTTGAACAGGTCCGGGAAGGTAATCGCCTACGCCGATAACAATGCGATTTTGGCTCGAAATAAGCGAAAGAAGGTAATCAATCAGAAACCAAGTACTTATGTGTTACTATCTAGAAGCGCTGAAAGAAGACGGCCAAGATTTATCTGTGTGGGTGTATATCGTTTTAAAGAAGTAGAAAAGTTCAAGTACTTGGGCGTACTTATTAGTAACGACAAGAGACTGTATATAAGACCGAATTTTGGCAGCAAACAAGTAATTTTTCGAGCATAAAATATTTAAATCAGAACTTTTATCAAGACCGTACAAACTGAGAATTTACAAAACTATCATAAGGCCCATAGTTACATGTGGGTCAGAAGATTGGACTATGACGAATTCTAAGGAAGAGTCTCTCTGAATTTTCGAGCGGGAAATTTTAAGACATATATCTAATCAAAGAAGAAATGAACGTCAACTTTCATAGCTCAATAGCATATTATAAAATACATTAAAGCACAAAGATTTAAATGGATAGGTCATGTTCTAAGAATGAAACAAGGCCGAATACGAAAGCTTGTCCTTGACCACAAATCTCAACATCAACGAGATTACACGAGCAATGGGTGTAAGGAATTTGAGCACCCATACTAAAAGTAGAGAGGAATGGAGGAGAGTTGTGGAGAAAGCCAAAACCTACCCCGGCTTGTAGAGGTAAATAATGAGGATTTTCAAAAAGAAAAAACAATCAACGGTAAGCATAATGCAACTTCTGGCAGCTTTAAAGTGATGCTATTTAGGAAGAAAGCCAAATTTGGAGAATAGAAAATAAGACAATGCAACAGCTTACACATGCACTATTGCGACGACCTTTATTATTGAATTAAAGTTCGAATTACTTTATCATGCATCTTATTTGGCAGATTTAGCTGTCTTGGGTGATTTGTTATTTGCTAACTTGAAAAGAAAATGGATCAATGTCGTCGGGGTTGGCAAAAACCAGGTTTTTTATTGGGTTATTAATGGGTTTTTTGGGTTTTATTGGATTCTGTAACTGCTTTTAAATTTCATTCATTTCAACAATACTTTTTGTTTGTTAGAACAATTACGTTATTTTTTTGTTGTTTATAATGCAATTTTGCACTAAAGGCGATGCAAACTGCAATTATTTTTAAACGTGTATTATGAGAAAAACGGCTGATATATAAAAACAGACAGACAGACAAAGTTTTCCTTTTGCATTACAATGATAGGTCTTACGTCGCAAAAGTTGCCAAAAAATTGTTTGAAACGATAAAATATCGCACCCGCCTTACTCTCCAAACATTGAAAAAATATAAAATTATCTTCAAACTTTATCGCCTGAAAAGATGAGAAGTTTATCTGAGACGGGATTTGAAAATTACTTCAGAGGTGGGAAAAAGATATAAGCAGTGATTTGATAAATTTTTATTTTGTTAACTTTGTTAATTCATTATCTTTTTTAGCTAAAAAAAAAACGGATCGAACGGGTTTTTTAAAATATAAAACCCATTAAAACCCGGGTGGGTTTAATTGGGTTATCCAGTGGGTTGCTAACCCTGATCAATGTTAACAAATTTTACAACAATAAGGAGATTATGTTATATTAAGGCGTACCAGACAGTTCTCACTCTAAACAAAGTATCGAAGCTACTGAATAACGCTGCAAAAAGTGTATTGAGCTAAAAACTCTAAGAAGAGAAAATAAATAAAATGTTTTTCAAATTTGTGGGTCAGCTTTTTTATACTCAAATAATTTTCTATAAAATATTTATATTTTCTTTTATTTTTCGCAAATTATTTCATTTAATCTGACCTCAATAAATATTATCCAATATAGTTTCCAAACAAGTCCATTTCAAATTGCATTTCTGTAAATGTAAACTCATGTGCAATAAGAGAAAAAATTCAATTTTTTATTCCCTGTTTTTGTTTTTGGAACACTAACAGTTTTGTGTTATCGTTTGATTATTATTTTATTTTAAAAAGGGGGGAAAACACTTTTCTAATCTAGAAAAATTGCTTATCTTTACAGAAAATGCCCGAAAAATCAAAAATTCTTATTAAGCCATAGCGCACAGGATAATACAACAAAACAACACAAAGAAAAGGGTGAAAACGTTAAATGTATAGAAACAATTGCAGGATAACAAATGAAGGTCCTCGATAAGCTTTTATTTGCTTAAGCATACATATATAGGGGAATTTGTATCCATGTCTTTTATAGGGCATGAATAAAGTTTCTGGGAGGGAAAAGTAGGGTAGGGTAGTGTAGGGTAAGGTAAGGAGGATGATATTCAGGTTATGTGGTAGAATATAAATTGCTATTCATCAAGAATTTATTTGAACGTTACAGTCGTGTGTTTGGTTGGTTAGTTGGTGTTACGACCGCATATTCATTTATTTATTCATTTATTTTGTATATATTTTCACACATACACAAACACACACACACACACACACATACAGACACTACATATAGCCCTTCCGTTGTCCTCTTTGGCTATTGTGTTGAATATAATCCATTTTAAGGTTTTCTTTGTTAAGGCAAAATTTTAAAAAGAATTTTTTGTTTATAATGCGCGTTGTTAGTTGGTATCTTAAAATGTACCGACCGACACTGCCATAGTAAGGCTTAAAATAAGAGCCAGTAAGAGATTGCTTTCTGTATTCAGTTCAAATGATTTCCAGTATAATTTGAAAAGCCGGATCTTTAATCTGCCCAATACCAACTACATGCTACCACCATATGTAGATAGTGCTTTAAAAGCAATTCATAACTTACCAGAGCAAGTTGATGAGGACTATGCAAATGTAGTTTCAATAGCAGGATATTTAAGGATACGCCAAATAGAAGCCGATTTAAGACCGCAGAAAGGTATCAATGTTGCTCTAATTAAACTTTAAAGCAAGGAAATGTTGTCTTAGGACTTTTTCCTTTTTTCCTATTCCCATTTGAATAGTAAAAAAATTAAATTTCGGGAGAATTTGATTGTCATGCTACTAATTGATGTCATTAAACATCAAAGTAATGGCTGTTAGGACGGCGAATCGTTAGATATCATGCAGTATTTTATGTCCAAAACTACTATATAAGGCCGTAGAACGAAGCATATGTGTAAGTAGCTAATCATTTTTTAATCTTGAGAGTATTGCAGCTTCTAAAGAAGTAACGGTTGATTCCATGTGAGACGTGTTTGTTATAGTATCGCAGTAGGCTTGATTCGGGCTCGTCATTAGACAATGGATAGTGGAAGGTCCTGAGGATATGCAAGGATTATATAAATTAATTAAACTACAGCAATAGAAAACAATCAAAATAGTGAGGGAATACGGATGATGAACGTTGACTCACAAATATTTAAGTGGATATGCTAGTCATTAAGTTGAGATGGTTAACGGAGATAGTCAGTCACATGATCCTCTGTAGTGATAGGGTAGAAACGAGGAAAAGTGGTGAGGAAATTGTAATTTCGATAAAAATACGCATCGCCCTAAAGATATGGATGATTAATATGTGATTTCATAAAATGAGGACACTTTTTTAGCATAGTGAAGCATAGTGTCACTCTAGTACAATGCTATGCGTCCACTGAAAGAAATTATTTTATGAACAACTGGATACGACATTGGCAAACTTGCTAGCTTCGACACTATAAATTTTATCGGCAATTTTAATGTAAAGGTGGGTGTTGACAATACCGATAGTCTAAAACAAAACATGGTTCGAAACAGGGAAAGTAATAGCAACGAGAAATCAACTTGATCACATTTGTGTGTGGAAAACATGACGAACTTTCCTATTGATATTGATATTGGATATTGCGTTAGATCCTAAACAAGAGAAGCTCAAACGATGAAGCATCCTATGTACCCTGAAAGTCAATTTCATCTAGAGGTACGAGCTAAATTTATTTCATACTGCAATTACGTGTACCAAGCAAATACTCTCGGACCCACCATTAAGCAGTCGATAAAATGGGATTCCCCTTTGTACTTAGTTGTAACTGACTTCGAAAAAGCTTTCCTTACCATTAATAGAATTACAATTTGGAAAACTCTAATTAGAAAATGGATGGCAAGGTATAGTAGATAAAGTTACCGCATACAACACAAGGTTCGAAGGTTTTAGGTTCAAACCCCCAGAAGGAGAACAAATTTAGTTGCGTTTTCTAGTGTTTAATGAAGAGACTTCAACTCGCCTTCAGACTAATTCCTGACATTTCAACTTACCTCTGACGATGATGACAGACATCGCACCATCAAAAAAAAAGAAAAAAAAATGCCACCTACTGGGGAAACATGGCAATGCTAGGTAAGAATCACCATCAGCACAAAGCAAGAATATCACAAAGCAAGGCGAGCTGCAGTAGACTAATCATCGGCTTGAAATCAGCTGATTAATGAAATTGAAACAAGGCAATGTATGCTCTGTGGAAAGCTTTATGCTCCCAAAAGGAATGGTGAAAAAAATATCCAAAGGTGCGGCAAACAAAATAACTGAAATTATAAAATACATGTACACTAACACGGAACTCCAGGTACTGCACAACGGGTCAATTAGTGCAACGTTCACGACTAACATGAGCGTAAGTCAGTGGTACTCTATTACCATTGTTTTATGTTAGAGTTATGCAAGAAGAAATCAGGAATATAGTAGGGTGTTCAAAGCCATCTAGATAATCTTTATTGAAAAGTCGGCTTGGAAATTAATGCATAAAAGTCTTATGCACTGCGTTTTAACAATAACAGCAACGAGCCTATTTCAATCGATAAGCATCGAATAGAACACGTGGTAAACTTTTATTACACGCTGTGACAAAAAAGAACGAAGTTGAAATACCTGAGTGCTATCGAGTAGTCAAGGTGTTTTGGAATTTACAAAACGCCTCTTGAGTTACGGGTAAAAAACGATTTTCGGACCTTCATACACTTATAAGCTAATAGCTTAGCTGAATATTGCATACTTTTCTGTTTCATTTCGGATTTATAAAGAAGAGAAACAGACCTTTTAAGCGATACACATATCCAAATTTGGGCAAATTTGAGGTTAGTAAGTAAATTGACTGTCAAATTATGAAATGTCAAGAATTGGGCTGTCAACCTTTGATACTTATTGGGAAGTTTTAACTATAGAACGCTATACTCTGTAATGAAGAATTTAAATTGTGAAAATTTACTATTAAAATGGTGACAATTTTACTGTATCACTTTGTAAAATTAGAGCAGCTTTTTCCCAGCCCATTTTCAACGGCACGGTTACGTAAATAAGCAAATCGGCATTTTGATAATTTTAAGGCAAAACATCGGCAAATATGGCAGTCCTGTGTGTGGCGGATGCATTTTGTTTTTTTTTTTTTTTAATATTAAAAAGCAGAGGAGATAGAATACGTCCTTGATGAACGCCTCTATTGATCTTACGATATCTACGAAGTGGATTTCTGCATTCTGATTCCAGTAAAACGATTAAATGCAATTGATTTCATTGCTGTCTATATTAATAGATCTCAAAATATCTATTAATTTATCATATTGAACTCTGCCGAGAGCTTTCTTATAGTCTATAAAGCAAAGGAAAACATCTTTTCGTACATCCTTGCAATTTTAAATTAGGATTTGAATGCTAAGCAGAGCTTCCCGAGTGCCCATAGCCTCTCTGAAACCGAATTGTGTTCTACCCATAGTCATTTCACATTTTTTGTATATACTCGTACGTTGATATATAATTTTTAAAAATATTTTCAGTGTATGGCACATCTTGCACTAATCTTTTTCGGCAGTGCTATAAGTGTAGATTTAAGCCATTTTTCTGGATAAACTTCTGTTATATATACATAATTTCAATACCTTTATCATCTAAAAGTTTTAGTTTTTCGGATGGTAATGCGTCGCAATCTACTGCTTTATTATTTTTTTTTTTTTTTTACTGACAGGACCTTCCAATATCGAAGATAAGTTTCGTTTAAATCATTCTCTAAAATAAATAAACCGGTACGTTTTTTACTGTTACATATGTCTTTTATCTTTTAAAGTAGATTACATTTATCATGATTAAGCCCGTAAGTGTTCAATTTCAATGCAGTGGTGCTGCACCCAATTGTTCTTTGCTTCAGAAATATTATTTGTAATTAGGTTTTGTAAGCGATGCATCAAAGTTGGATTACTTTAAAAAACGAGAATTTTTTCTGAGACGGCATTCGACAATTATCTCAAAGCTGGAGAAAAGATGCAGGTAGTGATTTTACAAATTTGTTAATTAATATTATCTTTTTTGATCTAAAAAACGAACTGAATTATTTTGTACTTCCAATCTGCAAATTATACTCAGTTAGTTAGTTAGTTAGTTACAACGGGTAGCTAGACAACGGTCCAGCCCACCTAGGTCCAATATTGATCCCACTGTGATACCCATCCAGAAAATAAACAACCTACATGTCCGCGTCCCGGTCCAATCCGAACCAACCACACGCATGCACAAAAGAAGAGATCAGCCAGATCCGACAAGGCATTCAGAAACGGACTGTCAAGCAGTCCTAGTGTCCGAAAGACTTGGACACTGGAACAAGAAGTGCTCGACAGTCTCCTCCTCTTCCTCATCCTGACAACCCCTAAAGTAGTCTTTGAACGACAGACCCAATCTCCTAGCGCGCGCACCAGCCTCCTGGTGCCCAGTAATCACAGCCACAAGAGTTCGTAGCCTAAGTCGCGGCATCCCCATAGTAGACTACGAGCGAGACCGATCACACACGGGCCAGATATTCCTTGATACAGAGCACGTGAGTTTGTCATCCCACCGTAGCTGTGCCTTGCTCAACATGCACCGAAGAACCATAAGTCTGCAAGAGGAGAGTGGCATCCCAACTGAGTGGTCAATTTCCTTTTTTTCTGAGGAGAGGGCCTACTCTCGCAAGTCCGTCCACCACATGGTTCCTCCGGGTGTCAGAGTGACCCCTTACCTAGATAATCTTCAGGTCTGAATGTCTCGCCATCTCGTTCAGAGATACCCGACATTCACACACCAGTCGCGATGTCGAGTAGACACCGGAGAGCGCCCTGATCGTAATCTGACTGTCCGTACAGATTCGGATATCACTGTCATATACCCCGTAGTACACCAACCAGTCCGCTGCCCTCTTTATCGCCGAGACCTCCGCCTGTAAGACACTGCAGTGGTCCGGCAGTTTAAATGATTCCTTCACCCCGTATACAGGAATAAAGATACCACCAACAACCCCTACCGAGGATTTTGATCCATCCGTGTACGACTCAACAGAACCGGGTCCAATTACTGGCTCTGGTGAGATGCATACGGAGAACATTCTACCCAGGAAAGGTTTGGAAGAGCAGTAATCTGTCCCATGAGGGATGATCGTATCCAAATAAAGATGCCCACATGCCCGTAGACCCTGTATGACCATGCCATTGCGATCTCCAACCTTATCGTAGACATGCCCGCCATCTGCCTAGCCATCGGGTCCACTGGAAGCCAGTTCAGTAATATAAACAAGCCCTTCGAAGGAGTGGACTAAAGCGCACCTGTAATCATCAGTGCTGCATTCCGCAGAATCCTATCAAAGATCCTGAAATATGTAGATTTCTCAAGAGACTTCCACCATACAACCGCACCATACATAAGTATAGGCTTGACCACCGTGTTATATATTCAATCGGAATTCCTAGAATTTCGACCCCAGTACTTTCCAACGTTCCTACGATAGTCTTACAGAGCAACATTCGCCCTTGCCACCCTCGAACTTGTATTTTGGAGTCAGGATAGTTTGGAATCTAGGATTATACCCAGGTACTTCGCGCTATCCTACAACCCCAGCTCAACACCGTGCAGACGCGGTAGGGAAAACGACGGAACGTTATACCTGCGTGTGAATAGTACCAATTCCGTCTTTCCTAGGTTATCGTTCAGCCTACTCAGTACTCGACCTACTAAGAAGGCACAGAGATGTTTGAAGGCGCTGCGACATTGTCAAGAAATTTTTTTTTTTTTTTTTCGATTAGAATCAAGTCTCACGAGCAAAGTGTTAACGCTAAAATTCCGCAGGAGAGGGGAAAAAACCCTCCTCTGTGGAGGGTTCCCCTTTCAGTAACGCTGTAGAGGGTAGCTTATCCTATAGTGGAGACAATACCCTGTTGGTCAGGAGTCTCCCTAACATTCTTATCGTAGACCAATGAACATTCAGTGCCACCAGAGCCGACTTAATCGCATCCGGTTGTCAAAGGCCCCCTCTATACCCAAGAATGTAACAAGAGCATGCTCACGGGCATTTTCATATACCCTAAAAACGAGTGAAGCGCAGTCTCAACAGATCTGCCTCTAGTGTAGGCATGTTGGGACGCAGATAATAGGTCAAGTGCTATCGCACGTATTTTTGGTGTAAATAAACTATGAAAACCTTTAAATAAAAAAAATCCCACCCGGGTTTATTTTTAATTAAATACCCAATAAAATCAGGGTGGGCTTAATTGGGTTACCTAGTGGGTTGCTAACCCTAATTGTATGACTCGTGACACCGTCTAATTAAAAACACATATTGTCCAGTTTATAGTCTTCAATTGCAGACCAAAAAATCGCTCTGAATTGACAGTAACGATTCTTCCAGCATTATTTACGAAAAATATAGTGCAATGGCACCTCCAGACCATAATGGTTTTTAAAGCAAAGTCATTTTTCCGCAATAACTTCTGGGTTCTCCGAGCCCCATATGCGACAATATTGCTTGTTGATGTAACATTGAGCTTCATCGCTGACAAATATTTTGTTCAAAAAATCAAAAATCTGTGGCCATGTTTGAACCACTTTCTTAAGTAAGTTATGATTATTTTTAATCGTTTTTCGGTTGTTAAACGATCCATATTCGATAGTGGCACGCCTTTCACAAATTGACGACAGATATTTAACAGCTGATAGCCTTGCCAGACCGGCGATTTTGAAATCATCGAATGGATAATCCAATATAAGTAGATTGTTAATAAGGGCATATTAAAGACCATTTTTATGAGAAATTTTCATAAGCAATTAATCCGAAAATTTTAAATTAGAAACGAAAAAACAAAAATGGGCTGAGCCTATGTAGTTAATAGCGAGTTTTTATACGCTTTATAAAAACCCTTATGTTTTTTTTTTTTTTTTTTGTTTTTATATACATATTTTAAGGTCTATTTTTTTATTTTCTTAAAGAAAATCCAATTATTTTTCCTTTCTGTACTTTAAGCTTTTAAAACTTAAATCATTACTACTGGAACATTACCTATGACAACTAATTAAACTCATTAACGTATGTTTCTGAATATTAAACAGCAGCAGCTCATTAAAAATCATGATGACCAAGCAAATGACAGGCTGCTCATACCCCCATTAAATTTATTTCCATTCAAATCATGGTTACCAAAAAAGCAGTTTTTGGCCCTATAAATACCATTTAACAGTTTTATGCCCAGTTGAGTATCATTTAAACCTTTTCGGCTATCTGAACATCAATAGTGCGTGCGTTTCAATATGAAGAAAATCCTTTTGCTTGCATTCGTAGTCATTGCTGCTATGCCTGCTGTTATTGAAAGTACTTTGGCTGAAATGAATTGTACGAAAGGATGTGACATTAGACTGCCAGTTCGTACCGGAAATTATGATTTGGAATTTATATTTAATTTTACACGCTATCTGCATGGCATTTATCGTTTTCGTAGTTTCATTGCCTTTAGCGAGAGACGTGAATTCAATAGAGCGGATCATGTTATTGTACGGCCTTTAGAACAGGCCTTAATGGAGGAGTTTCATACACCCGTTGTAGCATGGGGTCAAGATCGTGTTGCTAAGTTACGCTATTGCGTTGGTCTCAATAATCTGATTTTCGTTTATATCAGTAGTGTTCATGATCCCATTTTGTCAGTGGTTAGCCATGCTCTGGAGGGCATCCATTACATGCCCATGATTTTCATTTACAAAAATAAAAATAATCCCAAACCGACAAAAAAGGAGTTGCGCATCTTTTTCGAATGGTGTTGGCAAGAGAATATTTTAAATGTGGCCCTGACATATCAGATAATACAGCATCGTTGGCATAGACAACAAGTGACCATAGATGTACGCAATGAGGTTTTCAATTATAGTCCCTTTCCGAAAATGAAAATTTTAAATGTTACGGCCTTGGTCTTGAAGAATAGTGGAAAGAAGTTCATAAGAGACAATATAAAAAATGTTTATGGTTATCATTTTAAAACGCCCATGTTTATAGACTCGCCCACCGTGTTTTTGGTAAGTAGCTGAAGAAGCAAACGTTTCATTTTTTGTTAATTTATTTTTTCGCTTAGACAAACCATGAAAATCACCGTGGCAAACAAATTTTAGGCTTTGTTACCGGCACTGCTGGGCGCATTTTCCATGAATTTATACATCATGTTAATGGCACCATTTTACTTAAGCCCACGCACACACTCAGCTATTATCACCTTCAAAAGAAGACGCTCACCTATGCAGCAGAACGTAAAATCGACATAGGCATACATCCCTACTCATCTATATTGCCGAATGCACATCTCACCGATGGTAGTTATCCCATAGGTCTAACTAATGCCTGTATTATAGTGCCAGTAATACCGGAAATCGCTCATGGCGAATATGTTATACGTACCATGCCTTTACTAATATGGTTACTATGGATGTTGGAACTTGTAAGCCTTTTTATCATACAATGCATACATTTACGTAGACTCGATATAGGCAGTGGCATATTGTATTCCTTTAGAACTTTAATGGCCCAGCCTTTAAACATTCACGAATTTGAGAAAAGGCGATCAGTCTTGAGATCTCTGCACTTATTTGTGATCCTGTTAAGTGTTTTAGTCAATTCAGGCTTTAGTGCTTCTCTAACGTCTATACTCAGTACAACTTTGGTGGGTAAACAGATATCGTCGGTGGAGATACTTTTAAAATCCGGTTTTAAAATAATGCTTAGCCCCTATGAAAAGGAGGTATATTTTGATCAACAACTTTTGCCCGCCAAACTAGAAAGTATCTTGCATGTGGTTAATGAATCGGTGGTAGCTGATTATAAAGATAAATTAAATACCTCATATGCCTATGTGGTAACCACGGAGGAATGGTCCAAGTATGATTTCCAACAACAGCTTCTATGGAAACCCAAGTTTCGTATAGCCCATACGAAACATTTATGCACAGTTTCGCAATTCTCTAGATTTCCGATACAATGGGATTCGCCCTTTATAGAAAGCTTGGAATGGTTTATTATATCTACCACGGATACTGGTTTATATCAGGCCTGGAAGGATTGGAGTATTTATCAGGCCACACGTATGAAATTAATGAAAATTTTCAAATCGGAGGGTGAGGAGGATTATAGGCCCTTTACGATAAATCATTTTGTGACCATAATTTGTTTATATTCTATCTGCATAGCAATAGCTATAATGATTTTTTGCGGCGAATTAATATGGTTTCATAGGAGGAAGATTATTAAGAAAATAAAAGGTTAAATAAAAAACCTAAGAAAATAAAAAAAATTATTAAAATGTAAAATCAAGTGATTACTGAAGCTATTTAAACATAACACATATTTTATTTTTAATATAAAACATTAATGACCTCTGACCTTTACTTCAAATGTAAATTAAGAGTCACATCAGCTAAAATTTGTCAACAATTGTCTCTTGTTTTACAATATGAATTCATATTATTTTCTAGCTCTTATTTTTTTTCATTTTACTTGTGTGACCTTTGACCTTTTAAATAGATTTTAATTGTTTAATATATTACTTCAATGGCCTGTAATCGAAAGTAATCATAGCACTTATTTTGAGGTTTTCACATTTATTTTAATTTACTTAAATGACCTTTGACCTTTATATTAAGAAATACTTTTAAAAATGGTACAACTAGTGCCAACTAAACAATTATTTTTCTTTATTATTAAAAACTACATTATTTACTAATTAATCGCCTTTAAAATATTTTATTCAAACGACCTTTGACCTTTAACATAAAGAAAATTTCAAAATCTATTGAATTTGCATATTTTTATTTATAATTCGAAAAGACATCTTTTTTATTAGTGCTTTAAGTTTTTTTGCATTAAACATTAAATAACCTTTGACCTTTTACTGTAAGCACCATATAAACATGTTTGAATAACTATAAAAATTTATGCAATGTTTTTTATTTATAATTAGCAAGCTGATATCTTAAGCTTGCACTTTAGAACTTCAGCAACTGCATAAAGATTTTAAAAACTATTTAATATAGAATATGTTCATTAAAAACAGGGTTGGCAACCCACTGGGTATTATAAAGGGTCCGCCAAATAAATTTTTTTTTTAAATGCTATAAAAAAAACTACTGAATATTTTCTCATTTTTTTTTTTTATTTGAAAGTACAATCCTTCCGGTTAATAATGGAAAATAATTTCATTCAAATGGCTGTCTCGGCTGGCCATGCAGTAGCCTACACGATCGGTCCAATTTTTAAGCACATTATCGATTGTGTGCAGCTGTATTTCACCAATGGCTTCACGAATATTGTCCTTTAAAGCGTCAATTGTCTCTGGCTTGTTGGCGTAACACTTATCTTTGACGGCACCCCACAAATAATAGTCCAACGGTGTCAAATCGCAGCTCCGAGGTGACCAAACGACAACAGCTCTGCGGCTGATAATGCGATCTTCAAAAACAGGACGCAAAACATCGAGTGTAGCTTCGGCTGTGTGGCACGCAGCGCCGTCCTGTTGAAACCAAATGTTGCTAATATCCTCCTCTTCAATTTTTGTGAACAAAAATTCGTTCAACATGGCCCGATAACGATCGCCATTGATTGTAACAGCCACTCCTTGCTCATTTTCGAAGAAAAATGGCCCAATTATGCCTCTGGACCAAAATCCGCACCAAACAGTAACTCGTCTTTTCAATGTATGCGTGCGGGTTTTCTGTGGCCCAAATGCGACAATTTTGCTTGTTTGCATACCCGCCAAGATCAAAATGAGCCTCATCTGAAAAGATGATTTTTTTGGCAAAATCGGCAACTTGTGTAAGTCGATCGCAGGCCCAGACTGCCAGCGTTGTTCGGGCGTATGCACAACCATATTCGTTCAGCGGAAGGATAAAACTAATTATCTGTGAAATCAGACATGAGCTAAGTGTTACCATTCACAAAATAAGCACTAGTTGGATAAAAACGTTAGATGGCGGACCCTTTAGACAGATATTTTAGGCTTTCGTAGATAAAATTCAAAATTTCTAGATAACCTTTAAAATTTCCAATATTTTCTTCAGTGACCATTGACCTTTCACTTAAATTTTTTATACAATCAGGCAATTAGTATGCTTAACTAAGTTTTCAAGCTGATTTTTAAAGTTCTTGTAAATAAAAATCATTATTTCTAAATAATACTTAAGATTTTGAATATTTTTAAAATAAATTTTTAAGCAGATCTTTTAAGTTTTTATAAATAAAATTCATAATTTCTAAATAATGCTTAAGATTTTGTATATTTTTCTTCAGCGACCTTTAACTTTTCACTGGAATCACGAATAAAATAAGGCAATTCATAGGTTTAACTAAGTTTTTAGTTAAAACTTCTGTTTTCATAATACATTTTTTCTAATTTCAAGCCTTTTTCGGAGTGACCTTTGAACTCTTATGTCAGAAACTTAAACATTTCGTAAAAACCAAAGCATTTACAGAATAAAAATGGAAAAATTTCAATAATAATAGTATACAACTGCATATGAATTATGAAATAAGTATAAATAACCTTTGACATTTCACAAATTCAATCCTTTTAAACCTCTTCTTGTTTTCATTTTCTTCTTCTTTTTTCGTATAAACTCCAATAACTCGAAATCTTTTAATAGTTCTTAAACTTTTCTAGCTCTAGTCTTAAAGAATTTTAAAACCATACACGAGTACATATTATATTTGCTAATCGTGTGTATTGAAAAGCAAAGATTGCAACAGAAAACGTAACCATTCCCTATCATTTAGTTGAAGTAGTTTTTCTTTTCTATGTCTGTTATATTCCTACGCTGCTGCGCTAAATGAAATTTAATTTATCATTTTTCTAGGCAGAGAAGAAGTTCAATGTTTATTCTATACTTTAGAGATTTTGCCTCATGAATGTTAAGATGGTTTTCTTAGCCAAGCTACTCTCTCTGTATTCTGTGTACATATAAAGGGTCCGCCATCTAACGTTTTTTTTCAACTAGTGCTTATTTTGTGAATGGTAACACTTAGCTCATGTCTGATTTGACAGATAATTAGTTTTATCCTTCCGTTGAACGAATAAGGTTGTATATAAGCCTGAACAATGCTGGGAAATATTGCGACATTACTTTGAAAATCATGGTAATGTTGCAGAATCAAAAATCAATTTTTCAGATGACGCTCATTTTGATCTTGGCGGGTATGTATACAAGCAAACTTGTCGCATTTGGGGCACAGAAAACCCGCACGCATATATTGAAAAGCCGATACACCCAAGACGAGTCACTGATTGGTGCGGATTTTAGTCCAGAGGCATAATTGGGCCATTTTTCTTCGAAAATGAGCAAGGAGTGGCCGTTACAGTCAATGGCGATCGTTATCGGGCCATGTTGAACGAATTTTTGTTCACAAAAATTGAAGAAGAGGATTATAGCAACATTTGGTTTTAACAGGACAACGCTACGTGCTACACTCGATGTTTTGCGCCCTGTTTTTGAAGATCACATTATCAGCCGCAGAGCTGATGTCGTTTGGCCTCCTCAGAGCTGCGATTTGACACCGTTGAACTATTATTTGTGAGGTGCCGTCAAAGATAAGTGTTACGCCAACAAGCCACAGACAATTGACGCTTTAAAGGACAATATTCGTGAAGCCATTGATGAAATACAGCCGCACACAATCGATAATGTGCATGGCCAGCCGAGGCAGCCATTTGAATGAAATTATTTTCGATTATTAACCGGAAGGATTGTACTTTCAAATAAAAAAAGAAATTTGAGAAAATATTCTGTAGTTTTTTTTATAGCATTTTCAAAAAAAAAAAAAAAAATATTTGGCGGACCCTATACATATATTTTCTATTATTGTTATTGCCTTTATAGCCTAGAAGAGATTGAAAAAAAAAGAGGACGACTTCATGCAAAAGTTTTGGCTGAGAGGATAAAAAAAAAATTCTAAAAAAAATAAAAAAAAAAATTCAAAATAATAAACAGAATATGTATATGTTTACTTAAGATTGTTAAATACAGTAAAATAAAAAAGTAAGTACACCTAGCGATTAACAGTAACGAATTTTGTAAAAACTTAAAACTTTTAATAAATTTTAAGGATTTTCTTCCAACACTTAAACTAAAAAAATAAAAGATTTAAAACTGTTGAAAGATCAATAATAATATATATTTTACTTTGATTTAACCTTTGACCTTGACTCTTTATCATATAATTTTTTTTACATAATATTTTTGATCTAGAATTGAAAATTTTATTCAAATAATTTTAAATATTTTTAAATTTTATGTATTTTTATTAAATAACCTTCGACCTTTTCTTAAAAAATTATCTTCCAAGAACTTTAGCATACGTTTGCTTATAAAACATTATAATCTTTAATATTAATTACATAAAACATACATTTGCTTTAAAAATACCCTAAACTAAGTATTTCGTTAGAGTGACCTTTGACTCAAATAAATTAAAACATTCAAATTCGATTAAAAATCATTTATATAACGGGTCCGCCATCTAAAGTTTTTTTTTGATACTAGTGTTTATTTCGTGAATGGTAACACTTAGCTCATGTCTAATTTGACAGATAATTACTTTTGTCCTTCCGCTGAACGAATATGGTTGTATATACGCTTTTTTCGCTTCCCTAAGTGGGCCTGCGATTGACTTACAGAAGGTGCTGATTTTGCCAAAAAAATCATCTTTTCAGATGAGGCTCATTTTGATCTTGGCGGGTATGTAAACAAGCAAAATTGTCGCGTTTGGGGCACAGAAAACCCGCACGCATACATTGAAAAGCCGATACACCCAAGACGAGTCACTGTTTGGTGCGGATTTTAGTCCAGAGGCATAATTGGGCCATTTTTCTTCGAAAATGAGCAAGGAGTGGCCGTTACAGTCAATGGCGATCGTTATCGGGCCATGTTGAACGAATTTTTGTTCACAAAAATTGAAGAAGAGGATATTAGCAACATTTGGTTTTAACAGGACGACGCTACGTACTACACTCGATGTTTTGCGCCCTGTTTTTGAAGACCACATTATCAGCCGCAGAGCTGATGTCGTTTGGCCACCTCGAAGCTGGGATTTGACACCGTTGGACCATTATTTGTGGGGTGCCGTCAAAGATAAGTGTTACGCCAACAAGCCAGAGGCAATTGACGCTTTAAAAGACAATATTCGTGAAGCCATTGGTGAAATACAGCTGCACACAATCGATAATGTGCATGGCCAGCCGAGACAGCCATTTGGATGAAATTATTTTCCATTATTAACCGGAAGGATTGTACTTTCAAATAAAAAAAAAAAAAAAATGAGAAAATAATCACTAGTTTTTATAATAACATTTTCAAAAAAAAATATTTATTTGGCGGACCCTATACATATATTTTCTATTATTGTTATTGCTTCTATAGCCTAGAAGAGATTGCAAAAAAAAGGACGACTTCATGTAAAAGTTTTGGCTGAGAGGATAAAAAAAAAATTCTAAAAAAAATAAAAAAAATTCAAAATAATAAACAGAATATGTATATGTTTACTTAAGATTGTTAAATACAGTAAAATAAAAAAGTAAGTACACCTAGCGATTAACAGTAACGAATTTTGTAAAAACTTAAAACTTTTAATAAATTTTAAGGATTTTCTTCCAACACTTAAACTAAAAAAAATAAAAGATTTAAAACTGTTGAAAGATCAATAATAATATATATTTTACTTTGATTTAACCTTTGACCTTGACTCTTTATCACATAAGTTTTTTATTACATAACATTTTTGATCTAGAATTGAAAATTTTATTCAAAGAATTTTATATATTTTTAAATTTTAAGTATTTTTATCAAATAACCTTCGACCTTTTCTTAAAAAAATTATCTTCCAAGAACTTTAGCACACGTTTGCTTATAAAAAATTATAATCTTTAATATTAATTACATAAAAAATACATTTTCTTTAAAAATACCCTAAAAGTGACCTTTGACTCAAATACATTAAAACATTCAAAGGCGATTAGAAATCATTTATATAACGGGTCCGTCTTCTAACGTTTTTTTTTTAACTAGTGCTTATTATTTCGTGAATGGTAACACTTAGCTCATATCTGATTTGACAGATAATTAGTTTTATCCTTCCGCTGAACGAATATGGTTGTGTATACGCTTTTTTCGCTTCGCTAAGTGGGCCTGCGATTGACTTACAGATAATGTCGATTTTGCCAAAAATATCATCTTTTCAGATGAGCTCATCTTGATCTTGGCGGGTATGTAAACAAGAAAAATTGCCGCATTTGGGCACAGAAAACCCGCACGCATACATTGAAAAGCCGATACGTCCAAGACGACTCACTGTTTGGTGCAGATTTTGATCCAGAGGCATAATGCGAAAATGAGCAAGGAGTGGCCTTTACAGTAATGTTGAACAAATTTTTGTTCACAAAAATTGAAGAGGAGGATATTAACAACATTTGTTTCAACAGGACGGCACTACGTGCCACACAGCCGAAGCTGCAGTCGATGTTTTGCGCCCTGTTTTCAAAAAAAAAAAAAAAAAAAAAATTATTTGGCGGACCCTATATTAATAATTTGTTCAATAATTAAAAATTTATTTCTTTATCCTGTATTTTTTTTACTTTTTTGTAAAGTATTTACGTTTTCTGAAATGACCTGTGACCTTTATTTGGTTCTAAATAGATTTCTTTAAATTAAAACATATTTTGGTGTTAAAGAATTTGACTTCTTGCAACTAATGCATCAAAACATTTAATACCCTTTAGAAATATTGAAGTGTAGTGTTTTAGTAACATGGCCCTTGACCCAAAGATATATAAAATTACTTTTGTTAAGTTTGAATATTAAATAATTGTTTTAAATATAAACTAAAATTAAATTATTCTCTCATCATCTTCAATTACGTATCTTTTCTAAATGTCCTTTGACCTTCTTGATAAAACATAAATCTATGGTGTTAACTGCTTTTTTGTTTAAAAAACTTTTATTTTTTAGGCTAAGAAAGAAAAATAAAAAGTTTTCCTAAAATATAGTTGAAAAATATATTTATGTAATGTGACCTTTGACACCTGTTTTTACGAGCCTATTTTCTTTTATAAACTTAATTACCGTTATAATCTTATATACAAAAATGAATGTGTGTTTGTTCGTTTGTTTGTGCCTTATAGACAGCTAAACGGCCGAACGGATTTTTTTGAAATTTTTACAGTATCCAGCTGAGCGGTGCCACGTCCATACAATATTTAATTTTTTTGTCTATTTCGTCAAGATGGTAACAGCAAAATTTTCTACATTTGGCCGAAATAGTATCACAGTCAATGCAAATCATCAGTCAAAAAGTGAGCGGAATTAAACTAGTAGGCGTGGTATCTGCTATACAAAGTTAATATTGATTTTGGTATATCTTGAAAACGGTTTATTCAAAAGCTTCTGAATTTGGTCTGAATAACTTTGTACTCAAGTGGGTTAGGTATCTCCAACGCAATTAAATTGAGTGGGCGGCATTAGACAAGTGGATGTGATACCTTCTATACAAAGTAGATATTAATTTTTGGAAATATTTTGATTCAAAAAACGTCTGGAACCGTACGCATTAGCAGCCAGTAACTGGGAGAGATGGGATAAGTGAGCGTGACACCTTCCATTCATATTCAATATAGAATTTTGTTTATGTAGAGAAAGAAAACTATTATAGCTGGATAAAAGTATATACGTATACTGAATGTGTGTTTGTTTGAAGACTGTATACAGCTAAAATGCAAAACACAATATAGGTGTCTTTTTGGAAGAAACAAATAATTGGATTTTGATCGGAAGGAGACAAAATGAACAAGAAGTTAAAAAATTTAACTAAGATAGTATTTAAGTAGCGGAACAGGCAGGGTTGTAGCTAGTTTATGAGTAAAGTTATGTTTATTATTTCTGAATAACCTCGTTTGGATGAAACATAATTCTAGAATTTTTACTACTTTTATTTAAAAACTTAGGTTTTCTATAATATATAAAGTAACTCAAATAAGATGTTTACATAATGTGACCTTTGACCCGTGCTTTTACGAGCATATTTTCCTTTAAATGCTTAATTAGTAATTTAGTTATGTTTTATATATATATATATATACAGCCATATGCAAAAAAATCTAAAAGCAGACTTGTAGTGCACGTTAGTTACCACACACTCTAAGCTTAACAAATATTTGTTAAAAACGTATGCAAAAACCATACATTAGGTAATGACTGCTTTACTTAACTTTAAGTTTACATGCTGGCAATACCAAAAAAAGTAAGAAATAGCTTCAACATATTCCTCGAAGTCGAATTATATTTTTCAAAGCGTTTTTTACTATTGTCCAAAAACTCCCCACTGGATTTGAATTATGGCTTTACGGTTATCACTAATTTACCTTAAATTTCTGTAACAACAGTCATTCTTTGACAATTTTAGCGGTCTAGCTTGGATCACCATCTCATTAAAAGATAACGTTCCTTGATGCCAAAACATGACATTTTTATTTTTATATGAAATATTCGTAACATAGATAATACTTTTAAGTACTCTTAAAGTAGATAGATTCCAACTTCTTAAAGTTAACGTAGGTTTAACAAAGGTATTTTAAGCTAATTATCGTTTTTGCCTACTACATTGAGGAATTTTGCTTAACAAAGGTTTAAAAAGCTTTTTTCAGTTTTTTTGAATATGGCCGATAATCTATAAATTAGTTTCTTTAATGCTAACCGCTAAATTTTCTTATGTGACCTTTGACTTGTTTTATATGAAACGAAATTATAAACACAATATTATAGTTTAAAAACATTATATTAATATTAGCTTTTAAAAAATGTAGTTAAATGTTTAAAAAAGAGTTGTTTAGAGCTTTTGACCTGAAAAAGCATAAAAGTTATCTATTTTACCTAAAAAGATTAAGTCTTTAGGCTTGTTTTAGTCCAATAACATATATTTTTTAGATATTTTAAGTTCTAATAAGTTGACTTTTGACCTTTTAACATAAAATAGTTTTTAAAAGAATTTTATTAAAAAAAAAGCATTTTTAAAATTATTAAAATGTTAAAAAATATTAACTTTTTTCACCCACTTTATAACCCCTTTTCCGAATCTTAACATACTCTCTCTCTTCCTCTCAGATTCACGATATGTTTGAAAAAACCTTACAAACATTTAGCCAAATATAGAATTTGAGTAACATTTCACTTGTCACATTAAGAATTCATAAAAGATATACTAAAAAAAAAAAAACGTATCATTCGCAACGTGGCAAATACAAAATGCAACAAATATTCAAACCAACGACACATGCATACATACTAAAAAGGAAGAAACAACACAACTTTGACTGAAATTATATCCCTTCTCCTATTGCCTTATTCAATATAAATTTTGTTGTTGTTATTGTAGTGAACTAAGTAGGATTTTGCAAATAAAGTCATATTGATTCTTAAGCCTTCTGCTACAACTACAAGAAAGTTCGTATCGTATCACTGAAGATGCCAAAAGTGGCATACGACGAACGACGACTACAATATGCATTAGTTAGGAGCAGAACAGAAAGAAAAAAATAAAGAGAAGGTAAGTAAGTTACTAAAAGTTTAATATGTAAAGCCTTAAGGCCGATAATATAGTTATATGTATGTACGATTTTGAAAGGGAAAGAGACATTAGCAATTTAGACTTAAAAGATACTCAAGGTATACAAAATGATAGAAATCATGTGGAAAATACAAATTGTTGCCATTTTCCAAACGAATACTTAAGCACAAACTTGGAAAAAAAGGGGATACGAAATATTTATCAAATTTGCAAATATTAAGGTGGTACTACCTTGAAAATTTATTTTTAAAAAAGTTTTTTTTTTGTTATTAAAATAGGCAGACCAACAAAATTATATGAAACCTATTTTTCTAAATCATCTTTCATAAGAATTTTAATTTTAACACTTCTTGTAAGGTTTGTAAGCAAATTTTGGCGATTTAAGCTTAAAATGTGATAATTTTTTTAGATATACAGTGACTGTCATTAATATTCGGTTTTACTGAAGATCTACAATCAATTGCTTCGTGTTAAGGCATGTTTGCATCTTTTTAAAACATTTTTTCTTTTTATTAAAAACGTATTAAAGCATTTAGAAATTCAAATTTTTATTTGTACAAAATGTTAAGAATATTACAAAAAAAAAATTAAATTAATTCGGGGACGATAATAAAGGGTCCACTAAATAATTTTTTTTTGAAAATGCTATACAAAAAAACTACTGAATATTTTCTCAAATTTCATTTTTTATTTGAAAGTAAAATCCTTCTGGTTAATAATGGAAAATAATTTAATTTAAATGGATGCCTCGGCTGGCTATGCAGTAGCCTACACAATCGGTCCAATTTTTATTTTTTTTTATTTTTTTATTTATTTTTTTATTTTTATTCTTAATTACTCTGTCTGTTTACAATCTTGTAAACAACAACAATTACTCGACAAATCTTTCTACTTAAAGATCTTCGAACCCAATCGTAGTTATAAGTTAGGTTCGATCACAACCTTTTCAACCAGATGTTATCCACACTTAACTCTCTTTACTAAACTGGTTTTTTACTTCACTACTAGCTTCACGAGTTTATTTCTTATAAACTCTCTTCACACAAACTGCACTCGCTGAGTTTACTTTACTTAAACTGCACTCGCTGAGTTTACGACACAGAAACTGATTCACTGAGTTTACACCAAATAAACTGATCGCTGTTCGCATCGATGTACTTTTTATATGGCTGAGTAAACAACACATCGAAAGCTCTCGAACCTCTCGATATTTCAGGTAGATTCCATTTATTTCTTTTAATTTCTTTTTAGTTCTTTTGTAGCCATGCGTATGTGAACATCTACCTCTTTCAGCTCTTCGTATTTGTTGTTGCTTGTTTATTGTCTGTTACTTGCTTTCTTTGCTGCTTAATTATTGTTGTTGCCGTCTTATTTTTATTTACTTTGTCTCTGCTAATGGTTGTAGTTGTTGTCGATTTGGTTATTTGTAAACAGCACATATAGTTGTTCTTGTAGCTTTTTTTATTTATTTTAGCGATGTAATAAACGCTGTGATGTCCAACCTTATGTTCGCAACAATACATACTTTTTTAAATTGTATACGAATTTTTTGTAAAAAGCTGTGATTTCTTATATTCAAAATATAGAAATTACATGTTTATGATAAATTGACCTTTGACCACTAGCAAAACCTAATTTTTTTGCATAATTTAGAGCATCTGTGTAAAGATTTGTATTATTTTTGTTAAATTTGTTAATAAACTTTATAAAAAATGTGATAATTTCAAATATTACGTAATACTGACCTTTGACCTATTATTAAAATTTTACTACTAATATAGTTGTAAGCAATATATGTTTGTAGAATTAAACAAATTTAAACAATTTTGTATGAAATGCAAAAAAAACTTCAAATATTTTATGTAAGTGACCTTTGCCCCTTAAAGAAAAATTACACTTCATGCATGTTTTCGATATAACAAATATATAATTTTATACATTTCTTTAAAAGTTTTGAATTTATCGAGAGTAAAATGTTGAATATTTTATTGAAATGAACTATGAGGTTTCTCTACAATTGGATATTTCACACAGTTTTTTAACGATGAATGCAAGCTTTGCTAAACAAATTGTAATGTGTTTATATTTTATATATAAAACTTAGGAGTTTTGCGTTAATCGACCATTAACTTATAAGAAAAACTATTGTAAGTGCATGGTTTTTGACATTTCTGAGTCTATTTCTATTTTGTTTTTGGACAAATTTCATGTCCTTTACTTTAGTAAGCATTCAGCAACAAATTTTGTTAAATTTCAGTAAATTTTTTAATAGATTTTAATTAATTTTTTTAAAATAAGTTTTTATATATTTTACTTTAGTGACCTTTGACCTTTTATTCATTTCGAGTTTTTTTAAACTTAAATTATATTAAGCTATTCACAGTTCTTATGCTTAAAGTATGAAAAATTAAAGATTTTAATTAAATGACTTTTGACCCTTATCGAAAACTATATTTGTCCTGAATTTTTAATTTTTTAATACTGAGGAAATTTTAATATTTTATTAACAAAATCTAGTAATGTTGCATGAGATTACTGTACCGCCCTAATGTCTTAAAAATAGTTTAATATCTTGAGTATGGTATCTTACAAATCTATACCAAAGATATTTGTAGTCGACAATTGCATGTATTGTAGACTATTTTAAGGGTTTAATTTACTATTCTCAAGTACATTGAAAAGCGGCCAAAATTGCTTTTTGATGACTACAAGCTATAAAGGATCATTGCGAGATATCGTGTTAATTGAAGAAATTGGCTTTGACGAAAAATAAAATCCGATTTAAAATGAAAAACAATAAATGTAAAATGGGAAGTAGAAGTTTCCAAGAAATATGAAAGTAAAGACTGTGGTTCCGAAAATTGTATCAACTTTTGCAATCCTCTGTTCTTGAATCTGTAACAGAATTAACACACTTCTAGCTTTCAAATTATATACACTTCAAGGCACTTATAAACAAAGACTAATGTATTCTCAGCTGTTCTAAGGATGACAAGGTTTCCCTACATTCTCTTTTTAGTTTTGAGTTATATAAAAGGATAGTTTTATAAAGCAATGGTTTTCCTGTTGCCTTTTGTAAAAAGAAAATAATTTGAACACCAATTTATTTAAATTTTCTTATAAAACCACTAGTAACTAGTTACATAACTAATGTTTTGTAATGAGCTACGTAAGTACTTACTATAGAAAGAATTAAGTGGCTTTAACAAAAATGACGGTTAATTTATTAATTTTTGTTGAATTAACTTTGTTTGTTGACGATTTGCAAACAATTACAAAGGTGGTTGAATAGCAGAATATAAGAATTTTTTAAGCCTTGCTTATTAATCTGGATTGGGGTGTAGAAAATATGAAAATAAAAATGCACAAGTATACAAAGTCTGAAGTTTAAACACAAAAATAAACAAAACTATCATATACCGCATAACTGTCCTTTTGTAACTAATAATGTAAGTACTGCCTTTGGAACTAGTAGGGTAGACTATTTATATGGTTTAAAAAGTAATGAAAATCAAGGCTGTTTAATAATTTTTGGCCCATATATTTCTGCAAAACACTCAGACTTTAAGACCGTGTACAAGGTTGCTGAAGAACAAGTTGGTCCATGGAATGAACATTTATCTGAGCTTTTAATAAGAACTGATATTCCGAGAAGTTTTCCCACTAATTTTCGTGCTGGTAATGCTAAAAAGAATAGCATCAACACCTGTCGTCCTTCAGTGACCGAGATCTCGAAGGCTGTCAGGAATCTTAAGCCAGGGAAGACACAAACGGCATTCCAACGGCGAGACTCAGAGCTTGCCCGGTAACAGTGGCGAAGATCAATTGCCTGCCAACTGGTTGTAGGGTATCCTGATTAAATTTCCCAAAAAAGGGTCTCTTAATTACCTCTAAGATTCCAACATCCATTCTTCTTAGTCGCATCAACACACTTCTTGATCGCATTATTCGTAAGCAACAGGCTGGCTTCAGAGCTAATAGATCATGTTTTGATCATATAAATACCCTGCGTATTATAGTGGAACAGTTGAATGAATGGCGATCTTGTGTCCATTTGTCTTCCATTAATTTTCGAACTGCCATTGATAGTATCAATCGTGCAGAAATATCACAATGATAAGATACTGTCTGACCCAATTAAAACATACTGTGGAGTTTAGCAGGGCTGCATCTTTTCACCAATGTCTTAGATGACATTCTCGAAAAATGACTTCCGTATCAAACAATTTTCTAGCTGGATCAACTTTATTAATGTGAACGAAAAGTTCAAGCCAGCAAAGACCCTGAATGTTGATTCATTGACCAACGTCCATGTTGCTAAACCGAAAATAACCGAAGATCTTGAAGTTTCTCTCAAACACATCCAAAGCCGTTACATCGGTGAGTGAATACGTCCATTCGTCTGCGCCATTGAGACCATAATAATATCTGTTGACAAGAGTGATGTACGTCTAATCTCCGAGCAGAAACCGATGTCACCAGTAATGGCAGTGCCAAGGTAGCTAAACTTATTTCAATGTCGAATATATAGTTGTCAACTGTATTTTGGGATCCAGTACGCCAAACGTTCCTATTTGTCACTAGGTTATACTTTGTCTTGACCTTATCCACCGTTAGGCCCATCTTGTCAGACTATTTTTCGATAGCGCTGAAGGCATATCCTTGGTAAATCCAATGAAAAGCAAGAGATTCACATAAAAATGGGTTATAATTATAGTTAGGTTAGGATGGAGTTGCAGCCTCGTTAAATCAAGGCACAGTGGAGCACGAATAGCGGCCGTTGTAATACAACTTGGAGCCTTGTCTCTGTGCTAGTTACCAAATTAAAAACTAAACTGCCCTAATGATCAATCAGAGGCAATGTACAGAAGCACTTCCCTAAGTTAAGTCGGAAACCAGCCCTGAAGTCTAATGAAGAAGTCTCCGACGAGTTAGAGACTTACACTGGCAGATGAAGTGGACCTCAACCGACCAGAAGTTATTCTCAGGTAAGTGTAGCTTCTACACATGCCTGTCCATAACACAATAATGACCTGTGAGGATAGCTACGGCAGGGGCGATGCTCCGTCGATCCAGTTTAAATAGTTGGTTGGTACGCTTCATATCCATTTTCGGCCGGGTGAATCCCCTTTGTCCAGGTTCTGTGCGCGTCAAACCAATGCTTTCGCCTAATAATCAGCCTGACGGAGGTAAGGGGTGCACCCGCCCTTGTATGTAGATAGATGACCAGAAGGAGTATGCCCGCTCTAGGTAGTTTACCAGCCTCACAGTTACCCTGTCTGTGACCAGGAATCCAAATGAGGTGAATACAAAATTGCCATGATAATATCTCAATAAAATCTCGGCAGTACCTGACCACTCTAGAGCTAAAGGTCACACCTGAAAGAGATCTGATCGCCGCCTGGCTTTCTGAAAAGATACAAATGTTATTGATAGCAGCCCCACTATTCCGGATCCGATCCGTAGCATTACTTTAGCTTGAAATACGCTACATTAGTTCGGGAGGCGGAAAGAAATCCTAAGGCTGAGCTTCTGGGAGAAAATTCCACTGCCCGCACTTTGTTCTCAAGTTTAGACCCATCCGTACAGACCCTTCAGCGAATCACTGGAGATGATAGAGCCAGACACCCAATCATCCCTAGGAGGAATCGAGATATGGTATCCTCTAAACAGTTCAGGTCCGTATGAGAATAGTCGATATCACTCGGTAACCGGGGTTCCTCAGATAAAATAGAAGAGTGCCCCGAGGGGATAATGTCAGCGAGACAGGGCGTTCAATTTCACCGCTACATGCTTAGGATAGAAGCCAGCAAAGCATTACAAAAAGGGTCCTTGTATGGGTGGTACGTAATGCACCTGTGATCTGTATTGCAGCTGATCTCCTGACCTTATGTAGGAGTCGGACATAGCAATCTTTACCGATGGCGGTACACCAAAAGACAACTTCATACAAAAGATTTAGTTCAACAATCGCTGAATAAGTCCAGCAAATAACACTAAAACTGAGACCTCCCTATTTTGCACCTACTGCTCTCCTACAGCATTAGGTGCACAAGCCGCAGTGCGAGCTCTCTCAGACAAGTTGGCCTTCCAACTCAACTTGGTCGAAAATAAGGCCCAGTTATTTGGACGTAGGGCTTAAACCTAAGCACTAGGCAACTAAAAGTCAGCTACCTTGTACCACCTAGTGAACTGCACTGTAGCGGTGTAACAACGGTTTACACTAAGTGTACCACCCAGATACAATCCAAAGGAAAAACTTCAAATTAGCCGACAGCGTCTGTGAACAAATACCGGACACTGTAATGGCGATCCACGTAAGCAGTGACACTATCACCAGAAGAGTCAAGCCGAGTATTTTTACAAATTGTTAACAGAATATAGCTGTTTAGACGGAGTCAATCCCCTTAAGGATTAATATTAGAACACTTTGGTGCTCTACACAAATACAATTACATTTATGTATACAAATACAGTTACACTCATACGTACAATTACATATTTATAAATAAGAACACATTTTCGAAAATATTATGGATGAAAACGTTACGACAGGTGCAGGCAAAATTATAAAGATGATTGCTTTACTTGTTTTGTAGCATATGAAGGAGAGGATGACTCTAAGGATTCATAGGCGACATGTGCAGTAAGAAAAACATACGATGAATGTATAGAGATAATCATTTGCTAATAAAGGGTCCGCCAAATATTTTTTTTTTTGGAAAATGCTATAAAAAAAAACTACTGAATATTTTCTCAAATTTCTTTTTTTATTTGAAAGTACAATTCCTCCGGTTAATAATGAAAAATAATTTCATTCAAACGGCTGCCTCGGCTGGCCATGCAGTAGCCTACACGATCGGTCCAATTTTTAAGCTCATTATCGATTGTGTGCAGCTGTATTTCACCAATGGCTTCACGAATATTGTCCTCTAAAGAGTCAATCGTCTCCGGCTTGTTGCGGTAACACTTATCTTTGACAGCACCCCACAAAAAATAGTCTACCGTTTCTAATATCCTCCTCTTCAATTTTTGTGAACAAAAATTCGTTCAACATGGCCCGATAACGATCGCCATTGACTGTAACAGCCACTCCTTTTTTTTTCGAAGAAAAATGGCCCAATTATGCCTCTGGACCAAAATCCGCACCAAACAGTGACTCGTCTTGGGTGTATTGGCTTTTCAATGTGTGTTACCATTCACGAAATAAGCACTAGTTGAAAAAAAAACGTTAGATGGCGGACCCTTTACTATATACATACATATATTGCTGCCTGGGAAAAGTTACAAAATTTTGTAGTAAAACTATGACATGATACTTGTGTTGATGTAATAACTTTATTTTTATATTTTTAAGATTTTTTACTGTCAAAATGTCATTTTTTTTAGATATCATTACGTGATGCTGTGTATTATTTGGAAATATTTTCTCAATTTAACAACATCTTTGAGGGATAATTTTTAATGCAACAAATAAATATTTCCAAGGGTCTTTAATTTCCTAATATGCTACAAGTTAGTTAGGAAAAATAAATATTTTATCTCAATTGATCATTTATTTAAGTAAATGGCTCTCTGATCTTCTTTATATACTTTCGCGTTATCTCCTCTATAAGCTGTGCAAAACAACTTTGTGTTTTCATTAATCCATTCGTTTATCTAAATTTTACATTTTCCCAACATCTAAGCCAATCCAATTTGAATTGATTTTTCTCCAAAAACATTGATATGCGCTAAGCACGAGTAGAGTAGCAACAACAGCAAAATGCATAAAAGCGTATGCATATGCAGCAAGTATTAACCCATTGGGTAAAGCAGAGGTCAGCCGAAATTTAATAAATGAATAAAATATTAGTTTTCAAAATAAAATTATTGACAAAAAATTTAATTTTTATGTAAACGGGCCTATTTCGTGATAAATTTTTTTAAGCCCATTTACTTACTCATAAACTTATTTCGACATTTTTGAAAATAAAAGTATTGATAAATAAATAATAATCAGAGAAACCAGAAATATGCTCAAAAAAAAAGTATTTTAAGCGCATAAAAAATGCTCTAAAAGTCCGTAAATATGACCTACAAATTTTAAAAATATGCTCAATAAAAACCAAAAATTTCTTTCTTAATATAAAAAAGTTTTATTCTACAATTTAATATCGTCGGAGCCAGCGGACTCAAGGACAGAGGACTATACTGCCACAATTGTGCCACTATATTGACGAACTTGAAGGGTTATTTGCTAGGAGGGTTGGCCAACTCTGAGCCAAGGCGTAGAGATGAATCGAAGGATATTTTCCCTTTTCTCCATGAGCCAGTCAGAATTGAGGCTGGTCGCGGCGTTATTGCAGAGCATTGCGGTATACGTTCAATGACCTGTAAATGGAAGATTAGCTACACCGGTTTTTGTAGACTGTATAAAGATGAGAAGGAAAAGAAGACGATCGAGTACCTACTGTGATACTGTCCTGGGCTTTCTGGCAGAAGGCATCAACTTTTGGGTAAGCATACGATTCAAGTTCCCCGTTGGACATATAGAGCTCACCAGTTTTCTCGAGTTTGGCTCTCACATGGATCTGAACTCGCGGCGCTTTCGGCCTTTCTCTTCTTATTGAACTTGCCGTATCTTGTCCACTGTTCGCCACTTTCACTTTCTGTCGTTCTTTGTTTCTAATGTATCCACTCAATTTTTTTGCTATTCCTTCTATAGGATAAATACAATGGATCGCATAGTCTCCTGCGGTTCTTTCTAGTGATTGCATACTATCTAATCTAACCTAACCTAAGGGCCTATTTATAATCAGTGGCTCATACAAGGGCAATACTTATGTTATTCTATTGCGTCACAAAATTCAGTATATCATCTCCACTCAACGAGTTTAATCGATTTACGCTTAAGCATTTATTTATTGGAAATTTATTATCATTTAATATCATCTTTTCGGATGAAGCTCATTTTCATTTTGGTGGGTACGTTCATAAGCAAAAATACCGTATTTGGGGCTCAGAAAACCCAAACGTGGTATTACAGAAGCCAATTCACCCATTACGAGTGACTGTTTGGTGCGGCTTATAGAGAGGAGGCATCATTGTCCCACATTTCTTTGAAAATAGGGACGGCGCAACGATTACAGTGAATGAAGACACCTATCGCACCACGATAACCGATTTTTTTTGTGCCCGCTCTTCATGGTATTGCTGTGAACTATGTTTGATTTCAAAAGGATGGTGCAAGTTGCCACACATCTTAAGCCACAATTGATTTATTGCGTCAAACGCTTAATGGCCATTTAATTAGCCGAAATGGTCATGTCAGTTGGCCGCCAAGGAGCTGCGATTTGACACCGTTGAACTATATTCTGTTGGGCGCTGTTGGGCAAGTGTTACAAAGACAAACAAGAGACAATTGAGTATTTGAAGGCCAACATTCGTGATGCCATTGCCGAGATAAGACCACATACATTCGAAAATTGATCTGATCGAATGGGATACTGTGAGGGCAGCTGCGGCAATCATATAATTGAAATAATATTTCATATTTACTTTATTTACAACAAAAACAAAAATTCCAAACCGTTTTTGATTTATTGCATTTTTAAATTTAAACTATTAAATTGCCCACCCTGTAATATTTTAGAATATTACTGCAGGATATTTAATGAGGACATGTAAAACCTTATACAGCTAACAAAATAAATTTTTCACAGAAGGCCTATTTAGTGAATTATTATATGTATTAATGTAAATTATTGCCTAAATCTCGACGGAAGGTAAAATATTGCAAATATTTACGTGAAAGGACTAAAAATTTCTAAAAAAAAACATTTCAATCAGAGGCCTATTTTCTGATTTAATCGAAATTATAAAAAATTAGCTGCATTTCATCAATAAAAGTTCTATACTTGAAAAAGCTAGCTCACTTTTACATAAGTTTCGGTAGAATATTTTAGCTTAGTCCTCAATAATAATAAACAATCACTAAGGCCATGCTAGGGTATATATTTCGAAAGAGATGATAAATGTAATGCTATAAAGCCTTGCAAGGATATCTTTTTTTAGAAGGCCTATTTACTTAGAGTTAAGCTTCAAAAAACATAATTGTGGTCCTATTTACATAGAGTGAGTGTAGTAAATATAATTATTACTTACCAATTAAGTTTTCTAAATTTCCAGGGGGTTAAACGCGATGTTTTCCTACGAAATTTTTAACGTATCGTTTGGTTAGCGGATTCATTTCTTTTCCCCCTGAGTAGATATTTTACGATAGACAATCATCCATTATTGTGCATCAACAGCATAAGTCCATGTAAAAAGTGTCTATTTTTTTGCTTTCAGATTCAATATATTCAGAACTTTTTTCTTTTTTTTTTAATTTTTCCTTCAACATCTCTCTGTCACACAGCAGCCTTAACAAGAATGACGGCCATTTATTCATTTTTGGTCCATTAATTTGTTGAATAAACTTTGTCCATGTGATGGCGAATGACACTGATTTGTTAGAAACCATTTTAAAAAGCTAAATGAGAGAGTAAAATAAAAAAAAAATATTTATTTAGATGGTTATCGGGGGCGGTATAAATATGGAAATTAAAAACAAAAAAATGCAACATTTAATCATAATAGTTGAGTCAGGGAAAAAATTTTTATGTTTTTGTCATAATTTTGCAAAAAAAAAAAAAAAAAATGAAAGAAAAGAGAAAATGCATGCCATTGTTATACCCCCTTTATTGCATCCATAATTAAATGGCTTAAACTATGAATGATTTTTTTCAAGGATAATTATAAACAGTAGGACAAAAAATGGAAAGAATATATATCATCTCCACTGAACAAAAAGAATCAATTTACGCTTGAGCAACGTTGGGATTTATTGGATATTTATTATAATTTAAAATCATATTTTCGGATGAAGCTCATTCTGATGGGTACGTTAATAAACAAAATTGCCGTATATGGGGTCCAGAAAATCCAAACTTGGTCTTACAAAAGCCAATGCACTCATTACAAGTGACTGTTTACTGCGGCTTGTGGAGCGGAAGCATCATTGGCCCCATATTTATTTGAAAATCAGGACGGCGTAACCATTACGATCAATGGAGACATCTATCGTTCTTCATGGTATGGATATGAACGATGTCTGATTTGAACAGGATGGTGCAACTTTTCACACATATCATGCCATAATCGATTTATTGCGTCAAACGTTTGACGACCACACAATGGAGTGGGCAATTTAAAAGTTCAAATTCAAAAAAGGAATAAAGCAAAACCTGTTTATAATTTTGTCAAATTATTATTTTTTTTTTTTTTGTGAAGTAAAATCGTGCCGGTTAGAAATGAAAAATTATTTCATTCATATGGTTATATGGGTAACCATTCGACTGTATGGGGTCGTATCTCAGCAATGGCATCACGAATTTTATCCTTCAAATGCTCAATTGTCTCTGGTTTGTCTTCATAACACATGTCTTTAGTGACGCCCTACAGAAAATAGTCGCAGCTTCTTGGCGGCCAACTGACATCACCATTTCAGCTAATTAAACGGCCATCAAACGTTTTACGCAATTAATCGATGGTGGCATGAGATGTGTGGCAAGTTGCATCATCCTGTTCACATCAAACATCGTTCACATGAAGAGCGAGCACAAAAAATCGGTTATCATGGTGCGATACGTGTCTCCATTGACCGTAATGGTTGCGCCATCCTTATTTTCAAAGAAATATGCGCAAACCGCACCAAACAGTCACTCGTAATGGGTGCGTTGGCTTCTGTAAGACCACGTCTGGGTATTCTGTGCCTCAAATACGGCAATTTTGCTTATTAACGTACCCACCAAATTAAAATGAGCTTCATCCGAGCATATGAATTTTCTTTTTTTTTGGCAAAATCAAATCAGCGTGCAGTTTCTCGTTGGCCCATCTAGAGAAGCGATGGCTCAACTCTTGAGCCAATTCAACTTTATGAGGCATTATACCGAGATCTTTGTGTAAAATTCGACGTAAACTGGTGCGTGAAATGATCAGTTTTTAAGAAGAATAAGAGTTGATGTTTATGGATTTCCAATAAATCCCAACGTTGCTCAAGCGCAAATCGATTCATTTCGTTCAATGGAGATAATATACTGAATTTTGTGACAGAACAGTATGACATAAGTATTGCCAAATTCGAAATAACCGCTGGTTCAAATTTAAACCAAAGATGGCCTACCCGGTACTATCATGCAGTCTGAACCGTTGAAATAAAGACTACTTTCCTTACTATTTTATCACTAATATCTCCTAAATTTGCGACATTATTTTGATTTACAAAATATTTTTTCATTTTTTTTAATTATTGTCTATTTGGAACAATATTTGCAATTAAAAAATTTGTCTTCCCAAAATTTAAGATTTATTTGGCTTTTTCTTTGTGACAATTAATTTATTAGGAAAAAATTCTTATGATTTATTTGGAAAATAATTTGGGACAGTATTTGGCTTATACTATGGCTTAAGTAGAAACAAATTTTGAGAAATATATTTTTTCTATTTCGAGAAAAAAATTTTGGGACATTATATATTTTTATTAAGACTTATTGAAATATTAATAAGACTTGGGTCAATGTTTTTAAAGTATGTATGTTTTTTTTTTTGGAAAACATTCTGTATCGATTTTAAGATTACCCATTAATCTTGAGGTAACTGGGATAATTTTTAAAGCATTTTATTAGAGTCATTTGTTGAAGTTTTCAAGAAATTTCCTCAAATTTGTTAAGACACTTTCTCCGTCAAACTTTTATACTTTTTTCTTCAAGGAATTATTTTGTCTTCATTTTGAGAAATAATTGGATGCTTTCTAAGCCTTTACCACTTAATAAGTACATATATAAGACTTTTTATCAAGGCAGAACTTTGCCTTAATTTTAATATAGGGTCCGCCGTCTAACGTTTTTTCTTTAACTAGTGCTTATTTCGTGAATGGTAACACTTAGCTCATGTCTGATTTGACAGATAATTAGTTTTATCCTTCAGCTGAACGAATATGGTGTATACGCTTGAACAACAATCATGGTAATGTTGCAGAATCAAAAATCATCTTTTCATCTTTTCTTGGCGGGTATGTAAACAAGCACAATTGTCGCATTTGGGGCACAGAAAACCCGCACGCATACATTGAAAAGCCGATACACCCAAGACGAGTCACTGTTTGGTGCGGATTTTGGTCCAGAGGCATAATTGGGCCATTTTTTTTCGAAAATGAGCAAGGAGTGGCTGTTACAGTCAATGGCGATCGTTATCGGGCCATGTTGAACGAATTTTTGTTCACAAAAATTGAAGAGGAGGATATTAGAATCATGTGTCACACAGCAGAAGCTACACTCGATGTTTTGCGCCCTGTTTTTGAAGATCGCATTATCAGCCGCAGAGCTGATGTCGTTTGGCCACCTCGGTGCTACGATTTGACACCGGTAGACTATTTTTTGTGGGGTGCTGTCAAAGATAAGTGTTACCGCAACAAGCCGGAGAAGATTGACTCTTTAGAGGACAATATTCGTGAAGCCATTGGTGAAATACAGCTGCGCACAATCGATAATGTGCTTAAGAATTGGACCGATCTTGTAGGCTACTGCATGGCCTGCCGAGGCAGCCATTTGAATGAAATTATTTTCCATTATTAACTGGAAGGATTGTACTTTCAAATAAAAAAAGAAATTTGAGAAAATATTTAGTAGTTTTTTTAATAGCATTTTCAAAATAAAATTTATTTGTCGGACCCTATATAAACGAATATTAAGTTCTTGTAAACTGTTTAAAAGTTATTGTGTAGTAAATAAAAATATAACTGTAAAACAATAAAAATAGCGGTATGTATTTTATTTTAACGCAATTTAAACGACCTCAAACGTTTTAAAAATGTTAGAACGTAACAGTATAAGAGACCCATTATTCTGTTAAGGAGTTAAGCCACTTTCTCAATTTAAAAAGATAATAACACTTTACCCGTCAAAAAAATGTTTAATCGTAATCCAAGAAACTTTGTGTGGGTCACTTGTTGTGTTAATGAAGTATTTTGTGATAATTTTGAGTCACTTTCTACATATAGAAAGGATATATGGGATTACTTAGCGGTAATTTTAAGAAAAGTTTTGATACTTTTAAGACATTTTCATTGTTTGGAAAATATTTAATCTTACTTCGAAGAAAACTTTTTTAAAACTTTTTTGGCCTATAAAGTATTTAGTTTTTATTTGAAGAAAATTTAGGAGACTTTCTTCGTTTCGATGTTTGGTAAATGGGAAACATTTTTACACATGCTTCTTTGCTAAGAAAAATTTCAAATTTTGCCTTAATTTAAGGAAAACTTGGAACATTTCTCTGTTAAGTTTTTTAATTTTGGGACACATTTTATGTAATAAAAAATCTTCCCAAAGACATTTTTCTCTGTTTTGAGAGACAAACTTTTTAGAAATGTCCCACTGTGCCTTAATCAAAGTTATTAATTTCATAAAAATTAATTTTATAAATAAAATACTTTTTTCCTATTAATTCCTTTCTCACTTTCTCTCTTTCTTTCCCTCTTCTTAGAGCTCTTTTGATATTTTACAGCCATTAACTGCAGTCTTTTCATGCAATTATTAAGCTTTTATAGCACACTTACGCAGTGTATATATTGCAATTTGCTATGAATATTTTCTTGCATATTTTTAGGTGCATTTAACTCTGTATGCTTAATACGCCATCTCTCTCCCTCTACCATTTACTCTTGTTAAAGTGTGTGTAAGAGAATTTTTTCCTCATGTTTCTATAGCCTTTTGCCAAGTCATAAATTAAATGCATTTGTTGCTGTTTTCTTTTTTCTTTTTTTGCCATATTATTTTATTATGTTTTGTTTTCTTCCCCTACACCCCATATTTTGGCTCCTTTTTTAAACATTCATTATCACAACAAGTTGCAGCCATGCATGCTACGAACTGTTCTCCGTTTTTTTTCTTTTTTTTTTTTCAAACCATTAACAACAACAGGACATTTTGTAACTCCTTTTTTTCTTTGAAAGGGGAAGCAGAGAAAGAACAAACGAGTCTGTGGAGTAGGATAAAAAGAACATAAAACGAGCGTCACATCTCGAACGAGCAACAACTTCTAATTTCATTTAAATGTTGTTGTTTTCTTTGTTTTTGGTGTTGCTGCTACTGATACTTCTTGTTGCATCAGTGCTTTAAATGTTGTAACAACATTTTCCTACTTATTCTTATTATTCTTGTTGTTGTTGTTGTTGTTATCATAATAGTTGTTGTTATATTTGGTTTTGTTTCTAGTTGTGGGAATGTTTGCTCCATGTGTACTTCCTTAGAAGCAACCATTTTGCTACAAAGAACTCTGGGGGTATTACATTGCAAAATACTATAATATATTTGAAGTATTTAATGACTTTTATGGTAAAGCGTTTACACTGGCAATAAAGCAATAATAGTAGTAGTAA
>JAKWBJ010000035.1:347500-560385 GCA_023159175.1 Wohlfahrtia magnifica | reverse complement strand
AGTGTTCGATCATTCCCACCGGCACACACAATTTTATAGCTCCCCAAAATGTACCTTTATGATTGTACAGCAAAAACAAAAAAGTCTTATGTACTATACTAGAACACAAAATATTAAAAAAAAACCTTCTGTAAAATTTTGTTTTTTGTTGCTTACGTCTTTTTGGCGGTTACGGCTCGATATGTATGTATTTCTGAATAAATCGGCTAAATGGGAGGTAGAAAAAACTAAATTAAAACATGGATTTTTTATTCTTCCTCAGATTCCCCTTCAGTAGTGGCAGCATCCGAAACTACAACATCACCACTGCTTATGTTCAATTCAATAGTAGGTTCATGTTGCATTTCAGGAAGTTGCGGGTTCTTCAACAACTGGTTCTGTGGCAGTGTTTTCTTTTTTGTTCCGTTTGTTGTATAGTTTGCAATTCTTGGGCAGCGATTTCAGCTTCTTGTCGGGCAATTTCTGCCAGTTCAGCAGCTTGTCGAGCTAATTCACTTTCTTGCTCTTCTGCAGCCTGTTTTTCAATTTCAGCCAATCTATTAATTTCTTCTTCGCGAATACGCTGCTCTTCAGCTAAAACGGGCTGCTTCTTCTGCCTGTTTTGCCTCCTCTGCAAGTCTAGCTTCTTCAGCTAATCTAGCTTCTTCGGCTAATCTAGCCTCTTCGGCCAATCTAGCCTCTTCGGCTAATCTAGCTTTTTCGGCTAATCGCGCTTCCTCGGCTAGCCTTGCCTCCTCTTCAGAGCTTTGCGCTTTTTCCTCTTCTTCGTGTGCCCTTAAATATTAAAATCTATATCATTAAATCCATTGTATTAAAATTATTCAAAACTAAACCTACTTTTTCTCAGCTTCTTGAGCAGCCTTAAGTGCTTCCTCAGCTTGTCTTTCGATTTCTGCTAATCGCTTTAACTCTTCTTCTTCTTCATGACGCTTACGTTCTTCTTCAGCCAAACGTGCGGCTTCCTCTGCCTTTCGCGCACTCTCTCTTCTTTTGCCTTGCGTTCAGCAAGCTTCTTGTGCTTTGCGTACAGCCTCCTCTTCTAATGCTCTACGAAAAAAAAAAACATAAATACAATATATAAAATAGTCACTATCTTAAGCATCGTTGAAATAAAATAAATGGCTATAAAAGAAGATAAGTTCACCTTAGAAAAGTTAACATATTTTAAAATTTTTAAACGCTGTTAAACATTCTTAAAATTATAATTTTAACGAGATTATCACAAAACTCGGGTTAGAAAAAAATTAATGACTTAAGTTGTTTTAATAAGGAATGGCTCCAGAATACTTTTAACAAATAGAGATAAAAACGCTAAAACTGCTGTTATAAGAATATTACAATATCGATCATGTATGTATTTCCAATAACCCAAGCGTCAAGACTAAAATTTAAGCAAACTGTCATATAAGATATTGAATATAATTTTGTTTTGATCAGTCAACATTTAGAGTTAGTATCTATTTAAACCATAACCTAATAATTAAATAGAGTTTGTTTTTTAGTTCGTCCATTCACGAAAATTATTGCAAAAATATTTTGATTATAGATAGAAATAAAGAAAACCTTGAGGATAGTTTATCGCCTTAAAAGCAAACTTGAAAGAGGAAATTAAGTTTGTAATGATTTGTTTGATTTGCTGAGAGGCCCTGAGTACTTAATAGGATGCTTAATTTTTTCCAAAGATCTGTTTTTTTATATGACTTTGCTTACGCCACGAGTCTCGGTTATATAGAAGTTATATATATCAAATTTTAAGAAGATTGGATAACATTTAGAGATTGCATATATTGATCAATTTTATTTCAAAATAAAGACATTTCTAATATTGATATACTTTGTAAGATTTAGAAAAGTTTGCCATTAGTTTTCGTTTTAGCTTTTGTTTGTCAATGTTTCAAAATGTGAGTTTAATCTTTCGTACGTATGCATTGGTATTGGCATATCTAGAGCATCTCATTTAATTGAAATGGAATTAAGATGAAAATTCCTGTAGTCGGTTTACCACCATCACACCCATTAACTGACCATATGTATATTGAAAGGAGTGTTTAATGTGTGCAACGAAGGCCTAATCAGCTCTATTTTTCAAAACTTCCGCAAATTTCGGAATTCACTATATAAAACCGTTTATACGACAATGGTAGTAGAAGAAAATCCCGTTGAAAGCTATGTCGAAAAAACAGCGTGTGAGTATGGAAACTACCCTCAGGATGTTCTAAAAGAGGGAAATCATCCAAGAGAAAATTACAAAGGATTTTTGCTACTATTCCCCTTATGGCCTTATGATCTTTGGGATCTTTAAAAGATCTTACAAGTTTAGTATTGTAATTAAATAACAAAAATTTCTAGCTTTTTTCTTTAAAATATTTCAATCTTTCTATTTTACTTAAAATAAGTTATAAGTCTCTGAAAAATTTTATCTTAATATAATTTTCACAGCAGGAAGCATTTTTAAGTCCATAATTTTACATGAATTAAAGAAACTCATTTGAATTTGAATTTAGTGAATAGTTCTTACAAAACTTTGGAAACAGAAAAGCGCTTATCTAGCGCGTTTAAAAAAGCGCTAAAGAGAAAATATGCGACTTTTTCGTAGTTGAAATGCGCCAAATATAGCGCAAAAGGCTCTAAATTGACGACACTGGTTGTGGTTTACAAAGTTGATACACCGACAAGTACGTATCATTTTTACAAAATTCACTTCAAAAGAACTACATTAATTGTAATTTTTCTATTGAGTCTGTAACTTAGTAAATATCGATAGAAATATAGCAGCTAAAGTGTAAAATACTTCAGAAACATTTTAAAACATCCGCCGAAAAATTTAAATTAGGATTGACTCTCTTCTAACAGGTCCAACGAATCTGAATACACATTATGCATTAGAAAGCTACTTTTATTATTAATATTTTATTAAAAACCAAATATGAAAATGCTGGTCTCAATCACAGATTGGAACACCATTAATAAAATGTCAGCAGTTCTAGACATAAAATTCTGTTTAAATAGCAATACTAATGACATATGCTTCTGAGTAAGGATACAGGTTAAATGAGCAAGACAAGCAGTAGACAAGTAGTAGATTTTTATACATAATTTAATGTAGCAAATTAATTTTCATATATGTTTTGGTTTTTTATACTTTTAATTTTCGCGTGTGAATTGCACATTAATTTATAAAAAAATCCCTAAAAATTAAATTTTTTTATATGTTGTATATTAAAGAACTAACTTTTATTTTGCAGAGTCGTTACTATTATACATATGAGTTTCGAAAATATTTCAAGTGCTCTCTTATTCTTAGCCAGGGCTGTCATATCTTTTTTAAGCCTTTTCGCCAAATTCAATTTCAAAAATCGCCAAAATCGCCAAATCATCTTTTTTTACATTTTGGCAAAAAAAAAATTGTATTTTTTTAAAATAATGAAAAAAAAAAATGGTTAATCAAATAAAATATAATTTGTTTCGAATTCTTAAATTTCGCCAAAAGTGGAAAAAATTCGCCATAATATATATTTTGTTAATTTTCTTAAGCAAACATATTAGCAAAAACAAAAAGTGTACACTGTTTACTATAACATAGTTTATAGTCTACTGAAAAGCTAGAAAACTATAAAAAATAATTTTTTGGATATATGTTGATATGTAGTTTTCATTATTGTTATATATCTAAAACGTTATACAATTTTTCTTCGACACATTTCTCACTGCCATGTATTGGAATTAAATTACACTTTGCGACAAAAAAAGAACGAAGATAAAATACCTGAAAAGTTATACCATTTTTTCTAATAAACGCTATCTACAACAAGATTCAGTTTTTGAAATTTTCTAAAAAACCTCCAAAATCTTTAATTACGGTTTAAAAAATAGTTTTTCGTACCTTCATACACTTATAGACTTATAATTTAGCGGAATACTATCCGATTTTAAGCTTTTCAGTGGATTTAGAGAGAGAAGTTACCTTTTAAAATGATCATATGATATAATTCATAGCCCTGAGGTATGCATATGTGTGAATTTTTCAAGCAAACACATTAATTCTTTTCCACATTTGTCAAGCTTAGAGTTTTTTGCGCACCATTTATGAACATTAATATTTCGTTGTCAGTTGCCGAAAATTGCATTACATAAGTAAACTGGAACCTAAAAATCTATTAGTTTCAGTTTCATATAGGCAACTACAAATTTCTCGTTGCCGAGAAACATAATTAAAGTTTGGCTGCCATCTATAATCGACACATTAAAATGACCATTTTCACGGAATTTCATACATAAAAATACCAAAATAATAATTTAAATTTTTCATATATTTTATCAAAATAGCCAACAAAATCGCCAAAAAGTCGCCACATCGCCAAACCGAAGAGTAGGACTCTAAATAACTTTTAAAATCGCCACGTTTGGCGAGAAATCGTCAGCTCTGACAACCCTCTTTTTTAGCAGCAAGATCTTGCTAGTTACTAATTTATACTTTTAATTGTTGGCTAGTGTAGGCGATATAAGCGACGAGCAAGAAGAGCGGGCTACACCAAGATTTGGCGAAAATCGAATTAGTATATCAAGAATTTTGGAGAGATAGAATGATGAGGGACTCCAAAGCGTGAAATAGATCCTAAGCAATAGTTACGATGCAGCTAGACTACTCTTCATTTCTATATTTTTACTTTTTATTGAATAAAATAGACGTTAACTGTTAAAAATTATAAAAAAATGTTCTTTTATGCAATATCTCGAAAATTCGATCTAATCGTTAAAAATTCAGTGCATATTTGAATTCATCGCCCCAAATCTCCTAAGAAATTGTTTTTAGTTGCTCTGATCCAAAGCCGTGCGTACTTATTTAATGAAAAATATTAAAAAAAAATTCTTTTGTCCATAAAATGTATATATATATATATATATATATATATATATATATATATATATATATATATTTTATATATATATATATATTTTATATATATATATATATATATATATATATATATATATATATATATTTTTAATGCGTAGGGGTTTTACGTAGGGGGATATCTTTTTAACGTGTCGGGAAAAAATCGGATTTTTTTTTTTTAATAAGCGTAGATATTTTCCAAAAAAAATTTCTGGCAACACTGGCCCTGAGGTTAGCTGGATGCAGGGCACACTTAGAGATGAAACAGAATTGGGGCAAAAGCAGTCGTGAGATAGAATCTATTTCATTTTGACAGCGTTTTTTTCTTACTCTCTCAATTTTGCTCTCACAATCTGTATGTGATATTTCCGTACTTTTCACTGAATTTTATGCATTTTGTAAGCAAAAACATATGTTATTGGTTAGAAGCAAAAAAAACTAAAAACAAAAGCAAGACAAAACATAAAAGCAAAAAGGCGATTGACAGTATTTAAGTTGCAGCTGTCATTTTATTATGGGTCATCTTTTTTTTTGACGGCGTTTTTGCTTGCACTTGCGGACGTGTGTTGTTCCATCACTTAAGAACGTACTTGCGACATACATACGTATGTATATTTTTTGCTCATTGTTTGTTTACGGTTTTCGAGCTGTCAAAATTTGTTTACTTTTTTTCTTTTGCTTACATTTTCACAGCCGCCATTTTGAAAATACAAATCTGGGCTGTCAGATATAAAATTAAAGAAATCAGTACATTACAAAATATAAACAGTACATTAATGTAAGAATAGTATGTATTTAATTGAAAACTAAATTAAATATGTAACGACAAACAAAAAACTTATTCTATTTAATACTGTTTAAACAATAAATTTTAATAATAATTGCCATTGTTGCGAAAGATACCGTTATTTTTTGTATTGATTTTACTAACAAAATTTTTATAAACAATATACATGCATATTATTACAAGTTACATAAATATGTTTCTAGTTTTTTTTGTCCATTGTATATAATTTTTTGTTAATTTTTTTTTACAATATAAAAAATAATTCAGTAAAAAACGTTTGAATATGGTAAAAAAAAATCCATATTTTCTCAACTCTTTAAATTTTTAAACTTTCGGTTTTTTCGAACTGATTCCGTAAAATTATTGATAAATTCAGTCATCAATAAGAATATTCATATCAATATTTTTAATTGAAAACATCTTGGCTGCATAAGGTAATTCATTATATTATATATCAAAATTTAAATTTGGTAGACTCTGCTTTTGGCATTTATTAACCCGCATCTCAAATTACTCTTCGGTATAAGCTCCTAATGAAGCCAAAGTAACAAAGTAACTCTTTTCCTAAATAAAACAGTAATAAATACATAAAAGTTTGTATTTCCTTCCAAAGGTAAATTCATAAATATTTGTAATTAAATGTTTTCAGAATCATATTTTAATAATCTTGTAGATATTTAAATAAATTGTGAAACACGTGACATAAACAACCAAAACTTATTAAGCTATTAGATTAGATAAGTTTTCCTGACTCAAAAAATACATTTTTTTACAAATGCACTTGCTATGTTATCTAATGACCAGCTTCTTATTTAGTGTTTAAAGAATTATAAATGTTAGCTGACAGTTCTAAATTTAATTAGCAAAATAAAAAATATTGCATTACTTTGAAAAATGTTTGACATCTATAGAGAACGCTGTATAGCCTTTATTTGATACATGGATTCAAAAAATTTAAGATAAAATCTGTACAAAAGAAATACAAAAATTAAGCAAAAATCAGTGCATTTACTGATAAAACAAAAATTCTGGCAATATTATGTTTAATCAGCAGTCGTTGTTCATATTCGAACTGTTCGAAAAAAATACAAAAACATATTAACTGTGGTTCTTCTTATTTTTAAATTGTTGTAGATCTTGCATGTACCTTTTTATTTATTATGCCATGGCTGGATGGCCAGCGGAGCTTCTTCTTTATTTTTTAGATGGAGTTGTCTCAGTAGGGAAGTTGAGGCCTCCTTGTCAAACACACGAAAATCAAATTTTTTCACCATGTTCTCTACTGTGGCTAGAACCTATGTATGTCGCTTGTGTTGTTATGCATGCGCTCTAACCACTACACCACGCCACCCCCACGACGCTAAAGAATACTTCAGTGGTAATCTTAGAAGACACGTGAATACTTTTAACGTAGTAAATGATACGGCAGAAAGAGGAATTGCTATGATAGAAAAGTTTAACGAATCGATAAAATGTTTGTTGTAACAAAACAAGAAATTGCTTCACTGAAAGTTGACTAATACGTACAACATAATACTGAAAAATCATATTTTTTTAATTATTTCTACAAATCTGGACAAAGTGTGCAACCTCTAAATGTTATCCAATCTTCTTAAAATCTGTAGTACATATGTACATAACTTTTGTATTATCGAAACTCGGGACATAAGCAAAATCGTATAAAGAACATATTTTTGGAAAAAATCACACACCTTGTACTCAGGTTTGTTTATCTGTTGGGATTTCCAATAACTTATTGTTAACATTGAATTCACTTTATTAACTGGATAAGAATAGACAAAGCAACTAAATGCAAATGAGACTAACTGCATATTGTATATATAAAATTAAAAATATTTATTATACTTTGTGTACTAACATGCTCTATTATAGAAGTCCCTGATAACAGAACTAAATAAAGCAAGTGAAGTAATTGAAATATTTTACTGATTATTGATGAAATGTAAGTAAATCTGTTTTGAAAGTTATTGGAAAGAAAACAAGTAAAAAAAATTATTGATTTCTTTGAAATATACAAAAACTAGACTAAAGGCACATACAAATGTATATTATATTTTAAAAGTGCAAAAACATCAACTTTTGAAAACGTAGATTCTAATTTTAGGAAATTAGTACCAGTTTTTATGAATTACTCATTACAAGTACCGAATTCGAATATTTTATATTTTTTTTAAGTATTCGTAAGCCCGGTTTCTTATTTCGGTTAGTCGGTTTTTTAATTCGTTCTCAAAAAACATTTTTATATTAAAACTAGTGATTTGCCTTATTAATTACAAAATATTTTTTATAACAATTTTTATTTTATCAGAATCCCAACTTCACTAATGTGTAGTAGATACAAAAGCCAAGAATATTTTTGAGTACGGAATCTGAGATGAAGATACTGATAATTCTGATATTAATGATGATAATAAAAAGGTAATCGATATCGAGAAAGCCTAAAAATTGGTGGTAACAAATACATGAAAAGCAAAATAAACCCTAAACGTTTGTTCGTAAACAGGAAGATGGAGAACTGCGCCTGATAAGCGATGTAAAACATGAATGGAAATCTCTCTTCAATATGATGGAACAATTTTAAAAAATTCATGAATATGCTGTCAATTAAAGCAATCGCTTTTTCTACTTTTGCGAAATCGGATGGCAATACAATTAATTTAAATGGAAATAGCTTTTTAAAAATCGAAATCACAAATAATTTATTTTGTGTTTCAATAAAATTTGTGATTTAAATAGCGTTTGATATCTCAAAAAACACATATACTCAAAGCAAATATCTTTGTGTAACGATTTTATACACAGCATAACCCACTTAACTAACCCTAGCTTAATTAACTTTTCCGTTTATTTGCCTCAATTTCCAAATCCCCCCGTTTTTTTCTCTCATTTTTAAATAAAACTCCACGTTTACTTACCTTTCGCTTAATTACCTACTTTTATTTTTGTACTTAATATACCGAGCTCAGAAATATAGATATCTTATTTTTTTAAAGTGAGAGTAAAAACAAAAGTTTAAATAAAAAATTTGAAATATATATTTAGGATAAATATCGATTTTAAACTTGTTTGAGTTGCTAATGAATTGATTTTCTCTAAGGGTCGGTCCAAAAAACCAATGCAATAAGTAAAGAACTGATGTTCAGAGAATGCAGTCTTATACCTCCTTTGAATTAATATTCTTCCACGAGCAGATCTGCCATTTCTAATAGTTTTGAAGACATATTCAAGCTTCTTGGTATTAACAATTTTATCCTATTGTTACGAAAGTGAAAATGCTGTAGACAAAACTCACCACACCAGGCACTTATTATGAGCTCTTAGCTATAAAATTTATTAGCTTGTGTCAAGGCTTAATAACTGCCAGAATTACTTGTATTAATTAAGAGTGCTACCATTATTACATAGATAAATCGAAGATTCGTGTCTGTACTAGAACATTAGAAACTAATAATGAAATACTATAAAAAAGATGGCGCATTGCGGTTGGTGAGTTAGTTATCATTTGGCTGTCAATAAGTAAAGTCACGTTCAGGCGTAAATAAAAAGTGTTGTAAAGGGTCCGCCATTTAACGTTTTTTTTTTTCAACTAGTGCTTATTTCGTGAATGGTAACACTTAGCTCATGTCTGATTTGGCCGATAATTAGTTTTAACCTTCCGCTGAACGAATATGGTTGTGGACAACGCTGGGAAATATTGCGACATAACTTTGAAAATCATGGTAATGTTGCAGAATCAAAAATCATCTTTTCAGATGAAGCTCATTTTGATCTTTGCGGTTATGTAAACAAGCAAAATTGTCGCATTTGGGGCACGGAAAACCCGCACGCATACATTGAAAAGCCGATACACCCAAGACGAGTCACTGTTTGTTGCGGATTTTGGTCCAGAGGCATAATTGGGCCATTTTTCTTCGAAAATGAGCAAGGAGTGGCTGTTACAGTCAACGGCGATCGTTATCGGGCCATGTTGAACGAATTTTTGTTCACAAAAATTGAAGAGGAGGATATTAGCAACATTTGGTTTCTACAGGACGGCGCTACGTGCCACACAGCCGAAGCTACACTCGATGTTTTGCGCCCTGTTTTTGAAGATGGCGTTATCAGCCGCAGAGCTGATGTCGTTTGGCTACCTCAGAGCTGCGATTTGACACCGTTGGACTATTATTTGTGGGGTGCCGTCAAAGATAAGTGTTACGCCAACAAGCCAGAGACAATTGACGCTTTAAAAGACAATATTCGTGAAGCCATTGGTGAAATACAGCTGCACACAATCGATAATGTGCTTAAAAATTGGACCAATCGTGTAGGCTACTGCATGGCCAGCCGAGGCAGCCATTTGAATGAAATTATTTTCCATTATTAACCGGAAGGATTGTGCTTTCAAGTAAAAAAAGAAATTTGAGAAAATATTCGGTAGTTTTTTTATAGCATTTGCAAAAAAAAAAAAAAAAAAAATTATTTGGCGGACCCTTTATAAGCGAATTTGCTGTATTTGAGCATATTGATTTAATTTTATTTTAACGCAATTTAAACGAACTCAAAACTTTTAAATACCTAAGAAGTACTTTATACTAGAGTAACCGTTCTCACGTTGTTGGGAGTCTCAACGTTGTATACCTACAAAATGTATTCCTCATAAGAAGCATTTAAAGGAACGCATTAAAGCTATTATTTATACTAAGTTCAGAAATTAACCGTTCTCTAGATATAACAAATCAATATTTACTTTCTATATGAGGTGCTACACCTACTTATTCAACCAATTATTCATCCATATTTCGACTGATGATGTGGATTTACTGCGAAGTTAGTTAGAGCAAGCTCAAAACTTTCCACTTATACTTCGTATGGGTGGTGTCACTCTCACTGCAATTTCGCCCACTCTTTGATTTGAAAAATATTTTCTAACTCACACAAATGTTAAATGCTGTAACAAATTTCGTTTTAAAGTAAAACTTATGAAATACATTACATTGGTATTGACTTCACCTTTCGTTTAAGGGCTTACAAAATAAAATCGGTTGGTGCATTTCATATATATATATATATATATATATATATATATATATATATATATATATATATATATATATATATATATATTACATATACATATTCATATTCTATGGATAAAAATATATAAATATATATATATATATATATATATATATATATATATATATATACATACATAGAATATGAATATGAATATATATATATATATATATATATATATATATATATATATATATATATATATATATATATATATATATATATATATATATGTGAGGGTCAGTCATACGTTTAGACTCGATTGTGGCACTTTAAATGGGTTAAAGTGCGATTTATCAAAATTTTGCCCTTGGGTCTAAATAAGGAACATCAGAATTCATATTAGAGATATGGTTCCTTGGACAAAATATATATATATATTTTTTTTGCCCTTGGGTCTAAATAAGGAACATCAGAATTCATATTAGAGATATGGTTCCTTGGACAATATATATATATATATATATATATATATATATATATATATATATATATATATATATATATATATATATGTATATATATATACTTATGAAAAAATATATAAACTTACAAAATAAAATCGGTATATATATATATATATATATATATATACTTATGAAAAATATATAAACTTACAAAATAAAATCGGTATATATATATATATATATATATATATATATATATACTTATGAAAAATATATAAACTTACAAAATAAAATCGGTTGGCGCATTTCAGAGAACATAATTAACAACGCATTTTATCCTCATATATATATATAAGAAACTTTGTCCATGGAACCATATCTCTAAAATGAATTCTGATGTTCCTTATTTAGACCCAAAGGTAAAGTTTTGAAAAATCGCACTTTAACCCATTTAAAGTGCCCCAATCGAGTCTAAATGTACGACTGACCCCCACATTCAGATAAAAAAGAATTTGGAAAACCCAATGTAGTTATATTATGTTGTTGAGATTTTTTCGGGAGTTCAGAAGACTCAACATAAATGTAAAGCAGTGAAGGGCAAAAGAATAAAATAAAAGAAAGAATTATAAAAGAAGAAAGTTTTAAGAAAAAAGTTAAAAAACATTTTAAAAAATTTTTAAACATTCCAACACATTTAAAATATATATTTGATATATTTTGTGACATCTTTTGTTGTGCTGTGCTGGTGTTTTGAATATTTTTCCAAGGTGACTGCTAACTTAAAAATTCTTAAAACTCTTGATTATGATCTTTGGTTTAAGCTATATTTATTTTAGGGTATTGTTGTTTTTTATATTTTTAGGGAAATGAATCCACCATCCTCTACACTATAAGATGAAGCAACAACATTAACAACTATCGAAAACCCAATGAGTCATACCCAAGCATGATATTACTCTGTTTGGTTCGTGTTCTTATTTGACTGATCTTAATATCCCAACCGAGCTAGATATCTTGAGATATTATTTTACTTGAGCGAACGTGCTAAAAAAAAAAAAAAAATTACATTGGAAAATGTAAATGCGATTTGAAGGTATCTGTATGTACATGCTGATAGGTTCCAGAACGCCTGAAGAAGTTTATGCACGACCAACATTATCAGAGAAGAGTAACATTCGATGCATTTGTGATGGAAAATGAAGAGCAAGGAGCAACGGTTACGTCATCAATGCCAACAATGCATCCCGATAATTTAACAAACGTTCCGCCATCAGTTGAAGTAGATATGGATAGAAGCAATGGTTCACAATACTCAGAAAGATACGATAGTTTTAACTTTGCCTTGATATGTGACAGATTTTCCAAGATTTCGAAATGAAAGATCAACATGGCGAACCTCTAATAATGGATAAATCGAAAGTTCACAAAGAAGAGGACAAATGCAGACGAGAAGTGCTTCGCAAACGGTTAGATGATACCAATTTGTTAGCGTTTTCATTCGATGGTGGAAAAGATGATACTGTAACGTGAGATAAAATTGATGGGCAGTATCATACTAGGATGGTAAAAGAACCGCATCTTGTTATTTTGAGAGAAACAAGTTCTCAATTGATTGTTTACGTAAGACTGAACATGAAACGGCTGAATACAAAACAACCAAAGTAAATTTTTTTTTCAACGACAAAAATATATCACTGGATGCATTATATATATAAATAAGAAACTTTGTCCAAGGAACCATATCTCTAAAAAGAATTCTGATGTTCCTTATTTAGACCCAAAGGTAAAGTTTTGAAAAATCGCGCTTTAACCCATTTAAAGTGCCCCAATCGAGTCTAAATGTACGACTGACCCCCACATTCAGATAAAAAAGAATTTGGAAAACCCAATGTAGTTATATTATGTTGTTGAGATTTTTTCGGGAGTTCAGAAGACTCAACATAAATGTAAAGCAGTGAAGGGCAAAAGAATAAAATAAAAGAAAGAATTTTAAAAGAAGAAAGTTTTAAGAAAAAAGTTAAAAAACATTTTAAAAAATTTTTAAACATTCCAACATATTTAAAATATATATTTAATATATTTTGTGACATCTTTTGTTGTGCTGTGCTGGTGTTTTGAATATTTTTCCAAGGTGACTGCTAACTTAAAAATTCTTAAAACTCTTGATTATGATCTTTGGTTTAAGCTGTATTTATTTTAGGGTATTGTTGTTTTTTATATTTTTAGGGAAAGGAATCCACCATCCTCTACACTATAAGTTGAAGCAACAACATTAACAACTATCGAAAACCCAATGAGTCATACCCAAGCATGATATTACTCTGTTTGGTTCGTGTTCTTATTTGACTGATCTTAATATCCCAAACGAGCTAGATATCTTGAGATATTATTTTACTTGAGCGAACGTGCTAAAAAAAAAAAAAAAAAATTACATTGGAAAATGTAAATGCGATTTGAAGGTATCTGTATGTACATGCTGATTGGTTCCAGAACGCCTGAAGAAGTTTATGCACGACCAACATTATCAGAGAAGAGTAACATTCGATGCATTTGTGATGGAAAATGAAGAGCAAGGAGCAACGGTTACGTCATCAATGCCAACAATGCATCCCGATAATTTAACAAACGTTCCGCCATCAGTTGAAGTAGATATGGATAGAAGCAATGGTTCACAATACTCAGAAAGATACGATAGTTTTAACTTTGCCTTGATATGTGACAGATTTTCCAAGATTTCGAAATGAAAGATCAACATGGCGAACCTCTAATAATGGATAAATCGAAAGTTCACAAAGAAGAGGACAAATGCAGACGAGAAGTGCTTCGCAAACGGTTAGATGATACCAATTTGTTAGCGTTTTCATTCGATGGTGGAAAAGATGATACTGTAACGTGAGATAAAATTGATGGGCAGTATCATACTAGGATGGTAAAAGAACCGCATCTTGTTATTTTGAGAGAAACAAGTTCTCAATTGATTGTTTACGTAAGACTGAACATGAAACGGCTGAATACAAAACAACCAAAGTAAATTTTTTTTCAACGACAAAAATATATCACTGGATGCATTAATTGGTATATGCTCTGATAGTGAGCCAACAAACAATGGGCCACACAGTGAAATTATACTACGAATTGAATTGCAGTAAAAAAGACCATTGCATTGGTTCGTTTGCTTTCTACACTTCAACGAATTTTCGTTTCGGCATTTGGTTCAAGCTTTGGATAAATCAACAAGCACTGGACCAAGATCGGTAATGGGAAAACTGAGCAATCAAATTAAACCTTGTGAAATTCTTCCGGTAAGTAATTGCTATCACTCATTTATTGTAATTGACAACCGTTTTTATTTATTTGACTACTTTATGTTACTATTTTCAGGTGGTGGACGGCTTTGCAAAAATTGCGTTGAAAAATATGCCACCTGCATCAGAAACATTAAATTTTCCACCGATTCGAAGTATTTGTAAGACATTGCCCATGCAATTTCTAGCGGTGGGGTTTCGGTCGATCGGAATAACGTCAAACTAGGGAAAATTTTACATTTTCGCTGGCCCACCAATGGCGCTACATTATAACGATTATATGTGACAACAATATATAATATATAATATATAGTATATAATATATAATATATAATATATAATATTTAATATATAATATATAATATATAATATATAATATATAATATATAATATATAATATATAATATATAATATATAATATATAATATATAATATATAATATATAATATATAATATATAATATATAATATATAATATATAATATATAATATATAATATATAATATATAATATATAATATATAATATATAATATATAATATATAATATATAATATATAATATATAATATATAATATATAATATATAATATATAATATATAATATATAATATATAATATATAATATATAATATATAATATATAATATATAATATATAATATATAATATATAATATATAATATATAATATATAATATATAATATATAATATATAATATATAATATATAATATATAATATATAATATATAATATATAATATATAATATATAATATATAATATATAATATATAATATATAATATATAATATATAATATATAATATATAATATATAATATATAATATATAATATATAATATATAATATATAATATATAATATATAATATATAATATATAATATATAATATATAATATATAATATATAATATATAATATATAATATATAATATATAATATATAATATATAATATATAATATATAATATATAATATATAATATATAATATATAATATATAATATATAATATATAATATATAATATATAATATATAATATATAATATATAATATATAATATATAATATATAATATATAATATATAATATATAATATATAATATATAATATATAATATATAATATATAATATATAATATATAATATATAATATATAATATATATATATAATATATAATATATAATATATAATATATAATATATAATATATAATATATAATATATAATATATAATATATAATATATAATATATAATATATAATATATAATATATAATATATAATATATAATATATAATATATAATATATAATATATAATATATAATATATAATATATAATATATAATATATAATATATAATATATAATATATAATATATAATATATAATATATAATATATAATATATAATATATAATATATAATATATAATATATAATATATAATATATAATATATAATATATAATATATAATATATAATATATAATATATAATATATAATATATAATATATAATATATAATATATAATATATAATATATAATATATAATATATAATATATAATATATAATATATAATATATAATATATAATATATAATATATAATATATAATATATAATATATAATATATAATAATATATAATATATAATATATAATATATAATATATAATATATAATATATAATATATAATATATAATATATAATATATAATATATAATATATAATATATAATATATAATATATAATATATAATATATAATATATAATATATAATATATAATATATAATATATAATATATAATATATAATATATAATATATAATATAGTCACGTATCGTGTGTAGATGGGCACCAAAATAACACGCTCGACCTTTTCTTCATTACACACCCTGAAAAATATGTAGTTAATGTCCTTGCACCTCTCAGAAACTCAGATTACCGTTCCTCACTCTTCACAGCGCTTTACATATAGCTACGAAGCGCTTGGTTTTCAATTTGTCAATTACGGGAAAGCTCGTTGGGCTGATCTTAACGATTTCTATGGGCATTTCAATTGGAAACTTTGTTTCCTTGATTCTAACGTGAATGCCATGGACGAAATGGTTGTCAATATAATAAAGCTAGAGATGGATAATTTCATCCCATCCAGAAAGCTTCCGATTAAGTCAAGTAATAAATCTTGGTTTAATCAGACGTGCAAGCTTGCAGTCAGATTCAGAGTGGAAGCATTCAGAAATTGACGTAATAACAAATGCGATCATACTGATGCGATACGCAACCAAGCGAGTTCTTCGTGTGCCGCAATACTTAGATGCAAAAAAGACTATACGAACAGCGCCTACGTACTAAAATTCTTACTTTTCCGCGGGGAAGTAAGAGCTTTTGGTCATTCTTTAAAAGGCTTAAGAGCAGCACTAGTTAGATTCCAGTCCTTATAAAGGATAACCAAACATTCACTAAACCGGTTGATAAGGCAACTTTCTGGGTGAAATGTATGCAGGTAATTCGAAGTTGCCGGAGAGCGTTCAACCACTGCCCGAACTTGAAAGAGTATCAATGACTACACCTAGTATATTCTTTCGAAACCATGCGGTAGAAAAGGTTCTTGCAAATCTCGACGTTAATAAGTCTTCTAGGCCGGATGGCATTCCATCGCTGTTCCTGAATCAGTGTTCTTCGACGCTTGCGCGTCCATTGGCTAATCTTTTCAGTGCGTCTTATCGTGCGGGTATTTTTCCATCTTGCTGGAAGATTGCCAATATAACGCCAATCCCTAAAAAGGGTGAGGCCAGTAACCTTGTGAAATATTTAGAGTCCAACAATTTGCTGAGCGATCGCCAATATGGCTTCCTTAAAGATCGCTCTACTGGTGATCTGCTGGCGTTACTCTCTGAAGGTTGGAACAGGTCCATTCATGGATTTGGTGAGAGTAAATTTGTGGCCCTGGATATTTCCAAGGCTTTTGACAGAGTCTGACACGAGGCTCGCATATCCAAACTTATTACCTTTGGTGTCGGTAGTCACTTCTCTCGATTCATATCGAGCTTTCTCAAGATAAATTCAGGGGTACCGCAAGGCTCTGTTCTTTCTTCAACTCTATTTCTAATATTTTTTAGCGACTTTCTTTTTCTCACTTCTAATCCTATCTACTCTTTTGCAGATGAAAGCAACATTTCCCATTCATATTCCTTTGATCGTCGTAGGCCGAGTCTTTTGGAGATTGGGGCGAAAAGGCGGAATATGAACGACACACTTACAAACGACCTGTCAAAAAACTCTGAATGGGGTCGCGCGAACAGGGTCGACTTCAATGCGCGCAAGACCCAATGTTGCTTTCTGACACACAAACGTGGTGGTGTGTTGTTATCTGTATCTATGGGTAATGTAGATATTGAGGAATCAGATGCTTTTGATGTTCTGGGCATGAGAATTCACTGGAACGAGCACATATTTGAGTGTCGAAAGAAGCATTCAAGTGTCTCGGCTTTTTAAGACGGTGTAAGAATTACTTCACTCCATCTGATTTCCTTAATATATACAAGACCTATATCCGACCCAAATTGGAATACAACTCTCATGTAAAGGCCGCCGCTTCAATGTCTATTTTGGAGCTTCTAGACCGCGTACAGGAGAGGGCGAAAGTTCTTATTAATGACGGTAGGGTAGCCAACTCTATCGATTTATTAGATGTGGCGTGTGTTTCATTGTTCTATCGGTACTATAACGGAATATGTTCTGACGAAATTAAGAAACTAATTCCTAGTAATCATATATTTTTACGCAGTACTCGTATTTCTTGTAGAGTACATCACTTTGTAGTTGATTGTCCAGTAAATCGTACAACGCATTATAGGGAGAATTCGTTCTTTGGCCGCACTATTCGTTCGTGGAACAATCTTCCTGCGAATGTCTTTTCTGCCACTTACGATATGAGCAAATTTAAATCGAACGTCCACAGACACTACTCTATCTATCCTCCTTTCCACAACCTATTTCCCTAGTACCAGCACAATGCACTGCATGAGTAGGAGTTATCCCCTGAGTGCTGGTCTCATTGAAAAAAAAAACACTGCGAAATACCGTTAGCTAAATGTACGTAAAATCGGAAATTTGATACATAAGTCAACTTCTGTAATGAATTTAAAAAAAACACCCAATATTACTTTCGAAATTTTTTGATATTTTATTCCCACAAGTGTGTAGTTTAGCATACATATGGATATTTCTCTAATTTCGAATGCGACATTCGTACACATTCAAACTGAAAGAACATGCCAAAAAATATATGAAAAATAAACTACTTAATATTTTTGAATCAAATACGAAACTTTATTAGGATGCAATAAACAGTGTTGGCAAAAACTCTGGGTTTTTTTAAACCCAACCAACCGGGTTTTATTGAGTTTTTTGATGGATTTTTTGGGTTTCATACTGCTTCCTAATTTCGTTCAATTAGATAATATTTTTTATTTGCTATTAAAATTACTCTGTTCTTATATTTATGATATAATTTTGCCCTCTTGGTCGGATCAAGGCGGGTTTATGTATAGGGTCCGCCAAATAAACTTTTTTTTTTTAAACAGGGCACAAAACATCGAATGTAGCTTCGGCAGTGTGGCACGTAGCGCCGTCCTGTTGAAACCAAATGTTATTAATATCCTCCTCTTCAATTTTTGTGAACAAAAGCTCGTTCAACATGGCCCGATAACGATCTTCATTGGCTGTAACCGCCACTCCTTGCTCTGGACCAAAATCCGCACCAAACAGTGACTCGCCTTGGGTCTATGGACTTATCAATGTATACGTGCGGGTTTTCTGTGCCCCAAATGCGATATTTTGCTTGTTTACATACCCGCCAAGATCAAAATGAGCTTCATCTGAAAAAATGATTTTTTTTGGCAAAATCGGCATCTTCTGTAAGTCGAAAGGAGGCCCACTTAGCGAAGCGAAAAAAGCGCATACTCAACCATATTCATTCAGCGGAAGGATAAAACTAATTATCCGTCAAATCAGACATGAGCTAAGTGTTACCATTCACGAAATAAGCACTAGTTGAAAAAAAAAACGTTAAATGGCGGACCCGATACTATGGGCTCCAATTACTTCGTTTGAACCGTGTGTAATGAGCAAAAACGGCCGAAACAACATCATTAAGTTATTATTTTGCAATTAAACGCTCGCCTTAATGTCACAAAAGTTGCCAAACGATTATCAGAAACTGTCAAATACCGCACCCGCCTTACTTTTCGAATATTGGTCCCTCTGAATATTGGCTGTTTCGACTGATGCAATATCGTTTAGTATGTCACCGATTTACTTCTTTTCAAGAAATATAAAAATGGCTTTAAAGTTGGATCGCCGCAAAGGAAAGATGTTTTTCTGAAACGGGATTCGGAAATTGACAAAGATGTAGGAAAAAAACCCACACAGGTTTTTTTTAAATAATTTTAAACTACACAGGGTGTACTATTTAAGTGTATATTAGCGCAGACTTCAAAGAACATCTTAGCATTTTCTTTAAAAAAAAAACACAGATAGGTTACACTGTCGGTGCTACAAAATTACTTACTTTTGTTCACGGCGTTTAGCTTCATCAGCACGTTGAGCCTTCTTTTTCTCTAATTCAACTAGATCCAAATCCTCTTCATTCACTGTCATGAGACGTTCTTGGCGTAAACGTTGTTTGTCTTTAGTTTCATCATCAACTGGTTCTTCCAAAGGTCTAGGAGCAGAAAATTTTCTAGTTGGACGGTGAGGGTCCAATTCAGGATCTAAAAGGTAAAGTTTCAAATTAAAAATAAAATAAAAATTATCCCCCGTTTTGTTAGCTATAAAGTTAAATTTCATGTAAAAAAATTAATAATTTAATAGAAAAGACTCAAGTAATAAGGAGAACATGGGAAATTATGAAATATTAAATATGTATGTATGTATACGATATATTGTACTTACTCTTATCATAAATAATATGTGTTATAAAAATGTTTTAGATCCTGGTCATGGCTATATGCAGTTACAAATCTAAACGACCGTCTTAAGCGTTGGATTTGCAAATGATTTATTAAAAATATCAGTTGATATCACAAACTATTAAATAACAAACTATTTGAAAGGTAAAAAGAAATAATTAAGCAAATTAATTAGAAAAATACAGGAAACCTTCTATTTTATTTTATTGATTTGGAAAAAACATACATATTCTCTGCTTAAACAGTAATTTGTTTCAGTTTTAAATATTAATCCGAGAACGTATACCAAAGGTTACCTGTAAGTTTGCATCTTAAGGTTAAAATAAAAATTAACAGAGTCTAATTATATTTGTATATATAAATTAATCCTTCATTAAAACGTGTATTTATCATATGTATGCATATTTAAATTTAATATTGTGTGATATACCATTTACATATGTATAAGTATGTACATATCAGAGAATGACAGAAGTATGGTTTTGTATACTTTTATAGTATTGGTGGCCAAACATGTATGAGTGAGTAAAGTTAAAAATAAAACGATACACATATACAACATATTCAAAGCCAGCGCAACTTAAATAACTGCAAGGAGTTGTGTGAAGTGCCTGTCATACCCGCACTTATAAATGTAAAGTGTTTATGAGCATGGGTATATTTATAGTTGGGCATGTGTATACTTCTACTCGAGTGTATATACAGAGTACACATAGAGTATATTTCTACAAAATAAAACCTTTCGAAATAATAATAATAAAAGTGTTTTACATTGGTATTTTAGTGAAGCTAATATGACTAAATACATGCATATGTGGACTATTTTCAACGGATTTTATTTGAAAAAATAAATTGCTTGTTTTGTATAAAAAAATAAAAACTGATAAAAAGTTTTGATAAAATTAACATCATTAAAAATTCATATGATAACAAAATTCTCTAATAAATATTTGTATGTTTAAGCAAATTTTTTTAAAATTGTTTATTCCATTTGAGTGTAAAAATAATGCAGGAAGATATAAAAACAATGCTGCTTTATGTTAAATAGCGACATTATTTTAATCTTTAGACCGCGATTTCATTTTCTTCATTATTTTGAAAATGGCAATTAACTTTTATTTTATTAAGGGATGGAATAACGAAACATAATATAGGAGACACACTCGCTTGAAGTTTTTTGAAAATGATTTCGAAGTCTGCAAATCTCTACTTAACCTTTGAGGACAGATTAATTAAAATTTAATATACTTTGCCTTTGAACATTATCCGCAAGAATTTAATTGATTTTTGTCTAATTTCCAAAAATTTACTCCAATATTGCGAAAATCGAATTCCACCTTGTAGGACAATTGCTCTTCAAAGGTTTTTTCTAGTATGTGCTGCTTATTTGCCTTTTTAGCGTATTTTACTATTTTTATGCAAGTATTTGTAACAGCTTTTAATATATTTTTAGATTAGAAAGCATCAGCTAGAACATTAAAAAAAGATGGGCTGAACAGTTTAATCTTGTGAAATTTCTTATTGCACTTAAAATATTACTTCCACGGTCTGTTACGAACACCACATTTGATATATCAGCCACATCGAATTCTACAAAAAGGTTGCTTATTTTTCTTTTTTTGTTAACTGCTGTATTAGACATAATATTCTAAATTCACTTGCAAGTGTAAAGTGATATATAAGAAATTTCTCTTGATGAAATCGTCGCTTCACTTATCAATTGTAACTTTAGCCTAACCATTGGTAATAAGATTCTGTATGTGTGGTTTTATTTCTTTTCTCTGTGGCCATCGGTTGAGTTTTTCTTTTCCCTTGCGCTGGGCATAAAGCTGTCTAAGATAACATTTTTACCGCACTTTCCACCAATTTGTAGACTTTTGCATTAATTTACAAAAACCGGACCCTTCAACGCTACCGAAAGGACGACAGTCTTCTATAATTATCAAATTTTTGTAGAAAATTTTTTACTATTGATCTTCTATGTAAGTATGTATGTATATGAAAATTTTTGGAAATTTGCCATAAGTGAGAGATCGTAAGTATTTTTTGCTCACAGAAATTCGAAGAGGTGATATCATCATACTAACGCAAAGATAAGTAGCGACAATACTAACATCCTGTCCCCTATGAGAACACACGGTTGTGGAGTCAGGAATAAGAACGGAGAGTGACTAATAGAATTGTGTGAGACATTTCAACTAGTCATAGGCGGCTCCATCTTCCCGCATAAGGAAATACACAAATATACCTGGACATCCCCGAGCGACAATGCTCGCTATCAGATAGACCACAAAGGCGTGAGCAGAAGATGGAGAGGCTCTTTATAGGATGTCAGAAAAAGAAGAGGAGCTGACATCGGCAGTCACCGCGAGCTCATCACTGGTGAAATCAAGATTAAATGTAAATGTCAAAGAGGCACCATCAAGCACACAGGGCGAAGACGGGTCTACCTACAAAAACTCTAAAATAATGCAAGCGGCACGCATTAAGTAATAAAAACCAAGCTGTTGCTGATCTAAATGGTACACTAATAACGAACAATGATGCACAAACACAGATATGGAGAGAACATTTCAATGAAATTAGTAACGTCACAGAAACAGTTTAAGAATACCATGCAACCCACCCAATCTGAATGAGATGAAAGAGGTGATTGGTAAATTTAAAAATAATACGGCAGCAGGCGAAGATGGACTACTAGCGGAAATTCTACGGATTGACATCCAAACCACAGCCGAACTTCCACAGTCTCACATCACATCAGTATCGGGGGAGGAGAGGCTGCCTTTTATGTGGAAGAATAGCATCATTGTAAAGTTACCAAAAAGTAGCAACTTGAAATACTATAATAATTGGAGAGGAATTATTACTCTATTTAACATCATATATAAGATACTTGTAGTCATAATACAGGAGAAGCTTCAAAGCAGAATAGACAACATACTGCGAGACGAACAAGCAAGCTTCCGACAAAAGAGAAGCTGCTCTGATCAAGCCAACACTTTATGAGTAATCATTGAACAGTCCATAGAATGGCGTGCCTCCTGTATCTACAATTCGTCGATTTCAAGAAAGCGTTTGATACCATCAGGCGAACGGCTATATGAAAGCACTAAGAACAAAAACCAGGATGTCCACTATCACCAGCTATTCACCATCATGCTGGATGACGTAATGAGTAAAGACTGTTCAAAAAGAAGAGGGATAACATGGAGTCTCTCACGCCAACTCGAAGATTTGGACTATGCAGATGACATCTGCTACTCTCGCATAAAATTTTCAATATTCAGTCGAAACTGGAGGACCTAGAAAGATAGGCTCGTAGTATTGGAATTGAGATAAACGTCAATAAAACCAAGGCCATGAGAATAAACAATACGAGCACGGAAACCATCACGCTACAGGGTTAACCAGTCGAGTATGTAGATAGCTTCTGCTATCTAGGGAGTATAATGACTACAAACGGTGGCGCAGAAACAGACGTGGATAACAGGTTTAATAAAGCTAGAGCGGCATTTGGACAACTGCAGTCAGTATGGAGAAGCTCACACATATATATAGACGGAATAAGCTCAGAATATTCAACTCATGTGTTAAATCAGTACTGCTGTATGGCAATGAAACCTGGCTTGTATAGAATAACATCATACAGAAACTCCAGGTATCCATTTACAATTGCCTCTGAATCATATGCAGAATATCCTTGCCTAACACCATATGTAATACACAACAGTGGAGCATGACTAATAAGGAATCCATACTAAAAATGATAAGGAAAAGAAGGTGGGGTTGGATCGGTCACACCATCCGAAAAATTCCAGAGAGTATCACCAGAATGTCGAGTGAAATCTCAAGGCTCAAGAAATCGTGGTCGACCAAAAAACTCATAAAGACGCACAATTATCCAAGAACTGAGACAGAACAACCTGACATGGGAGGAGGCAAAGTCAACAGCAGTAAGCCGTGTTAGATGGAGATTCTTTATGGAAGGCATATGCTCCCAAGAGGAATAACGGGAAAAAATTTACTTTGAACATATATTTTATGTACGACAAAGTTTTTCCATGAAATAGGAAAAAATTATTTTTCTTTTTTTAATATTTCGCCCAAGTTTTTTAATGACTTTTTCAGCAGGTAGTGTTCTTCAATGGGTTTTCGGAAAAAAAAAAAACATTGCAATGGGAATTAAAACATACAAAAACATATGCAATAACCCTTTGATTTTTCTACGCCAGGTACCAGTACTAGGTATTTCTTATAAATGGGTTTTTAACTGCTATATAAAAAATTATATGAATTTGGTTAATGTTAACAATACAATTTTTTCTGTCTTGGATTATTTCTCGGTCTTGTTACACAAAAAACCAAAAAACAAAGAAGAAACACAAACAATGATGTAAAATCATACCATTTCTTTTATTCATCCACACACTCATGTCATATGAGTACTTATTATACGTACGAGTACTTAATGTACAAAATGTTTCCATTCCCATTGATACACATACTTTGAATGCATGTGTATGTGCTCACACAAACATTTCTTAAAGCACACAAAACGGATACAAACATGTTGCTTATGCTGTTTAAGATGATTGTGTACAGACATGTTTACTAGAAGTATGAAGTGGAATTATATATGTATGTTGTTTATGCACTGGTATAAACAACACTCAAATACATAGATAAGTACTTATGTATAAAATGTTTGTGAGTACTTATTGTCATTCTCTGGTACATGTATATGTATGTATATACATACGAATAATATTAACAACAAGCATAATACCCATAAATGAATGCAAACATTTTCAAGCCATTGTGTAAGTACAAATAAATGAATAAAAAATGCATCGCACATACTTATGTAATGAGTTGCTGCTGATTTAGTAGTCTTATATGTATGTAGGTGTGTAGTAATGAAATTTATTTATATATATAAAAATAAGTTGTCCTATGTTCGTCATTTCATAACTCTAGAACCACTGATTGTCGTTTTTTAACAGACGGTGCCACGTCTATACAAATATTTATATGTCTATATCTTGAAAACGGTAACAGTACTAGTCTCTAAATATCACCCAAAAAGTGGGCGGAATCAGATAAGTGGGAATGGTATCTCCCATACAAAGTAAATATAAATTTTTGTATATCTTGAGAACGGTAATAGTAAAAGTTACTAAATGTTATTAAACAAATTCTTGAACCGGAGACATCATCAGTCAATATCTGGTCGAGATAGGAAAAAGAGGCGTGACAGGTCCCATTCATACTAAATATGCAATTATGAATGTGTGGAGAACGGTAACAGTTAAAGCTTCGTTATATATGTATCTACATATCCACATCAGCCAAAAAGCGGGAGAGATTGGAGAAGAGGGTATTGTACAAAGCTCAGGGTTAAAGCTATTTATAGACAAACGTGAGTATTCTTATCTACATATATAAATTTGGATAAGTTATCTTGTTGTTATCATGTGTTTTTATATATACAATGTGCTGTTCTTTGCATTTTTCTTAAGTGAAATACATCTTATAAGCAACGAGGGAAGAGATAATCTAGTTCATTATAATGTTACTGAATTTATTTTGAAAATATTACAGCAGAATCAGTGGAAAAAAAATAATAATGCAAAACATTAACAATTTTAAATCAATTAAAAATTCACCATTTTTTTCTTCTTTTCTATTTATACATATTAAATAGAAAATTAAAAAAAAAATGTGGCAAAAGATGAGAAATATGCATACATATGTACGTACATATGTATTTATAGATACAACTTAAATAAATAATTTAAAAGTTTTTTAATTGGCAATGGATTGAAATTTTATTAATAGCGAATAGATTGCCAAAATATTGACGTCATACTGACTAGCGATTTGATGAAATTTTTCTCGTTCTCTGACAAAATTGTTTGTAAACAGAATAATATAATTTTATATTGTTATTGCGAAATATCAAGGTAAAATATATGTAGTATATATAAATACATATATTTATGTACATAAACATTCTTCTTTCGAAATTCAAAGCCTATGTTTCATCGCCACTTCTGACAAAGATGTATTCCATATGTAGACCGACAGGCATTGGGTTTATCGTAAATTTGTTTATGTGCCAATGCCAGTGTGTGAAAAATATATGGGTCAAGGCCATTTTATTTATCCCTGTTAGACATATTGCTTTTTTGCATTTCTAGAAATTTACTACGACTCATTCAAAATTTATATTTACATACATATGTATGTATGTGTATGTACATACATATGTAGTAAATATTTCTAACAGTCTCCCGCTAAACTCCCTTACTTCAGAAAGTAATTACTACATTATACGTAGAAAAAGATAATAAAACAACATTAATAGATATATATTTTCAATGCTTTTTTTCTTTTTAATAAAATATCGATTTAAAGAGTTTTAATTAATGGTTGACAAAATTCATAAAAATTATTTTTTTTCACAGAATTTTTCTTTGACATACAATAATAGTAATTTCATTAAGTTTCTTAAGTTACTATACTGACACTCAGTTTTGTGAATTTAAAAAAAAAAATAAATAAATACATATGTATGTATGAATGTATATTACAAAAAAAAATATTTTGTTAAAATTAAAAAAAAAAACTACAAAAAAATAAATTAAGATTTTAATCACGTATTTATGCGTATACATATGAATGTATATTCGTTTTCGTGACTTGCAAATAAAGTTTATTTGAGGTGGATGTTGCATCATCGCCTTTTGCAATTATATTTTGTTTTTCATTGGTTTGAAAACTTAAAAAATTTCTAATTGTCCACAAATTGATCTGATTTTTTAAATTATTTTAAGGATATATTTCTGATTGCGTGTATGGTGTAGTCGTTTTTTATGTCTACCTGTGTTTTTTAATTTAATGCGATAAATATACATAAGAACTATCAATCATTTTTATAAATATATATTTTTTATTTATTAAACATACACTTATTTTAAGCTCATACATTTAGGCCTCAACCTCCGCAGCACATACTGCAAAAGAATCATTGAATCATAGAAAGAGAAACAAACACAGAAATGTTAGCAAAATACGATTAATTAAAACAAACGGATTTTAAAAAATAAACAAATATTTTACAAAATGTTAGTCACAAATGATCTCATGATAATGTTTTTTTTTTTTAATTTTTACTTGTTACACGGTCGACCATTAAATTGAAAATAGTTTCATATCCAATCACAAATATTTTTATTTGGTAGATCGGACCGGTTTTAACCGGTTTTTTTGGCTTTGTCGAATACCAAATAAACCGGTCGATTTAACACGAATAACCGGTTAATTTAAATAAGTATAATTTTTAAACATATTTTTTTACATATATTTTTTTATTGCAAATATGCTCATCGTTTAACTATTTGTATGAATTTAGTTATTATATTTGTATTATGACAACCTTGAACGTCTCACAAAGAACGTGAAAACCAAGAAAGATCAAAAAGATATGCACACTTGAGCAACAATAACTTTTTCCTATCTTCTGTAAATAAATACTGATTTTTATATAGTGTATGGAGAATGATCAACTAGACTTATTGAGAGCGACCCACAAACTTTGGCTCAGAACGGAAGGTATTTGGTATTAGTTCGTGAAGTTTTTCACGACTGGTTATGTAAATACACATAACCACATGTATGTAAATACACATAACCAGTCGCTAGTAATGTTGTGAAGTGATATCGCTGTTGAAAATTGTCAGATGGTGGGGGATTGAACCGACGACTTCTTGGTTGTAAGGTGGGTGTCTTACACAACACAGTGACCCACACACTATTAAAAACGTGATGCATAAATTTGCATACAGTGCCTAATCAACTTTTCTTGTTGAGGCAATTTAGGACTCGTATATTAATAATAGATTTATTCTAAGTAAAACATTTAATTCTTGTTATCTTAGGCACCTAAATTATAACTATATATAACTAGCTTTACCAATCGGCTTTGCCCGGGAATCTATATATGGTGGACAGCCATTTAGGAACAACAATTGTTTATATACCCAACAAGAAATGAATAACCGAAACTAACACATTCAAAACTTTTTATATTTATACATTTGAAAGAATGAAACAACAAGTATTGCAGGTTCATATTTTGAGACATTTGAATGCATATACAATATTTTTGTGAATTCTAGCAAAATATAAAAAAGTAATAATTGAATAAAAACATTGTATGTATTATGTAAAAAAAAACTGATAAAAGGACAAGTGACAAGGTTGGAGGAAATTGAGGCATATGTAAGTATCCAGTACTTTTAATACTGCGTTTAATATAAATAATAATAAATATTTTTACCACGTCGTGCCAAAACTAGAAATGATGGCTCAATCGAAATTCTTGATAAGATGAAGATAGCCATTAGTCTGGTGAGATACATGACAAAGTAAAGGTAATAAACAAAAATTAATACTAAATTGTTTTAATATTTTTACTTCTTTACAGATAACATTCGAGCAATGATTGCAGATGACCTGCTTAAAAGTACTATTGTGAAAGGAGGCGAAAAAACCTGCACCAGGCAAAGTCATGTTGACCAAGACTGAAAGGTATTAAAATATATATGTACATCTATAAATGATGAAATTATTAGTAACTTATATACTTGCGCATATAATTAGCATCATTAATATATCTTTTCTATAAATTTCAGATCTTTTTCAACTGTGTAGACCGATTTTAGTTCAAAACAAGTGTAAGAGAGGCGGAAGAACCATTTACTGAGTGAAATAAAAAAAAAATTAATTGAATGATGTACATTGTATACTTAATTATTTAGAAATACAAGTCACACTCAATTTATATATATTCATGAAAATTATTATTAATTATTTTCATGAAAATTATTATTAATTATTTTCATGAAAATTTTCGTTGTCATAGTTGGAATTCAAGCTGCTAGGTTATGTATCCAAGCAAGATAAAGTGTTTATATATATATATATAGAAGATAATATATATATATATATATATATATATATATATATATATATATATATTATCTTCTATATATATATATTATCTTTTATATAGAAAGATTTAGTGTTTATATATATATAGTAGATAATATATATATATTATTTATCTACTATATATATATATATATATATATATACATATATATATATATATATATATATATATATATATATATATATAGTAGATAAATATAGTAGATAAAGTGCTTGGATACATAACCTAGCTGCTCGAATCCTAACTATGACAACGAGAATTTTCATGAAAATAATTAATAAAGCTTCGATTAATTTAAGACATTTAATCCAAGAATATCAAACGAGAGACATTTTTCTGTCGCTGTTTGAATGCATAGCATAGTTTATATATTCATGGTTGATATTTAAAGCCTTTATGTTTTTCATTAAAGCAGTGTTGTTGAGACAGATACTATTTCATTTTTCAAAAGCAGTTTGAGGGCATGCAAATACAGAATAAATACTGAACAGTAAATAAAATACAGAACATTTTAATGTTTTTCCCAATGAATAATTTACATAGAAAACTCTCAATAATAATTTACATCGAAATTTTCAAATACGGAACTGTTATATAATTAAAATTTTTCTCTAGTCCAATCTAAATTGTGTTTTGCTCGAATTTTAGTCGAAATGTAAAGTGCACTTGTAATCAAAACTTGTTTAAATATGAACTTTGTTTAATACACACATACATATTAAACATTAACGGCCATACAGCCAAACTTAAATTAGAGCGTAAAGCGTTGCGTTGACTGCTAGCTGGTATTGACGCTGAAGTGATATACCTAAATAAGAGCGTTGACGTTTTGTCGTAAACTGTAATGTCACCTTAAATTTTCAACAAAATAAGACTGAATTACAATTTTGATATTGATTAAATCGATAAATGTGATGTGAAAATAGTTAATTAGCATTACTTTAATATATGTATAAACAACAACAATCAATTTTTAAAAAATACAACACTGCCAGTTTTATGTATTTATAACAGCGTTTCGCAGCCAACTTAACTTTCTAACGCGCTGTCAAAATCGTATTTTCCAATTACAAAGCGTTGACGTTGAATAACGCTCAACGCTCCAATATAGGTTTAGCTGATATGCAAAATAATTTAACAAAGCTTGTTAAGCCTTTGATGAGCAAAATTTTAAAAACGATTATTAGCTTAAAATCCCTTTATTAAACCTATGTTAACTTTGTTAAGGTTTTAAGAAAGTGCATACACTTTTGTACGCAGACTTTTTCTGCGTATTTTTATAACACAATCTTACTATTTTGTAATTAATTTGTATATAGTTAATTTTATTTGCTGGATTTTAATATTTATTAAAACTATGTACCAAGATTTAATAAAAAATATTAATTTTGTATTCTTAAAAACTGTTGTTGTGTCATTTTTTGTAATATATTGGACATAATGGTTTCGTACGCAGACTTTTTCTGACTAGTGTATTTTTTTGCCCTTTTTTATCATCGGTATTACTGTCATTTTCATTTTGCTTTTAAAACTAATTTCTTTCTAATAAATTTATTCATTTAAGCACAATAAAAACGTTTTTCCCTTAGTGATGTACATAAAATCAAAACAAATACACAATGCTCGTTATTCGGGTATTTATTATTTCACTAACAAAATTAATTGTCTTAATGTTTTAGGATTTGAAGAATTATTGCAATAAATATGTATTGCATTAAATAAAATATAAAAAAGTAATGAAATATAAATCAGATTTATTAAAAAAAAATATGATTCTATTTTATATTAATAAAAATACATTTTTTTGATTCGACTACTCATATGTGAGGCATCCGTTTTCTTGTATCGCTGACACACAAAAAATCATGGTATTGTCAGCATGAATACTTAAAATTTAGTAAAGCAATCATTAGCTAATATAGGGTTTTTGCATATGTTTTTTTTAACAAATGTTTGTTAAGCTTAAAGTGTGTGGTAACTAACGTGCACTTCAAGTTTACTTTTAGATTTGTTTTTGCATACGGCCGTAATTTCTATTTGTAAATTTTTATTTAAAATATTAGTATAGAATTTAACTTAAATTTAGAATTGAAGTTATTTCGCGTTAAACATAATTTTCATGACAGTATAACTGTCTCTTTGCTGAATTATAATTATGTATATACAAAATACCACTTTGAAAATTAATTAAAAAATTTTTAGGTAAATTATTGAAAACCAACTTATAAAAATAAAGGAAAATCCTTGAATTCAACCCACAAGTGCACAGACTATTAATTCTAGTTAAAGTATAGAAAAATCAGAAATTAAGTTTTTTCCAATTAATAATCATATAATAATAATAATAATAATAATAATAATAATAATAATAATAATAATAATAATAATAATAATAATAATAATAATAATAATAATAATAATAATAATAATAATAATAATAATAATAATAATAATAATAATAATAATAATAATAATAATAATAATAATAATAATAATAATAATAATAATAATAATAATAATAATAATAATAATAATAATAATAATAATAATAATAATAATAATAATAATAATAATAATAATAATAATAATAATAATAATAATAATAATAATAATAATAATAATAATAATAATAATAATAATAATAATAATAATAATAATAATAATAATAATAATAATAATAATAATAATAATAATAATAATAATAATAATAATAATAATAATAATAATAATAATAATAATAATAATAATAATAATAATAATAATAATAATAATAATAATAATAATAATAATAATAATAATAATAATAATAATAATAATAATAATAATAATAATAATAATAATAATAATAATAATAATAATAATAATAATAATAATAATAATAATAATAATAATAATAATAATAATAATAATAATAATAATAATAATAATAATAATAATAATAATAATAATAATAATAATAATAATAATAATAATAATAATAATAATAATAATAATAATAATAATAATAATAATAATAATAATAATAATAATAATAATAATAATAATAATAATAATAATAATAATAATAATAATAATAATAATAATAATAATAATAATAATAATAATAATAATAATAATAATAATAATAATAATAATAATAATAATAATAATAATAATAATAATAATAATAATAATAATAATAATAATAATAATAATAATAATAATAATAATAATAATAATAATAATAATAATAATAATAATAATAATAATAATAATAATAATAATAATAATAATAATAATAATAATAATAATAATAATAATAATAATAATAATAATAATAATAATAATAATAATAATAATAATAATAATAATAATAATAATAATAATAATAATAATAATAATAATAATAATAATAATAATAATAATAATAATAATAATAATAATAATAATAATAATAATAATAATAATAATAATAATAATAATAATAATAATAATAATAATAATAATAATAATAATAATAATAATAATAATAATAATAATAATAATAATAATAATAATAATAATAATAATAATAATAATAATAATAATAATAATAATAATAATAATAATAATAATAATAATAATAATAATAATAATAATAATAATAATAATAATAATAATAATAATAATAATAATAATAATAATAATAATAATAATAATAATAATAATAATAATAATAATAATAATAATAATAATAATAATAATAATAATAATAATAATAATAATAATAATAATAATAATAATAATAATAATAATAATAATAATAATAATAATAATAATAATAATAATAATAATAATAATAATAATAATAATAATAATAATAATAATAATAATAATAATAATAATAATAATAATAATAATAATAATAATAATAATAATAATAATAATAATAATAATAATAATAATAATAATAATAATAATAATAATAATAATAATAATAATAATAATAATAATAATAATAATAATAATAATAATAATAATAATAATAATAATAATAATAATAATAATAATAATAATAATAATAATAATAATAATAATAATAATAATAATAATAATAATAATAATAATAATAATAATAATAATAATAATAATAATAATAATAATAATAATAATAATAATAATAATAATAATAATAATAATAATAATAATAATAATAATAATAATAATAATAATAATAATAATAATAATAATAATAATAATAATAATAATAATAATAATAATAATAATAATAATAATAATAATAATAATAATAATAATAATAATAATAATAATAATAATAATAATAATAATAATAATAATAATAATAATAATAATAATAATAATAATAATAATAATAATAATAATAATAATAATAATAATAATAATAATAATAATAATAATAATAATAATAATAATAATAATAATAATAATAATAATAATAATAATAATAATAATAATAATAATAATAATAATAATAATAATAATAATAATAATAATAATAATAATAATAATAATAATAATAATAATAATAATAATAATAATAATAATAATAATAATAATAATAATAATAATAATAATAATAATAATAATAATAATAATAATAATAATAATAATAATAATAATAATAATAATAATAATAATAATAATAATAATAATAATAATAATAATAATAATAATAATAATAATAATAATAATAATAATAATAATAATAATAATAATAATAATAATAATAATAATAATAATAATAATAATAATAATAATAATAATAATAATAATAATAATAATAATAATAATAATAATAATAATAATAATAATAATAATAATAATAATAATAATAATAATAATAATAATAATAATAATAATAATAATAATAATAATAATAATAATAATAATAATAATAATAATAATAATAATAATAATAATAATAATAATAATAATAATAATAATAATAATAATAATAATAATAATAATAATAATAATAATAATAATAATAATAATAATAATAATAATAATAATAATAATAATAATAATAATAATAATAATAATAATAATAATAATAATAATAATAATAATAATAATAATAATAATAATAATAATAATAATAATAATAATAATAATAATAATAATAATAATAATAATAATAATAATAATAATAATAATAATAATAATAATAATAATAATAATAATAATAATAATAATAATAATAATAATAATAATAATAATAATAATAATAATAATAATAATAATAATAATAATAATAATAATAATAATAATAATAATAATAATAATAATAATAATAATAATAATAATAATAATAATAATAATAATAATAATAATAATAATAATAATAATAATAATAATAATAATAATAATAATAATAATAATAATAATAATAATAATAATAATAATAATAATAATAATAATAATAATAATAATAATAATAATAATAATAATAATAATAATAATAATAATAATAATAATAATAATAATAATAATAATAATAATAATAATAATAATAATAATAATAATAATAATAATAATAATAATAATAATAATAATAATAATAATAATAATAATAATAATAATAATAATAATAATAATAATAATAATAATAATAATAATAATAATAATAATAATAATAATAATAATAATAATAATAATAATAATAATAATAATAATAATAATAATAATAATAATAATAATAATAATAATAATAATAATAATAATAATAATAATAATAATAATAATAATAATAATAATAATAATAATAATAATAATAATAATAATAATAATAATAATAATAATAATAATAATAATAATAATAATAATAATAATAATAATAATAATAATAATAATAATAATAATAATAATAATAATAATAATAATAATAATAATAATAATAATAATAATAATAATAATAATAATAATAATAATAATAATAATAATAATAATAATAATAATAATAATAATAATAATAATAATAATAATAATAATAATAATAATAATAATAATAATAATAATAATAATAATAATAATAATAATAATAATAATAATAATAATAATAATAATAATAATAATAATAATAATAATAATAATAATAATAATAATAATAATAATAATAATAATAATAATAATAATAATAATAATAATAATAATAATAATAATAATAATAATAATAATAATAATAATAATAATAATAATAATAATAATAATAATAATAATAATAATAATAATAATAATAATAATAATAATAATAATAATAATAATAATAATAATAATAATAATAATAATAATAATAATAATAATAATAATAATAATAATAATAATAATAAAAATTTTTTAGTATTTATTGTACATGTGTGTTCGAGAATAACTAATTCTAAATGTAAGTAATGCCGTGGATACACAAGCAGCTTCGGAAAACTGTCTTTAATAATAATAAAACGAATGAAAGATTCAAACCTCAGAACATCGTTAATTTCTATTTTCTCATTAAGTTTTCATATTCAGTGTGTCAAAAAAACACCATCAGGCACACAAGGCGAAAACGGCTCTACATACAAAAACTCCAGAATAATGCAACCAGGCACGCATTAAGCTTGGCAATCCGTGAACGGCTACCAACAAACCAACGTCACTCATGGGAAGATATCAAAGCAATATATAATCAAGTCGCGGAGAAAACACTTGGTGTAGTGCAACCAAATAGAAGAGTTTGAATATCAGATTACACTTGGGATCTGGTTTCTCAAAGAAGGGAACTCAAACTGCAGCTGAATAGCAACAATATCTTTAGACAGCAATACCATCAGCTGGCAAAACAAGTAAAGAAAGCTGCAAGAAGAAACAGAACAAAGTTCCTGGAAGGACTGGCAACAGCGGCAGAAGAAGCCGCTGGCCAGAAAAATATGAGAAAACTACTAATATCCCACTAATCAAAAGTGTAATAGGAACCAAGCCGTTGCTGATAAAAATGTTACACTAATAACGAACAATAATGCACAAATACAGAGATGGATAGAACATTTCAATGAAATTAGTAACGTTACGAACACTACTGAGGACAGTGAAACAGTTGAGAACATAGATGAGGAAAACAGTTTAAGACTACCATGCAACCCTCCCGTGGAAGAAGGGCATCATTGTAAAGTTACCAAAAAGTGGCGACTTAAAAGACTGTAATAATTCGAGAGGAATTACTCTACTTAAAACCATATACAGGATACTTGCAGTCATAATACAGGGGAGGCTTCAGAGCAGAATAGACAACATACTGCGAGACGAACAAGCTGGCTTCAGACCGAATAAAAGCTGCGTAGACCAGGCCAACACTTTACAAATAATCATTGAACAGTCCATGGAATGGCATACCCCCTGTATCTACTATTCGTCGATTTCAAGAAAGCGTTTGATACCATCAGGCGAAGGGCTATATGGAAAGCACTAAGAACCAAAGGAGTACCCAGAAGATAATTCGAAAAATGGAGCGATGTATGAGGATGCAGAATTTTCAGTTCTTCACAACGGAAACATCAACCAACCATTCTACACCAATGCTGGAGTTAAACCAGGATGTCCACTATCACCAGCTATTCACCATCATGCTTGATGACATAATGAGCTAAGTCTGTTCAAAAAGAAGAGGGATAACATGGAGTCTCTCACGCCAACTCGAATATTTGGACTATGCAGATGACATCTGCTACTCTCGCATAAAATTTTCAATATTCAGTCGAAACTAGAGGACCTAGAAAGATTGGCTCGTAGTATTGGAATTGAGATAAACATCAAGAAAACCAAGGCCATGAGAATAAACAATACGGGCACGGAAAACATCATGCTACAAAGTCAACCAGTCGAGTATATAGATAGCTTCTACTATTTAGGAAGTACAATGACTACAAACGGTGGCGCAGAAACAGACGTGGATAACAGGCTCAATAAAGCGAGGGCGGTATTTGAACAACTGCAGTCAGTAAGGAGAAGCTCACATATATCCAGACGAATTAAGCTCAGAATATTCCACTCATTTGTTAAATCGGTACTGCTGTATGGCAGTGAAACCTGGCTTGTATTGAATAATATCACACAAAAAGTCCAAGTATTCATTAACAAGTGCCTCAGATTCATATGCAGAATATTCTGGCCTAACACCATAAGTAACACAGAACTGTGGAGCATGACTAATGAGGAACCCATACTGAAACAGATAAGGAAAAGAAAGTGTGAATGGATCGGTCACACCATCCGAAAAAGTCCAGAAAGTATCACTAGAATATCACTCGAGTGGAATCCTCAATTCCAAGAAATCGTGGTAGACCAAAAAACACCTGGAGACGCACAATTATCCAAGAACTGAGACAGAACAATCTAACATGGAAAGATGCGAAGTCAACAGCTGTAAACCGTGTTAGATGGAGATGCTTATGAAAGCCAATTGTGTCTCAAAAGTATATTCGACATTATTTTTACAAAATCGTTTTAAAATATTGTTTCTTTTTATAGTAAATATATCAATATATAAATCATATACATATATGTATGTACATAAATTTCTTAGTAAGTTTATTGGTTTCTTTGCCATTTAATCACGAGTAATCGATCAGTCGTTTTGATGACATTTGGAACACGAATAAATCTAGCTAACGATGGTATAATAGGCTAAAAATTATTTTAAAATTGGACCTAGGGGAGGTTAAAATCAGAAAAAATGGTCAAAATAGGTGACTTCTCTTCTAAAATTACTTTTTTTAACAAAGTTTTTTGTTTGTTAACTTTCCGATTTTGATGAAATATAGAACACAGGGTGAATTCGAAAACATCAAAATACATTGTATCGATGCAACATTAATACTGTGATACTACTATATCGATACAAAGCAAACAACATTATTGTTTGCAAATAACACTGTTGGTTGCTTTGTAAAAAAATTATCGATAAAATTTATACTACACAGTTTGCTTTGTAAATGATGGTTTGGAACTCACCCATAGATTTAGCTAACCTAAGCGTTATACGGTATGCTTCTTCTTAAATATGGTCACATGATGAATAATTTTGTTTATGAGTAGATCACGCGTAAACAACTAAATCGATTATGTTGAAATTTGCAAACAGTATATTAATTCAGCTAACGAAAGTGCTGTATGGTGCTTTCTTTCAAAATTAGATGTCGCGGACTCTAAAATGGAGAAATATATATCAGAAATAATGATTTGTCTTGAAAATGACACGTATTTTTTCTTCTTAAGAGTTTTTTGTGTGCAAACATTTGTTATCCACTAAAATGTATTTTATAAAAGTACAATAAAAAATTGCACTTTGATGGGCTACTAAGGGTAATTTTTGGTTCATAGTCCATTCCTACTAAATACGTAGTTATTACAGTATATCTTGGAAACTATAAGAGATATAGTCTTCCAACTTTCTATTGCTATTCGCTTATCAAATTGTACATTAAATTAAAAAATTAAATAGCGAGAAAGAGTGAGCGCGGCATCTCCCATAAATAATAACATTTATTATTGCACGTCTCAATAGATATATCAGCGGGGGACGTCAAAAGTCGTCATAGCATTTTCTTTATAAAGGCAAACAAATGGCAAAAAAAATGGATAGGATCAAAAAAAAAAAGAAAATCTATCTCCATTTATAATATACATATATATAGATTTCCAGGCAACGGCGGATTGGTAAAGCTAGTAGTAATATTTTTGGAGAAAAAAATTTTCAAAACTTTGCGTTTTATAAAAAAAAAGTATTTATATAATTTTGTATTAATTATTTATTCCGTTACTAATGGTCGTCAGTGTATTTTAGAGTAAGTGTGATGCATATATGTAAGTATGTATATCCTTAAGGTGAATATTTAGGAATATTTTAAAATCGCAATACTGAAGTCATTTTTGTAAAGCACGACTTTAAATAATGGCATTCTTCTACAATTTATAAAGAAAATAACCTGCACAAAATGCAATAATCTTTACTACAGTATGCGTTTAAAGCTAATGATTTGTCTAAAACATGTAACTTCTTTTTTATATTTAAACGTTTCAGTACTAAAGAATATGTTTTAACTTGAACTTGTATTTTATAAGTTTTTTTTTTATATGCAGTACGTAAAAAAATGATTTCAAAGTAGAAAAAAGTTAAAATATTATTTTCATTTGAGAATTCCAACAACAAATTCTTAGCATGTTTAGTTATTTGTACACATTCCGTTGCTGAGAGTCTTTAGTACTTCGAGACTTCATAATTTTTTAAATAGACCCACACATTACAACGCTAACAACAAAAAATCAGGTGAAGATTTTTTGCTGTAAAATAATTGTTTTAAAAAAATTATTATAATTACTGCTGAAAAAGTAGAAAGAATCGAGTTATAAAGCCACCAGGCAGACAAAAAATAATTGGCGCTAAGAATTTTAAACAAAGTACCAAAAATAATGTACTATGAGATTTAGTTTTTAAAGTGGAAATTGATTATGGTGAAGCGTATCACATGAAACCATCCGAAATTGGATATAAAAACACAAATATTCCACCCCAGTGGTTAGAAGAAAATACCTCGCTCATTGATGCAAAATATTAAAAAAAGATTCAGATTTACAACAGAACATATTCCCTTTTTTCCAGGTTTCTAGGATGGCATAATGTTTCTGGTGAGACTAAAGTGAAGCTCTACTACAATTATGGAACCCAAAAAGTTTAGCGAAAATCCTGACAGCACTAGAAAAATAAATAAAAATGTAAAAATATAATTCATACAGTAAAATTTTGAAAACTGTCAGTTATGATACAGGTTTGTATATCCAATAAAGGAGTTTGTGAAATAAGGATTTTGGACGAAATAGTGACCAATGAAGTGATTCTTGATGTTTCAATATAAATTGATCGCCAGCGTTCACAAAGCTGGTTTTATTGACCCTGAAAATACGAATAAATCGAAATACAATAAAGAATATGAGCATAAATCTTATGTATTCTTCATTAACTCTGTTCTTTAGAGTTTTTAGTGCTGGACAAATCAGGGAATTTTCTAGCTGATTTGCCTTTAAAACAATTCATATACTCCAATCTTTTGAGATTCCAGTTCCATGAACGTTTTTATTTAAATATATGTAGAGTCAATTGTTGCACGTTTATCAAATTTTTTATTGCCAACACTATATGACGTCTTTTATATACATACGATAACACTCATAAAAAACCAAACTTTTTTCATAAAAAACCCAAATTCTTATTTTGATTTATTTGACAGCAAAGAAATCAGGTAAAGGTCTTTTTTGTTAGCGTTATGATGTGTGTGTCTATATTGAGGAGATCGGACTGTTATTATTCGACCGGTTTTTTTGGTTTTGTCGAATATAGTTTTTTTCAAAATCTTAATTTTTCGAATACCGAATAAACCGGTTGCTTTAACACGAATCACCACCGGTTAATTTAAATAGTAAAATTAATATACGTTTATATATATTTGTATAAATTTAGGTATTATTTTTGTATATTTGACAACCTTGAATGTCTCACAACGACCCACAACGCCGGCTCTGAACGACAGCCTAAATACACATAACCACTCGCTAATGTTGTGCAGTGATATCGCTGTTGAAAATTATCAGATGGTGCGGCCTGGGATTAAACCTACGACTTCTTGGTTGGAAGGTGGGTATCTTACCTAACATACCTCAGTGACACAAACACTATTAAATACGTAGTGAATGAATGAATTGAATGAGTTTACATACAGTGCTGTTCGAAACCTAAGCAATTTTTCTTGTCGAGTCAATTAAGGGCTCGTATACTACTAATAAAGTTTATTCAATCTTTTAATCCCATTCTCTACCAAGTATTATAAAAACAAAAACGAAATTAGCTCCTTGAGTAGCTGTTCGAAACTTAGGTAGCTTTCAGTACTTTGTATAATAAACTTTGTTTTTTATGGCCTCTTTTGGCATAGTTTTTATGAGATTTGTTAGAATTATTGTTAGTATTGATTGCCACTTTAATTTTAAACTCTCCGTCAGCTTCCGCTTATTTTTAAAACGACGAGGTCCAGTTCTGTGCTTCAAGAATTAAGAACAATTTTATTTAAATAAAAGAACCGTTTAACCGGTTATTTGAATAATTATTAACCGAAAACCAATTTTTAAAAAATTGCCACATTTCGGATTATTCGAAAATCGGTTTTTGGAAAAAGTCGAATAATCGATCTGCCTAGTCTATATTAAAAGTTATGACGTCTCGAAGAGCTCTAGTAACGGAATGTGTACAAAACAAAGAAGAAAAAAACATGTCAAGAATTTGTTGTTGAAATTCTAAAATGAATATATAATTTTAAATTTTTTCTACTTTGAAAACATTGTTTTTACGAATTGCATGTACATATGTATATGTATGTGTATTCTTTCAACATCTGTAACATCTAAATAAAAATTATGTATTTTATAGTTTTAAAATATTCCAAATTTCATACCTAAGAAATACATATTTGGAGCATTTTGCGCGAAATTATCGTATGCAAGATTTTTAGATATCGACTGTAGTATAAAGTATTTCTTATGTATATACATACATACATCTTTATAATTCTTATATATTCAGGGGATTCAAAGAAATCAATGTTGTCTGAATTGGTTTTGAAAATAACACCGGCGCTATAAACTCTATTTTCGAAAAAGAATTAATGTCGATTGAACAGAGGTGTCATTGAAAATAAAGCTATCCGTGTTGTTATTGGAGATAAGATATGCAGCTAAGAGCTGCCTATTTTCATTTGTGCGCTTTTATACTTTTATATATTTTCAAGAGAATTTTATTTATAGAAGGAATTTTATATTTTTGGCGGAAAAGATCTCATGGTCTGCGCGTTTCACTGCTGTCCATTTGCATTTGCATCTACTGAGATCAAATGAACCCCTCCGTAATCTTAAGCATATCACCTAAGATCATTGATATTTTTCCAAAAACTTTATTCTTTCGTGTAACATACGATAATTTCGTGCAACAGTCTCGATAATGTGATGTTTGTAGTATGTAATGCATTGTTGTATCAAATACATATGTGATAAAATTATATACAAATGAGAAAACAAATATTTAAATGGAATCGACTTGTTTTGTGTTTTTAATTGCATCTGGAGGAATATGGACCACTTACCTGTGTCGACACTCTCCACTTTTTCTTCAATTTTTTTCTCGCTTTTGACTGTGGGGTGTCTCAAGTACCATGACAAAAGATTAATATCAGTTCGTACTCTATCGGTATCGTACAGTGGTCTTCTAACATTGTAAGCCTTATCACCACAAATCCTTACCGAAGCGAGGTGACTTTTTCCTTTTATATTTAATATATACATATATTTATGTTCATAAATTACTTATAATTTCAAATATAGTTACATTGTATTTATATAGCAATCAAAATTATATTACTGTACAGTTTTATGCAAGATAATTGTGAGTGTAAGTAAATTAGGTAGGTTGCAAATAAAATAATGTGTCACTTGTGTAAAATTGTATTAATTGGAAGAGGTTTTAATTCAGATTTTTGTTAAAATTTATAGACAATCTCGATAATAGGTACAAAGAGAAAAATGAGGTATACGTACCAACATATTTGTGAGCTGGCTCTGGATATAAAGACATTCTATGAACTTCTTTGGCAATATGACGTACAGGATTTGTTATGCGAGAAACATAAGCATCCAGGGCTAATTCAGAAGTGGGTTCATAACTAGAAGTAAATATTATTTATATAAACTTACTTATTGATTGACTTCAACCGTAATACACTTACCCAGTCACTGGGAATGGTGTCATGCTTCTGGCTCGGCGAACAACAGGTGCATGTAAGTCACGAATTAGGGATTGAGCTCTATGACGAATTCTATCGGTTTCCTCACGGAAGGTCTATATAAGAATTGAAACAGTCAAAAGCATCATTTTAATAAAAGAGGGCTACTATACCACTATGTAGAACACAATATTTCATATAGAAATTTTTTTAAAAAACAATTGGTTTTTAAGTTTTTTAAATATAAATTTCCGTACGAACATTTGTATTTGGCATAGTGGCACAAGCAGACAGATTTTAATACGAGTAACAAGAATAAAAAACAAACAAAATAGAGAGAAAAAGAGCAGAAAGATAAATGTATTTAAAAAATATATTTTTCAACAACAACTCACAGCGTAGGGTTCAGTGCTGAGGTAATTAGTTAGAGCACGTGCACCATAACCGGGCAGAGTTCTCTTCAAGTATGAGGGAGTAACACGTAATGGGGATGTTGTTACTCTGACAGGAGTCAACGAACGTGAGTAGACACGAGTCACGGGCGACGAGTACCAATAGGTTGGTGATGTGTAAACATAACTCGATGGTGTATAAGACGAAATATATCTTGGTACATAAGTCGAAACGTAAGGTGTATAAGAAGAATAATAGGTCGTTGGGATATAGGGCGAAGTATATATCGTTGGTGTGGTGTATGTGTATGAGGATATGCGCTCTGGAGAACTTATAACGCGTGTAGTAGTCGTACGTGAAATACGAACTGGTGATGGTGAACGAATAACACGCGTTATCACACGGGCTGGGGATGTGACGACTCGAACTGGCGATGAAATCACACGAGTACCACGAGTATAACTCGATGTTGAGTAAATTGGATACGATGTTTTGTATACCTATATATTGTATATATATATATATATATATATATATATATATATATATATATATATATATATATATATATATATATTGTATATAAGGAAGTTGGTTAATTGGATTTATAGCTTATTATGCGCTTGCGCACTTATAATTCTGTATGTAAGTGAATGTATGAGTGAATGGAATATCAGGTATGAAAACGAGTTTAAAAAGTATTTAATAAGGTAGTCTATTATTTGATGTTACAATTTAGATTAGTATTGAAATAAATGACAGAGATTTATTTCCGTACTCTTCATTCAAGTCGACAAAAATATTTTTTTCCTAATACTAGGGGTTATGTATATAACTAATGTTAGTAATGAAATTTCGTAAATATTATTACTACTATGACTGCTAAATTATGACTGGCTGACTAAGCAGTATGTGGCGTCCTTTTATAGTAAATTAACATTATTTTCGAATGTTTTAGTATATTTTTTTAATCTATTGATGAGGTAATTAATTATCTATATAGTATTAAAAATGTATTTGATTTCCAATCTATGTTCTATAATTAATAGTATGATAATTTTATCAATTTTAACAATCAGAATAATTATTTTTTTATTTCTGTAGTAGTAATACTTATTGATTTAATCTTTCTTGACGTAAAACTGCACTAATTCTTTCTATTATTTTAATTATTAAATTTTCGAATCTTTTAATTTGAACTATTACATCAATCATTTTTAATTTAATTCAAATATAAAATCTTAATACCAAAAATTGAATTGATAGCACTGTTTAAAGAAATACAGCTTGGCAGGGTAATCGTAGCCCTGACACAAAACTATAGAATAACTTCCACAATAAAGTTTATAATTTTAAATGTTTTTGTATATTTTTAGACGTTTTATTTTCGTAACATACTATCGTAGTTATTATTTTTTACCCTTTTTTTCATTTTATTCCTTTTTGGCTCATATTTCTTCCAGAAAGACACAATAGAACTTGCTGTTTAGCCGTATGCAAGCTTCAAATAAATACACCAGCGACTGATAACCCGGAAAAATAGTAATATTTTTAAAATGTCAACTTCAAATTTTGAAAATATTACCTTTTTTATCATCACAATAGAACAACTAAAAATGCCTTTTTTACAGCTGTTCACCAGCCAACATTTTCTCTCATTATTTTTTGTATACATTCATATGTAAATATTTTTTAATATGCTTGCTACAAAAAGGAGAAAACGTGTGTTTCCCTCGATGATTGTTTTCTTCCCCCTTGATAAAATCTTGCTACATATGTAAGAAAGTGATTATCTTTCCATTAGATACATAGCACTTTCCATACTAGGGCACATTTTTCTTAAACTGAAGTTAAATATAGTGAAAATGTAATCATTTTCCTTAAAACATAAACTTACATCGGTTTTATTTTACTCTTGTCACTTGTCCTGTAACACAAGTCTTCAATGACTAAGTTAGAATATATAAACGCAGAAGTTGTTTCCATTTAATAATATTTGTAATATTTTTATACACTTTTTACGTCAAAAATTCGTATTTCTACAACTATATTTTTTTCAACAACAAACAAACAAAAACACCTGACTACAAAAACGAAATAACACAGGTGGAGTATTATGTTCAAAAGTGCAACATTCTCACTGTAATTTTTTTGAGGGTGAGAAGTGTAAAATATTTTAGCTTTTTAAAGGTTACATTTTTAGAAAAGAACACGCAACTCTTTTATGTGTAGCCTTGTTTTTCAGCAAAGAACACAAAAATAATAAGAGCAAAAAATGCAATATTTTAAACAGAAAAGAACACGTTATTAGTGACGTCTTTTACGTACGATAAAATTCACAAAAAACCAAATTTTTTTCTTATTCCAAAAATTTTTTATTTTTGAAAACATTTTTTTGACTGCGCAAATATCGGGTGAAGCTAATTTTTTGTTGTTGATGTTGTAATGTGTTGGTTCCTTTTAAAAGTTATTGCGCTTGATTGATATTGACGTTAGCCGTAATGGCATATGTGCAAAAATAACAAACATGTTAAGAGTTTGTTGGAATTCTCAAAAAAAAAGATTTTATTTTTTTTTCAACTTTAAGAACATTTATTTGATAAACTTATGTACATATGTATGTATGTATGGATGGATGTATACTGATTGCAATTTCATTCCTTTAAATAAGCTATCGATCAAATCGGTGACATTTACATTCGAAGACCTTCTCTCCTTTCGCTTTGTAAATTTGTGAATAGAAAAAGCGTATTTCCCTTTTTACTATATTTGGTGTTTAGATTGTGCTCTGCTTACTTTCTCATTAAAAATCCTCGGTACGAGTATTTAATTGTTTTTTTAATATTTCTGTTTTTTTATGAATCACTTTCGAACCTGAACCCATTAACCACTTTTTACATGGGTTCAGCTCGTACGGGCTTAAAGTTTTGGAAATAGTCAAAAGGGTTTTAGTTCGGGTTCAGTTTTAGTCCCTAAAATACACATTAATTTTTGTATCTAAGGTATGTATATATATATATATATATATATGTATATATATATATATATATATATATATATATATATATATATATATATATATATCTTATACATGGTGTGCTTTGTTCAATACTAGTTTATCCAAACTTTAATGCTTTTTGGCGGATGTGAATAGAAAGCGAAGCTTTAATTCTTTTTCTTTACATGTAAAAAGCTTCATATATAGTATAAATGGAAGTTGCTATGCCCATTTATCTAATCTCGATTTTTTTTGTCTGATGTTTGTATTGCCCGCTTGTCCAATTCCGTACATTTTCTGATTGATGATTTGTATTGACTATAGGTTTGACAGTTAGGCCTGATTTCACTTGATTTACAAGATTTATACGGCTGCCAATAATCAAGAAAAAAATATGATTTGTCAAGATTTGTTAAAATTCATTTTTTTAAGTTTTCATTACGCAAAGTTTTGTAAATAGCTATTAAAAATTTTAGTGAAAGTTTTCTGACAACTGAGAACTGATCCAATTGCTTTTTGTAGGCCTCTACGAAATTTAAATTTACACCATTAAGAGAGTTCTGCAATAATAACCCAGCAAACTTCACCTTGCTTCGTTCATAATGTTTTTTGCACATTATTGTCGCACATGATGAAGTTTTCATCGTCCTTAACCATTCCAGCTTATCAAACAAGCTATAGTGTTGTTTGATGCAATAATTATTACCGGAGATATTACATTTTAGAGCCATCTACCGACGACTTGTAACCGAAGATTTTCGAACGCCAATGTTTTTGACTGTTAAGATTTTTTTCAGAATCAAGAATTTTTTCTATAAATGTCATGAATTTTTCTATGTATGTTCAATCTGGCAACCATAACTAACTACGAAGTCAATCATTCCCAATTCATAGGCTTTATTTTAACTGTTTTCCGGATATACAAAAATCAATACGAGTATTTAGTTTGTACGGGAAGAACCATGTCCACTTCTCTAATTCCGCCCACTTTTTGAATGATCATTTGTGTTGACTATGAAGCTATGTGGACCAAATTTAGAGACTCTTACTGTTACCATTTCGAATATATAGACATATATTTAAATATTTACTTTGTATGGGTGTGGCACCGACAAATTGTAATTTTTGAAATTTTTATAGTCTGTAGTTCCAGACATATAGAGAGAAACTGTAAAAATTTAAAGAAAATCTGTTCAGCCGTTTGGCTGTCTGTAAGGCAAAAACCCATATTCATTTTTATATAAATATTAAATAATTGGTATCACATTAAAAAGTAAATGAGAGTTGTACCAAATGAGTAATTTGAATGCCTACACAAATAAAGCTCAATTCAGCTGGAGACTTGCAGCCAATGAGTTCTTGGGGTAATTAAACGAGGGAAATTTCTGTTTCGGAATAAAATATTTAAGATAACTAAGCGAAAGGTCATTAGCCGTGGTGTTTTATTAGAAAATGGTAGGAAAAAAAGAATAGAAATTCAAGCAAATAAACGTGAAAGGCAATTAAACGTGAGGTAATTAAGCGAGCGGGTAATACTGTAATGAGCTATGGTTTCAAATAGAAATTTCATTTTGATTATTTACTTTTTTGCTTTGCTTTGATTATTGTGGCATACTTATTTATTTAAAAAAGTTACTATCGGAAAAAATATTTTGAATTAAGGAACAATTATTAATTTTCAGTCTTTTGAAGCTTGATTCAATTTATAAAAAAGCAGGTATTATTTTTTTAAACTTTGAACCGGAAATTAAAGAATAACCTTCATTTCTACCAAAGAGACATTATCTTTTCCAAACTACCTCACCCTTTGTACCGTAGTGTAGACTGTAGGCAACATACCATCAGAATGAAACTTTTGCTTGAAATTTCATAATGCAATAAAAATTGATCGACTACATTGATAAATTAGGGAGATAAGTGTTAGAACTGCATTGTGCAAAGTTGTTTTTGAAAACTTTTATGTTTTGTAGTCAATTGTTAAGTTTTGCTTAAGACCAAAATTCTTTGTTTTTGCTATTTGCTTTGTAAATAATTACAATAATAAAAAATATACGTGTTTTCATCATCTTAAGTACAAAAAATCAAATAATTTGCACTTCATAAATGATAGACGGTTCATTAATATACATAAGAATCAAGTCGCTCTAACGTATTACCTAGACCTGATAATAATACGATTTAATGATCTTTGTCTATATTTCTATTAATCCAAAAACATTTCATTTCATACTTACGTACATAATTAATTCCATGTGTATTATTGGAAAATTTTACAAAAACCTGTTTTTGTTTTCAAATATTTTATCAAATACATACGGTTTTGTTTTTATTAGAAATAAAAAAATCTGTTCGGCTCTTCCGGTATTATTTAGATAATACGAACCAGAGGAAGTTTATTGGTTTCAATGTAAGATTTTGTAAGATATTAGTCTTCGTTGATGATAAGTTCTCACGAAGGTAACGTCATTTGTGACTTATATATAAAATAAAATAAAACTATAACCAGGGAAACCAGAAATATGCTCTTAAAAGAGTGTTTTATGTGCATAAAATATGCAGTAAAAATCCGAAAACATGATTCAATAATTTAAAAATATGTTCTAAATAATAAAAATTTCTTCTTTGTTAATAGAAAAAACCATTATTCAATACAACGCAACAAAATTTACTACATCTACATAGGTAAACATTTATTTATTGTCTATGGACATTTTCTCAGTACCATCAGTTGTTTCACCTGCTGAAATCCATAAAAATTTGGTTTTATGCATTTGTTGATGTAATCTATGCATTTTTGATGAATACTTTTGTCATACAAACATATTTTGAACATTAAAAGCTTTTTGATGGTATTTAATAGTTTGTATATACATACTTCCACAAATTGTTTAAGCGGTAATAAACTTAATTGAGATGTAAATGGCGCAATAAATTTTAACTTATAATTACCTAAAAGGCCAAAATTTAAAACAAAAATTTTGTATTCGTTGTAGAAATATTATATACCACAAAAAATCCAAAAATACTCTAAAAAGACTTAATATGCTCTTTAGATACAAGAATGTGTCGAAAACATGCTCATAAAACCGAAAAAAATGCTGTAATGGGCAAAATACGCACTAAGAAATCGATACCAAAATTCATAAAAAATCATGAAACTGATAAATTATCTTACCCTACATCGGACTTCTTTGGTTGCATGAGAAAAAACATACAATTGCATATTTCTGGTTTCCTTGATTGTAACAGTGTTGTAGTAAAATTTATTCTTTAATTTTGGAGCATATTGTCCTATTTGTATCAAAAGTCTGGTTAGGATAATTCAAAAGCTCCTAAGGAGACAATATGTACATATATTCCAGGATAATTCTATGACATAAAAAAAATAAAAATACTGAACGTCGTTAATTTTAATCACTATGCGCCTAAACAACTCTATCTGATTTAATTAAATTTGGCTACCTTTACTTGTCTATTTACTTACGTAATACAAAAGAAAAATTATTACAATCTCTTAGCGAAAACCAGAGGGTATATACTTCAATTTTTGTAGAATGTAATAATAATGTGTTCAAAATATAAAAAGAAGTAATAAGAAGACTTTACGTAGACTATATCAAAATGCAGGCAAATAAACGATCCAAAATAATTTTTCAGTAAGATTAACCTGAAAGTTAACAACTTAAAAGATGATCATGGAAATACGAATGATGCTGATAATATTAAAATTATAAAAAAGTTTGCTGTTGTTCTAAATATTTTAAATTGTGCAAAAATAGTTAACGGCCCAAAGTTCGAAGAGTATGCATCAAAAACTACCCAACTTTTATCATAAATTCTCAAGTATTATTCAGAATGAGGACCTTTCCAATATGTTGGCAGCCCCTTTCGTCATATACTCAAATACTCATAAATTCTCAAGTATTAAGGTAGGATCACACGATTGTCGTAATGCACTAATAATTAGTGTTTTTATATGCCAATCGTGTGATTATACAATTTACAAATAAAAACTAAAAATAATAATTACTTATTATAAATGAACTTAGATATGCATAACTATTAAAAAAATATAAAACTATACATTAGCGAGACAAAAAAAAATTAATATAACATAAGTTTGTATAATTTATACCACAAAAATTATTCGACTTTAAGTGCAATTTTTGGAGCACCCAGCACTCTTGGCAAACCATAACTGACTGTCTATGCATAATGGGCCTTTTATATACAATTGACATTACTTCCGAATGATCCTGTACATACTACAGCATTCTATTAATTTTCGTTAATTCAAATGTGTCACTCAAAATCGCTACGGTAACACCGTTTAATACGCAATTTGTAACACTGTTAATAACACAAATTAAGTATGGCATTACCGGGGTAGCACTTTGACAGCCTTGACGCAAATCAATAGACTAAAATCACACAATACAGTTTTAAATGCACTGATGTTTTCGGATCTTCTTTAAGCATTTTTATTTTCGTAACAATACTTATTTTCTGTAAAGTCAAAGCGAATAGATTTAATAAACTATTTTGTTTAATCGATTTTATTTGAAATTGTGCATTTTTAAGTCCAAATAAATTATACAATAGAAATCAGTAACACTGCGGAAAACTATGTAACATAATTTAATTTCAGTTCTTCTTTGCAGATATTGTGGGGTCACCTACACCGTATGTGAATGTGACCACTCATTTCTTACCTTGATTTTTTTTTTCTTCCTAAGATTTCCTTTATGAACTTAGTCTTTTTTAAATCCCTATTCTGAGTTTCGATAATTCTATTCTATTCTCCGTTTGGCAAATGGAGTATTCCATGCTTCGTTTCCATTCAGTCTACTTCGATGTATGTGTACTGCATTAGTATTTCCCGTAATTGATAAAGTATTGAGGGATATTTTTTCGATTTTTGTTTTTCTAGGCCTAAAATTATTATTATTATTATTATACTAGAGTATCCACTACCGCGTTGCTGGGAGCTTACTTTTAATTGATACCGTTCTCCACACATGCAAAATTCCATATTATTTTAAAACAGATGGTTTGAATTGACCACCAAGTTATTTAGAAACTTCAACTCTAAACATTCTCAAGATATACAAATATCAAAATCGACTTTGTATGGAGGTACCATGCCCACTTATCCAATTCCGCCCATTTTTAACTGATTGTTTTTATTATCTAAGAAGTCATTTAGAACAAATTCAGAACATTCCATTCTAACCGTTCTCAAGATATACAGAACCCAGTATTACCGATTATCCTTGTATACATAAGACACTACGATAAATGGCTTAGTAAATTTTCAAGTTTCAATGAAACATCATAATATAAAAATCGAGGGCATTTTGTTGATATTTGTATGGAAATATATAGAAAAATCTAAATTCCGTATCTCCGAAAACCACTGGGATGATTTCGTGCATACATCACATAAACAGACCATCTCCAACGTACCGTGAATTTTTTGTTGAAATTAGTAAACCCGTTTCCGCAGTTAGTGGTGACATCAAAGTGTACACTACTTTTTATATACATAGATTATTCATTTTTACTATATAAATACAAAACGAATATATACAAAATATAAAGTAATTTAATAAAAATATACATTTAGGCTTGTCTTTTTATTTTAAAAATGTATAAGTGTATGTGTATGCACTAAATTTTGAGTATTTATTAAAATATTTACAAAATTTGCTTGTTTTTTCTGTTTCTATCTCATACGGTCAATAGTGCTTAAAGAACATTATTGTTCTTTTCTTTTTCTTTCGATTTAGTTTTTTATTGGAATACGAATTTTCGATCGTAGCGTAACTGTATGCGGATATGTAATCTAAACGCATAATAAGGGTGAATAAATACAGAAATATAGACAACATACAGCAGAAATTTTACAAAGAAAAGTTAGCAGGTTTAACAATACCAACGTCATTTTCGGAGACAAGCGACAAGTTTACAGTGTCTACACTAGTTTAGATACGCCTGAGATACTGTTTCGACGTGCAGTCCGAGTTCTTGTTTATATATACACCGTCGTGTTTAGTTTTTATTTTTACTGCCTCTGCTAATTCACGTCGAAAGTGTTTATTCGTTTTTTATATACCGATTCGTTTTTTATATACCTATTACGGAGATCGGACGCTTATTATTCGACCGGTTTTAACCGGTTTTTTTGGCTTAGTCGAATACGGTTTTTTCAAAATCTTGATTTTTCCAATACCGAATAAACCGGTTTATTTAACACGAATAACCGGTTAATTTAAATATATATAATTTTTATACGTTTGTATATTTTTTTATTGAAAATGTGCTCATCGTTTAACTATTTGTATAAATTTAATAATTTTTGTATATATGAGGACCTTGAATGTCTGTCTTAGAACGTAAAAACCAAGGTGGATAGAGAAAGATATGCACTCTTGAGCAAAAATAACCTTCTCTCGTCTTCTGTAAATAAATATTGATTTTTATATATGGAGAATGATGAACTATTTACTATTTTATTTTATAAATATTTATTGATATTGCTTTTATAATTCCTGAAAAACTATTTTTATTTTATTTTCCAATAGGCTTATTTGCTTCCACTGGAGTAGGAGTGTAGCGCATATTTTTGTGTTTTTCAATTTCAAGAGATTTCGAAGAGAGCTACAATTTTGTTTGCTACTCTGAGAAGTGTTGATACTAGCCCAGTGGTAAATCAAACAAAGTACTACATGTAAATTATGCGTAATATAAAATATCATAGAAACATACCAATACACGGATTACAAAGTAAGCATTAGAGTCAGTAATATATATAAAAAAAATAAATAATAGTTTTGCTCCACACTGTATTACAAACAAATACTTTTAGCAATATTCATACTAAGTAAAACCACAAAAACTCTTATTTCAGCTGATCAATCCCAAACCATTAGAATTGTTAAACAATTGGTTAAAAGAAATGTGCATGTGGAAGCTGAAACCGATTTTCCAGTTTTGAACATGGAAGATGTGGAAAAGGTGAATAACTTTATTTTTACAGATTCAGATTCCTATGCAAGTTTTCAAAAGCAAAAACCAAAATAGTAACTTATGATTAACGTCTACTATTCTTTTCAGATTCCTAAAATAAACACAATTTTGAGACCAGGAGGAATAGAAAAAATTTTGATAGGATGGAGTAAATGTAAAGAATGGCTTTAAAGAATTTAAAGTCTTGCATGATGCAATTTTCGGTAGGTTTGCTGCAAATTTCTTTATACATACATACATATACTGAATTTGTTTCCAAAGCTGTATTTAAAAATAATATCCAACTCTATTTTAAAACTTTTAATAACAGATATTTAAGAAAAAGGAGAGTGCTTAAGGATTTTTGCTAAGAATTCAAATATTTTATGTGCACAATTTCTAGTATACATATTTAAATGTTATTTTTTGAAGTTAACGTCAATAATATACAATTATATACGGTGAATTACCGGTAATAAATAAAAAAATTTTTAAGGCTGAATTTAATTTAACACGCATTAATTTTTCAATTACAAAATCATTAGGAATATAGCGTCACTTACCTTTAACTTACGAATATAAATTATACTGTTATTTATACCATATGCATTATGTTCTAACTTCTTGCTGCTTGTAGAAATATCAGTAAGTTCACTTAGAACCTAAATTTTAATGTAATTGTAGTTTCAGTTAAGCAGTGTTACATGCTTACATCGTCGATTACTTTTTAAGCGAGAGCACACCTATTAAGCAGTCTATGAACTTCCATGTTAAATATAAGTGGGGAATTAAGGCAAAGCGCCAGCACTGACTGCTACTATGTATGGTTTGCTTACATCAGCGATTACGTAATGTATATTTTTACCACTGGGAAGCTACATAAATTTATGCATGTTTATACTTGGTATGAATACCACTTTCTTTACAGTATTTTACCTTCAGTATATCCTCTCATTTTAAGTGTTTCGTTCTTTGTGAGGACCCTGAAGCACATATGTGGCTGTTTTACTAATCCCAGTCGAAGGACAAATATCGGTATATTTGTTAGGTCAACTGAAGGAGAGTGTTTCAAGTATCAGATTTTGGTATTTCCTAGCCTGTCATTTGAAAAGACAAAGGTTGGTGTGTTTGATGGCCCAGAGACTCGGCAGCTCATTAAAGAGGAACATTTTATGAGAACAATTACAGAACTTAAACAACATGTTTGTTTGGCGTTCACAAGTATTGGCAAATTTTTTCTTAGAAATACACCGAAATTGCCAAGAAACTCTTGGAGAGATTCCAAAAAGTTGGGTGCAACATGAGCACCAAATTGCAAGTTCTATATTGCCATCTTGCTAACTTTCCACAAAACCTTAGTTTATATTTGGGTATATTGCTATTTGGACAACCTTAAGTTTAGAATTAAATGTTTTTTAATTAATATCGTCGGGTTTTTAAACATTTACATATCGTAAAGTATTTGCAAATGCGCGACAAAGAATGTTTTCCACTAATTCTTCAGACTCAATGTTAAAAATTTCTTACTTTAATGTATCTTTTTTATTACCCTTTTGGTTAAAATTGTTTTTATTTTTGAGTTAGAGTTTTCATAAAGTATAAATAGATTTTAATTTTTTTTTTTTTTTTTGATGTTATAATCGCATTCGCTGCCAACCACGAGTATGCGAGTATGTATTGAAAGTACCACGGGTATATAACGTGTAACTAACTTGTTTTCTTAAATTGTGATGTCATCCAATTTATAATTATCAGTTGATAAATAAACCAATCTTATTTTGCATTTACACTTTAACAAAACCTACTACTTGCGACATTTCGACATGATATTTTGTCGAAATCTAGTAGATTTAGTGACGCAACTCTATTTTTCTTACTAAAAATATACTGATTTTTATTATTGTGTGTGATTTTTATTATTGTACAAGAAAAAACGACAGTTAAATTTAAGGCGAATTGAATAAGGCTTTGGTACCGATTCGCCAGATATTTTTCATTTTCTTTGCTTAGTGATTGTGAAAAATTGTATTTATTTTACACCTAATGCAGCTTTTTCAATATTTTTTTACACGACATCTTCTGGAACACATTTATCGTGTAAATACACAGGATTAGGTACGAGTACAATATTTTATTACAAATGTCAAAAATTTTTTATTTTATACCGAGCAGGATCTCAAATCTAATTAGCTAAATTTTCTTATAATGTAAACGGGATATTAGTTACATACTACATACATATGTATATACAAACACTATATACGAATTATGTGTGAAAAATGATGGTGTGACTGTTTTTATATTGGTATTAGTACAGTCGAAATCGGTTAAACAAAAATAGAAAATTACGGCAATTGTTTTTTACTTAAGCAAAATTGAATTTTAATTTCTAGATACATAAGTAAAAACCGTTTAAAGAAATTCAGCATTATCTATGTATTTTCTGTAAAAAATAAAGATACCAATCAAATACGGATCTAGACACACATTCGTAAATTATCGAGTTTTTGCATTATTGTACAGAAAACTAAGCTTTTTCATTCATGTTTTTTACAAGCAGTAAAGAAAAAGAAATTTCAGTTTTACATTCAAAGTGAGTTTCACTGAGTGCTTATCCGAATTCGACTATAAATCTTAATGAAACAAAAATGATAACGACTTAATGTTGACAATTTATAAAATGATGAATTGAATATTAAATACAAATGTGAAAACAATTATGTGAAATTCTTGTTACTTACGCGAGAAACTCTGGTTACAGTTGGGTACTGAAATTTTTAAAAATACAAAATCCATATTATTTAATTTTATTATTCGTATTATAACTAACTACATATGTATGTTATGTAAATACAAAACGAAATACCTGGCAGTCGGAATGGAAAGATTTTGTTTGAAAATATTGTAATACTACAACTACAGGAGTTAATACAGGTCCAAATCATCAAATAATATATATACAGATGGTGTTTAAGTGAAAAAAATCCATCCTTATTGATTGATTGATTGATTTCGTTTATATCACAACTTAGTTATTCAATATAATAATTACTTGCATTTCATTATTGGTTTTTCTAGATAGTGCAACGATTTTATTAATTTTTTTTTTTTTTGTATTATATACAATCTTGGTACATTTTATTTGAATTAAGGTAAATGAGAAAAATATCATTAATATATTATTGAAATTTATAAAACAGGTTATTGTGTTTGTTCAAATAGGAATTAGTATAAAAAATACATAATCTTCACTAAGTCTAAGATTAATTACAAATTTTGTGTAGAAATTTGAAATTTATATGAGTACATAACATTTATTGAACCGTTAGTGTGATATATTAATGCCAAGTTTTTTTCTCTCTCTTTTTTTTTGGCCAAACATTATATTTTATAATATTTAAAGGTGACAGCACCGCACTTAGACGCGATAAGAGAAATGACGATAGCGAGTACCACCTGGCAAATTGCCAGTGGTTGTGGATGAGTAACTATAACCACCAGGGCCGCCACCTGAAGTGCTAGTACGTTCAGTGCTGTAATTATAACCACCTGGACCACTGCGAGAAGATGATTCATAGGTAGACTCGTATGAGGAACGTTCTGGCCTAGAGTAAGGATTGCTGGAGTCGTAGCTATTTTTCTCTACGGATGACTTGTATGAGTAGGAGTAGTCACTGGAGCCGCGAGAACGATGAGTGCCAGGGGCTGAACTGCAAAGATCCAAGCGTGGAGTCTGCGAATTTTCAGTAAAATATATTTACAAATTTGTTTCATTCCTTATTACATACATATTTTGAAACAATACTTTGTCTAATTACTAATCAATTTCAATGAACTCTAAGACAATATTAAATACATATACACCAACTAGCTGTAATGCCATCTGGGAGACTAACTCAGATCATAAACTTAGAAAACAGTTTTAAAGCATATTAATGAAAGGAAATTGAAACATGTTTGAATTTACATATAATAATTCTTCTTTTTATTCAGTTTTGCTCGAAATTTTGAAAAATTGAATGTGGAATAAGCAAAAAATAGTGTCAGATTAGCAAATACAAAAAATTAATGAAATGCATTATAATAAAAATATAAATGAAAATGAATAATTAATACATAATCAAAATACATACAAACATACAAAGTAATATATATAAATATTTACTACACACTACATACACGCTACAAGCAAATATATATCCATATTGAATTTTAGAAACAAACCTAATGAATTTTTTTAAAAGCGTTGCATAAATTAATCGCATACGATTAACAATATCTAATACTGTACCCTAAATCAAAAACAATAACATCTTTAAATATTTCAATTTTTTTTTATAAACAATTGAGTTACAATTGTTACTTGCGTTGCGACTGTTTTTGATTTAGCGTGCAATACATTGCAGTTTTATTATAGTTTCGATTTTAGTAGACATATCTGGTAACCATAGCGCCCGATTTGGGATTGCGATATGTTTCACGTCTAACTGGTAATGATTCAGAGGCAGCACGATGCAGACGTGGGAGTATTGTATCTAAACTGTCTCGCGATGTACGCCCTGCTGTATTGCCGCCAGCCTCAATAGTATCAATGTGCTGGCGTACCATTGCCAAAATACGTTCACGATTTTTGTCACGTGCTGGCACGTAAGGCTTAATGGGCTCATTAAGCACTTTATAATTCGGTTTAATGGCTGCTCTATTAATGGGATCTAAAATATTACTTTGATAATTTTCACGCTCAGGACGACGTCGGCCAAAAGCTGTAATCGGATCCGATATTAAAGATGGTCGAGGCACAAACGGACACTTTTCCCAGTCAATTGGAGTTTTTGTTGGTCTCTGCAAAGTGCCCACATGGGAAATTTTAAAAGATCTAAATCTTAATATTAATTGTGTATTTGTTGGACAAATTCAAAGGTATAAGCATATTACGGATACAATAGCTTTTATTAAGCTTCATACATAGCACATATAATATGTACATATATAAAAAAAAATTATTTGTTTCGCCATGGAACAGCATTCTAATATTTACAGCAGAATTTATGTTGATGCTCACTGGATTTTTAAAAGTTAGTGTTCCCTATAATGTGTAAATGTATATACATACACATACATATATTGTTTAAATTGTGATTGTGATTTGAAATCTTGTATCACCTGTACAGTGTAAGTTATTGTATTAATTAATACTCCTGACAACTAAGCGCGCAGTGTGGTGGTAAGTATAGGAATAGTAAAGTAGTAAGAAAGAAAGTCAAAGAACCAATAAAGTGTGAAATTGTATAACAAGCAAAAATTAGTAATGTTTTTACAAGTTTTTTTGTTTTTATCGCATGTGCATTTTACATTTACATACTTATAGATATGAATTGAAATAAGATTAATTATATTTCTGCGGCAGCATGGAAAAGTAGCTTAAGTCGATATAAGCGAAAATTGAGTTATTGCGTTAGGAGCTTTATAGAAGTCGCGACGTATAATTGTATTTCATCCATTTTTTTAATCCTTTTTTTGTCAATTTTATGCACGTTTGCTTTTTAGCTTAAGTGTTTTGAAACGATATTGAATTTGGCAAAACATTTTATGTGCATATAGTATTTTTTTTTATTCCCAATTTTTATTAATTTGATAATTATAAAACTTGAATTGACTAAAACTTAATAATTTTACTGTATTATTCTTTTTGAAGTTTCAATAAGATATCTTATGTTTACTTAAAACTATTATTTCAATAAAAGAACTTAAGTATGCTAAAGGCTCAGTAAAACGCAAAACTCTGTATCAAAAAATCGCTTAAGTTATAAAAGGCGTTGTATGCTCTCTGTTTAGCAACATAAAATTACACTAAATTGGGAATATCTCAAAATATCTCAACTTAAGCTATTCTTCCATATCGACACAAATTTTATTTATTGTTTTTAATTTGTATAATTTTCATTTCAATATAGGCAAATTTTCGGGCTTAATAGTTTTATAATATTGATCTGACTGCATACCTAAAATAAAAAATTCTGAAAATATGAACGTTTCTTCTGGTATATATGTATGTACAATATGTATGTATGTATTACTATTATTAAATTTAATGGTTTGTTTATTTCCCTTAAAATATACATACATACGAGTATGTAAATAAATTCATGAAGCTCTCTTGTTTATTTCAAAATAATTTTTAAATAAAAAATATAACTGTTAAAGAAAAATAAAACCAATATTTATAAATATGTATGTATTATGAATATATGTACATACATTCACATATTTATAAATACGTTTATACATATTGCTATAGTATTCGTTTAAGCAAAAATCGCTTGGTTCCATTAAATTTGCGATTCTCCAAAATGTATATATATATAAATATGTATACATATATATATATATATATATATATATATATATATATATATATATATATATTTATTTATTTATTTATAACATTTTCAAAAGATCTGCGCGCGCATCTTACATTACAAAATAATAACTGAAAATTTTGCCCGAAAAAATTGAATTTATCTATTACAAAAAATATAAAATTAAAAATGTGTACATACATATGAAAAATTAAAGAAAAAAACCAAAACCAAATAGTAATCAACATGTCAGTTTAATTAAAAATCAAAAAATATCACAATTTTATAATTATAAAGAAATTGGAAAATTCTCAAAATTTTTTTAAGTACCTATTACGAGCATAAATTAATCGCAAAATTCAATTATAGTTAATGAATGTTGTCATTGCAGCAAGTACTACACGATATGTATGCGATAGGAATAAAAATAGGTGAATATTTTTCCATTAGACCATTTAATTTAAAATATTGATGCCAAAGCAAATATTTTAGTATTTACAATTTTAACTACAATAATTTTTTGCGTATTCATAAATCCCCCATTTTCACTCTATATACATACACATGTATATATATGTACATCTTTTAATATTATTCGACGGTTTTCATAATGGATTTTTATTTGTATACAATACTTTAAACTAAATATTTATATATGTATGTACGTACTTATTTATATTTTTTACATAAAAAAATAATATTTCTAAATTTTTTCTATATACATATGTATTCCATTGTACATTTATTTTAAATTTAACAATTTTGGTTTTTCAATCTCACCAGAAGAAATATGTAGAACAATTTTCAATTGAATTTTTTTAGTGAGCATTTGCGTATAATATCTTAACCCTGCAATGCATGTTGTATCTATCATCTGTGATCAAGGGCGGACTAAGACCCAGGCAACCTAGGCTCGTGGGTAGGGCCCGTAATTTTTGGGGCAAGAAAATTGGGTTTTTAATTTTTTATTTTTTAAAATTAATTTTTATTTATTTAACAGAAAAACGTGATATGCATAATTATTGTTGAAACCAATTTATTCTTATCCTGAAACCAAAAACTTATTATACTGTTACGTCTGTAAATGATTTGGCAAGCAAACAACGCTAATGACAAAATGGACGAATGATTGGAAAAATTTTCAGAGCATGAAATATCCAGCGAACACATTAACTCCATTTTAATTTTTATAATTAAATCTAAAATTACCGGACGCCCTGGCACTGAATTTGAAAAATATTAAAGTACTTAATATAATATTGAAGTACTTAGCGGTAATTAAATTTATATCTTCATACTCTTTAGTGTTTCGTGGTAAAAATTAAGTGTTTTTTTAATGAAAATAATGGTAATTATATAGGTACTTTGGAATATTTATCCGAGCTCGATCCTTTTTTGCAGGAATACATGAAAAAATATTTTGCACCGGTACTATAAATTATTTGTCGCCTACAATATGTGATGAATTTATTTCTATAACATGGAAATATTTACAACTCATAATAGTAAACGAAATAAAAGCAATCAAATTTTACTTTCTAATTATTGATTCAACACCTGATATACACATCTGACGTAAATCAGCTGACCGTCTTTATTCGCTATGTTCTTCTAAGAAAGATTTTTGAAATTTCTATATATATTTTCTCAAACTGGTGAAAACCTGGATAAAATTATTTTAGAATTATCAAATAATAAAAATTTAGACATCACTCACTGTCAGAGACAGATTTATTATAATGCATTTAATACGTCAGGTAAATATAAAGGACTCCCGTTTTATACCATACGAAAATCATTAATTTAATTTAATTGGAAACGTTGCTGTCCAAAGTTGTTGCATAGTAATGACCTATTTTTTCAATATCGTTCAGGAATTGTAAATATTTGTTTCAAGTTCTACACTCATATAGATGGGATGCATTACAAATATTTTGTAAGAGCAAACACTTGTGTATTAAGCCTATTTGTGACACCAGGTGATCTGCTTCTTCCGACGCTGTGGTTTTCTTAAATGAAAATAATGAAGAAATTAAACGTTGTTTACGTCATTTTTCCTCAAACAAAGAAGAAAAATCATTAACAAAGTCCGAAGATGCCGAAGATTGATATATATAATTATGTACTTACTATATGCTCCAAGCAACACTCTTCAACAAAAAGAAGAATCCATAAATACAGCGGTTTTCATATATGATTCATTGATAGATTTCATAAAAACTGTATGAAAAGTTAGAAAAAGAAACAGAAAAATCTACAAATATTCCATATACTAATGATAAAAAACGACAGAAAATACGAAAACTATTTCATGATGAAATTTTAGAACATGAAATAAGATTCAGTGGCAAAGACCATTTTAAAGTTAATATTAATTAGTAACTTAAAAAAAAAATCTGAGGTATATAAAACAATTAACAATAAATTCTTTAAAAGAGAAATTTAAGCTTAGCACAACTGAGAAATAAAGTATGACAATTTAAGACTTTTATAAGAAACAAAAATTTTATATCGCCTATATTCATGTGGTCATTTATTCAGGAAAATAATATTATTGCAACATTCCCTTATTTAAACATTATTCTGAGAGTTTATTTAACCCTTCCAGTTAGCAATGCAAGCGGTGAAGGATTATTCTCAGTAATGGCCATTCATTCTCTGTAATGGCCAGAATAAACATTTTTTTAAGACATTTCTTTATATAGAAAATTAGTTATTAAATAACTCTATTAATTATAACAGACTAATTGACGAGCTTGCTGAATAAAAGTGAGAAAAAAAGAAATATAACTAATTAATCTGGGTATATTTTTGTTTGTTTTAATATATTGTGTTTATTTAATTTTTGTTTACATATGTACATATTCGTACATATAATATTTATTGCCTTTTCTTCTTGGAATCCGATAATGAAATATAACTACATACTATATGCTTTAAAACTAAGTTACGAAACGCATAGTAGGTGTTATGACTGAAAAATAGGCCAGGAATTACAATGTTGCCTAGGGCCCGCTTAAGCTTTAGTCAGCCACTGCCTGTGATACATCCAACATTTTTAGTTTAGAGTATTAGGCATTGATTCTTGATATGTTGGCAACAAATCTAAAAAAACGTTTCTTTACTCCGATTGTTTGAGCTTTTTAAATTTAAAAGTTGAATATTTATATGCAGGTTTGCTATTTAATTTTGAAATTATGTATTTAATATTTTCAAAGATATTTTAACACGCGGCTTGGAAATCAAAACGTTACAATAATTTTATAATTTTTTGCAAATAATATAATCTTATTCCGCCACAGGACTAAATGTGTTAAATAAAGTCATTGGAACTTGTAACAGTTTATGTAAAGAGAACAATTTTCCTAAGGTATAGTCGTATATATTAAAATAGATTCTTTTTTGTATGTACGAGTACATAGTTCTTTCTTATAAGCAATTAATGTTTATAAGAAAGTTATTTCTTATAGACATGTATGTATGTTTATATAAGAAACTTTTTTCTTATGAATGCATATAAAAAATGAACACTATATACATAAGTACGTCTATTTTATATAAAAAGTAAAACAATAGCAACTTCTATCGCTAGTATATCTGCTCGCGGATTAAATTGTTCTTATACTTTTTGCAAATTCAGTGTTGCTGTAAGGAAAAAGTTTTTTTTTTTGTTTTTTTTTTTTTTTGTTTTTTGTATAGAACCTCATTTCATATGATTTATTGTTTTTGGTACTTAAGAAAAGTTTCTTATATACAATATTTTTATAGAATTTTTCTATAAAAAGTTTTTGGTTCCAATTTCTTGTGAGCGTTTTTTTCTTATATGTCCGCCATGTATTATCAAACACTCTATTGTTCTAATGTATGCCGATGATGTGAAAATATTTCCAAGCTATCGGGTGGTCCATCTATCTGCTTAAATTTGAACCAGCAGTTATTTCGAATCTGGCAATACTTATGCCATTCTATTCTGTCACAAAATTCAGTATATTATCTCCACTGAACGAAATGAAATAATATTTCATTTCCAACCGAAACAATTGTACTTCGCAACAACAAAATAAATTTGGCAAAATTTCAAACTGTTTTTGTTTTATTGCATTTTTAAATTTAACCTTTTTAATGGCCTACCCGATATTATTATTACTATTATAATTATTATTATTATTATTAATTTTATTAGTATTATTATTATTATAATTATTTTAAATAAAATATACTTTCTTAATCCATATACATATATATAACACTGTAATTCTGTTAATTACTTAGAAGCAATTAATATTAAAATAATTTACAACATTTATTATAATAATTGTGTTTTTTAATATTTTTTGTTCGCTTTATATATTTCAGTATACAATTTGCAATATAAACGAAATGTTCTTTTTTTCTCTATAAGTAAGAGAATGTTTGTCTATGACAAAATGACTTGTATTTATGGATTTTTGATGCAATATACATACATTTATACTACACATATATACATACATATATAAATAGTTTATATTAGAAATAAAAAATAAAAGAAAATTGCACAAACAAATTATAAATGATAAAAATGTTTTTTTTTTTCAAACGTGTTTCAATTCCGACCAGGTTTTCATATTTTTTTAAATTCAAAACTAAAACTTTTCTATTCATTTTTGGTTTGTTTTTGATTTTCTATAAAACTAAAAATTATTAAAAAAAATAAAATGAAATTTAAATAAATTGTGCTTACAACAAGTAGAACACACACAAGCATCTAAACATAAAAAACTGAATTTAAAAGAAAATTTTTTCTGCCTTTTTTTCTTAAATTTGAATTTGAAATAATAAGAATTAAAAAAAAGAAAACTAGATGCATATATTTCGTTAAATGAAAATTATGCTAAAAATATTCACACATACATAATAACAATAATAAAAATATTTTTTTTATTTTACAGACTGTCAGTACATTTATTTTGCAGTCTGTTCGATCATTCGCTCGTCGATCACCAGTTGGTTGGTTGATTGACATCAGCACCTTTAAACAAACATTTTTGTTTTTGTTTTATGTTTTGCGCACGGTTCATTCTTTGAACATTTTTCGGATTATTCATCACTACCGAAAATACAATTTCTTTCGAATTTTTCAAATTTTTATATTGCTATTAGTTTCATTCGCTTAAAACAATTTTTATTTTAGATATAATAAAAATTCGCAAATTAATATGTATATTAATTATCCAAGATTTAATTTTTTCTTCTTTATTATGTATGCATAGTTTATTATTTTTAACACAATTCCATATACATATATGTATATATGTAGGCACTCCTAATTTTAGATTTTATTACTTATTTTAATAAAAGTATGAACGTAATTATAGGATTAAAACCACACTACACTCTATTCAAGTTAATTAAACATTTCTATATAATTTCATGAAGTAGGTTTCTTCACTAATATTAATTTATGTTGCAGAGGAAATCTTAAAAACCTAAGAGTGGAGGAGCATGTTTAGCTTACCGAAACTGCGTACGAGGTAACAACTGGCCTGGAAGAGTAGGTTCTGCGTGTAGTAAATCCACTTTCGTATACCATTTTCGTTCGATTTAATTAAATTGTAATTTTAAAAATGTAATTAATTTTTGTATAATTTTTAACACTCGGTTCACTTTTTTGCTCGTTTCGTGTGTGCACTTAGCGCCCGTTCGAGATCTTCTGAATTTTTGGATGATGGTGAAAGCTGTTTTTGATTTTCGATTTTTTTTAATAATGTAAATATATGTTTGTTTGTCTCTCGGTGCAAAATTATTTTTGGAATAACAACTAATACAGCGTAGGTACAAGTGATCCTCTTCATTACCACCGCTGCCACATATGTATGCTCTCACATTTTTACTACTGTGTGGGTTAAGTGACGTCATTTCTTGAATCTCTTTTATAAGGAGCAATAATAACAAAATATATTTTTCTTCACAGCTTTTTCATGATTTTCGAAGAGATCAACTAATAAATATTATCTCTCAGAATACATTAGAATCTTTTAAACATTAACGGCCATATCCAAAAAAAATTTAACAAAGCTTGCTAAATCTTTGTTAAGCAAAATTCCTTAATGTTGTATGCAAAAACGATTATTAGTTTAATCTCCCTTTGTTAAACCTACGTTAATTTTAAAAATTTTAAGGTAGAGAAGCTACCTACTTTAAGAGTACTTTAAAGTTACATTTCTGTTATGAATGCTTAATATGAAAATAAAAATAGCATGTTTTGGCGCCAAGGAAAATTTTTTGGAAGCATAAAACCTTACCTAAAAGGAAAAAATAGTCTTTGAGTTACATGGTAATCCAAGCCAGGCCTCTAAAACTGTCAAAGAATGGCCGTTGCAACAGAAATTTTAGGTAAATTAGTGATAACCGCAAAGCTCTAATCCCAATCGACAGTAGTAAAAAATAAATAAAATTACTGAAAAAATATAATTGGACTTGGTTGGAGCTATGGCAACGGATATAATATGAATGGGACCAGTTTTCTCTAACGTTTTTGGTAATATTGTAGAGTACGTCTAAGTTCTTCAAAAACACCACAAAAAAAGGAGTTCCAAGAAAAGTGTTAAAAAATATATGTATGTAAGTTCCTTTCTATTTAAGCGAAAAGTGCAAAACTAAGTGCAAGCAGATTCTTTTATATTATTGCCTTTCCCCCATTCCAGTGCTTGAATACTGTTAATATTTATTTTTTGAAAGCACTTAACAATGAATAAATATGTGAAGATTTTTTTTTTTTTTTTTTTTTTTTTTTTTTTGATTACGTATTTAAGTTTTTGCAGGAACTTTTTTGTTCAACTTCAAAAAATGCACTTGGTTTTGCACCCCACTGTATGTATATAAATTTTTACACCCTCTTTATCAACCTTGGCATTATTTTCGAACCGTATTCTTTTAAAACTAATTTTTTCTAATAAGTTTTTCATTTAAGCACAATAAAAACATATTTTTAGTGATGTACATACATAAAATCAAAACAAATACACAAAGCTATTTATTCGGGTATTTCTTATTCCACTAATAACCCAATTAAGACAATTAACTTCTTTTTTTAGGATTTGAAGAATTTTTTGCAATAAATATGTATATTATTAAATAAAATATTAAAAGATAATAACAACTGAAACACATTTATTAAAAAATATGATTTGATATTAAATTAATACAGATAAATATTTTTTGGTTCGACTACACGTATGTGTGGCATTCGTTTTTTTTTTTGACAGCTAACACAAAAGAAATCATGGTATTGCCAGCATGAAAACTTTAAATTTAGCAAAGCTATCATTAGCTAATGCAGGGTTTTTGCATACGTTTTTTTAACAAATGTTGGTTAAACTTAAAGTGTGTGGTAACTAACGTGAACTACAAGTCAACTTTTAGATTTTTTTTTTGCATATGGCCGTAAATGATTGTGATAGAAACTCATGGGTATGCAAGGGTGTGTGTTTGGAAAATATTACGATACTTTTCTTAACCATGAACAGACAGGCAAATAGAGAAATAAACATAAAATATACATATATATAATTCATATATACAATGTACCGTACATACATACATTAAGATTTTCGAGCCATGAAAATTCTCTCAAAATCAGTAATTCTTTATTATATTTGTCAGGGATAATATAGATCCATTTGAGTTTGTTTTTGTTCGTTTGTAAAAAAAGAAAATGTTTATTTCGATCTGAAAATACATACATACATACTTATGTATGTACATAAAATAATGCGTAGGATTTGGTTTTCGTTTATATCTTCTGTCTGTTGTAGTTTAAATTTTTGTTTTAGTTTTTATTTTGTCATGCACATACAGTCCTGCTCAAAACTCGTAAAGCTGAGAAATATTTAAACGCTTTCATTTATTAATTATAGTTCGATTCCTTTTAAAATCTTCGTGTTTTATTCTCTCAAGTATTTTTTTAGTATTAAGTCATAGAAAATTGATTGTAACTTTTTCATTTACACATAAGCACACTTTATTTCCAGAATCTAATTTTTAACTAAAATGATTTTTAACCACGACAATAGTATATGACTTTTTTCTACCTTACACTTATAGTATTAGCTATATACATATAACTATGGCCGTTCTACTGCACCGAATATGGAATAATATACATACATGCATATATGATTTTAATGTTTTTTCGTTATAGATGTGCACAAACTCAACGTTATTTAAGTCGGTTCATTACTTTGCGAGTAATAAAAAAATTAAAATATTACTTACACCAATAAGCAAAACACATGTTTATGCCTTAGCTTAAATTAGAAAACAAAAGTAAATAAAGGCATACATATATAATATTGATCGGCACATAGAGTATAAAAGAAGCATTTTTGCTCTCTTTTGTAGTTTTTCTAATGATTACTAACAGACACTCGTTCTCGCGGGGAAAATGTATGCCGACCATTCATTTAAAAACATTATGCTGTCATAAGGAAAAAGTCGTATTACCATCAGTGACCAAAAATATGGTTTTCGAAAATTTAGACTATAATGCGGTTAGTTGACAGACGGCTGACTACACTAGTTAAGCCCTGATCAGATGATTGTCAGATCTAACAATATTGTCAGGCATGACACTTTGCTAACAACGGCCAGACAAATTGCCACCACAATGTAGATTGTTAAGGTAGGATCACACGATTGTCGTAATGCACCAATAATTAGTGTATTTTATATGCCAGTCGTGTGATTATACAATTTATTGGCTCAGACGGCGTGAAAGCTTTGTCGGCAATCATGCAATAATGTAAATTCCAAAAATACACCAATATTTATTGTATTCTTGTGTAGCAATTGAAGATTTTTATTTTTAATTGATTTCTTTCTGAAAAAACACGTGTTTATACGGTATTTATAATTGTCATCCCTTAAAATATGCATTTTTTTAATTATTTATGTATATATAAATTGTATCACAAACTTCCACAATTTATTTTTTTCGTTATTTGTAGCTTATCAAGCGAACACTAATCAAAGCCGATGCAATTTTTATTTTTTAGAGAACAAATCATCTTTACTTTAGAGAATTAAATATAATTTGTAATTATATATAAATTTAAATAAATAAATATTTCAGTTAACTAATTTTGTTTTAATATATTGAAATGTTTTCTCACACGCACCATCAATGGCCCTTCTTATGAGCCAATCTCTGACCCACACACTTCTTCTTTTCTTTTTTTTTTGTATTTCTTTTTATTTATTTGCTCACTAAATGACCTCAATATAAATAAAGAGGACGATATTTCCTTTTTTAAGAACGAACCATTTTGAACACCAAAAAAAAAAAAAAAAAAATAAATAAATAAATAAATTTCATTTACCATAACAGCTGACTCACAAAGATGCCGAAAACTAGAGCAATCGTGTGACAGCATTGGGAAAATTATTGTCAATACATCGTTTCGCGCCATCGTGTGAAAATTAATTTTGTATAAAATAAGACAACCGTGTGAATACAGAATTTTTAATTGTGACAATTATATTACTGTGCGCTAACTTGTCACAATAAAATTTGTATCAGATTGGTGTATTTAAGGTATGCGTGTGATCCCAGCTTTAGTTCACATAGATGCCAGACATTTTTTTATTATATATGAAAATCCAATGTACATTTTTTGATGTTGAGATACAAAAATTGTTAGATCTGACAATCGTCAGAGTAAAGAGCTTAATTTAAATTTGTGTTTCCTTGTTTCATCATAGATGAAAAAACACACAGGTGCATCAAATCACCATTATTTTTCAACCCTATATGCATACATTGTAAGTCAAAGGTGACTTTTTTTATAAGCCGTGACATTATCCTCAGTCAGTTAGTTATAATATAACAAATAAAGAGTAAAGTCATGTTAAGAGTTGAGCTTAATAAATGTTGAATAAATTTATATATTAAGTGAAAGTTAAATATGCTAGACATTGTGTAATAGATTATTTGAAAATAATAAACGTTTTAAAAGGATTAAAACGTAATAATATTTTATATGAAAATTAAGGAGCTCTTAAGGGCAATTTTGCCTTTTATAAATGCTTCTGATTAGCTTTTGCTTCGCAATAATTTTCTTATCTAGACCAATTAAACAAATAGTTCTTTTATTCTCCACTCCACAATCCACAATCGGCAGATAATACGAAGAAAAAGAAACGTAAATAATTTGTTTAATGCAAATATTTCAAACGGCACTGTAAATATACATATGTTTGCGGATTAATATTAATTTTTTTATGTATGTGTGTATTTTGAAGGTAAACATTTAAAAAATTCAGCCAAAATTAGCGTTACTTTTTCTAAATTGGTTTAAATATCAGAATTTACTTTGTGTTCTTAAATAAAAGAAATGTTTTCTACCGTAAATCAATGATCTTGAAATGATCAAAATATATTAAAATACTTTCTTTTTGAAAAACATTGAAAAAATGAGAAATATATGAAATTTAAGGGTTATTGACGTCTAATTTTCTAAAATTGTTGGTGTTACTAAAATTATTACAAATATCATTTTAGATATTTATTAATTTTTTAACAAAATTATTAGGATTCTACTGATGAGACAAAATTCGGCGCAAATAATTCAAATCACTTCCTGTGCAAAATATAATTAAATAAATAATCATCTTATTTTATTATTTTTTATTTATTTTTTGTTTATTTTATTAAAATATTTATTTTTAATAATAGCACAACAAGACATACATATATGTATTGTATATAAATACATACATATATCTTACATTACAGTACTAAGTTGAAAAATAATTATTATAAAAGTTTAAAGTATAAAATTTCATGGTTTGATATTTAATAACACAAGAACTTGCAAGAAGCTTGAATAGTTATAAAAATGTTCTTTAGTAGCGTATGTGTGTTCTCTAATTCCTGTAGAATTATAGTTTTTGAAAAAGCGTTAGAATTGTAGACGGCTTTATATTATGGCAAAGTCAATTGCCGAAGTTGATCTCGAAAACAAAACCTCGCAAAAAAAATAACTTTGTCTATCGATTATGTACTAATATTTTTTTTTTAGAAATTCGAGTAATGAAATCTTTTACAATCAAATATTAATTCACTCAAATTTGTATTTTCCTGTATCTATAGCTGAAGTGTTCTGTATGAAGTGCTCTGGAATCAAAGTATAAATTCAATGTGATTTGTGCCATGATCACACATCTCATCTAATTTGTTTGTCCGGACAAAATTTTCTTATTTTCTTACGAGAGAGAAATAGTTTTGTCGAACCAAAAAAAAAAAAAAAAATTAATTTGTCAACGGATTTTCAGCCCGAATTTGTACTCTAAAATTGATTTAAATTTTTCGTGTATAAAGCAGTTTTACATAATAAATCTTTAAATAATATATGAGTGGACCAGTAGTTTATTTAAAAAGCGGTGCTGACGGTTTTTTAAATGCTGTGGAATATGGTCTTACAGTTTGGGTTTTATGTCTATATAACGGGTTATACGTATCGTTGCCAGCTCTACAGCTTAAAAAAGACTAGATTTGAAACAAAAAATTGCTAGATGCATTATTTACTCCTTTAATTAAATATTTAATGGTTTTTTTCACTTATTGTTATACAGACTTAAGTTGAATTCGCCATTTTGTTCGGACAAAAAATTTGTCTAATCAAATTTTTTATATATAATATGATAATGTCACACTCTAAGAGAGATAAATAATCTTGTCAAACTAAATACTAAAAATGTATTCTGAACATAATGGATGAATCTAGATTTAAAATTGATGTTTTATTTACATATTTGTATATAAATTCCTTTTTTCTCGATTCTATTCGTTTTTTGCCAACTATTTGCTTTTATGAAGAAAATGCTAAAACGACCATTGGTGTCTTTTGCTGATATACATACATATATATGTACATATGTATTTATTGAGATATACAATAAAACATATTATTTTTTATGAAAGGTGCCATGTCCACTCTTCCCTTGGATATACTTCCAAGATATACTCGCGCACTTGTCCAATCCCGCCCATTTATTGTGACTTTCAAGTCATCTAGATCAATCTCTAAAACTTTCATTTTAAGCGTTCTCAAGGTATACAAAAATTAGTATGTAAATATGGGAGATACCATGTCCACTTATTCGATTCCGCCCACTTTTTGTCTGATGATTTGTATTGAATACACACCTGGACCAAATTAAAGGTGCCTTACTGTTATCTTTAAGAAGATATAGACAAATGAATAACGCTATGGACGTGGCGCTACCTCTTTTAAAAAAAGACAATCAGTAAAAGTAGACCTTTCCAAAATTTTCCATAACGAATTTTGTTTCGATTATAAATTTTGTTTGTTTTTTGCTGTTATTTTGCCAACTGTTCTGGTTAATTCCAAATTAAAATGTTAAAAAGAAATGTGTTTTTGAAAGTGCAAGTGGACTAACAGTATGCGTGGTGTAATAGAGCAGTCTATATGGAATCGATTATGGCCTGTAAGCTGGATTTGAATTTTGAATTTTTTGAATTTCACTTGCAATGTCTATAGCATTGAACCCATCCAACCATCACTTACAATGTCTGTAGCATTGGACCCATCCAAAATTCACTTACAATGTCTATACTATCGGACCCATCCAACCTTTGCTTACAGTGTCTGTTTTTTCGGACCCATCTTATGGCCTATGCCAACGCTGTATAAATATAAATAGGAATTGTATACGGGCATTGGATGGTAGATGTATATGGTAAAAATTTTGCTGGGTTGTATCGAGTGACTCGAGTGATTTGTTTAAGAGCCTGTTTCCAGATGACGAGCGTAAACAAACATTCGTCTAACAAGTTAAGTAACTTGATTGCTTATACGTAAAACACAAACAAAGCACACAATTTTTGTTATTGTGTGAGATATAAATAGACAAGTCATTCAACTTGTTAGACAAACGTTTTTTTACGTTCGTCATCTGGAAACAGGCTGTAAAAGCGTAATTTCTTTAATGAAGTGTAACTAATAATAATTTATCTATTTATTCGATTTTTAAAAGTGAAAGATTTTAAAAAGGAATTTTAATTCTATTTTTTATAAAATGAAAAAATTTTTTATATTGTACGAATTCGGATTTTGCATACTATATATAAAAACCAAATTATTTTTATTTTCTTGGGTTGCCTATTAGGCAATACAAAATTTTATACTACGACTACTAATTATTTACAAAACAAAACGTAAGTCTGACAATTGAGTTATAAAAACTAATTTTCTTACACACTTGCTTGTGTAACACTCTTTGACTGCCGAACGCCTTATATCATGATATAAAAAAATAGGAGGTAGTGCCACTCTCTCATTTTTTTCTGACATATTACATTTGACAATAAAGGCGAATTGACATATATGTTGAAATTTGTGCTACCACACCCTGGTCACAAAATCCCATTTTTCACATAAATTTGACTTTTTTTCGAATTCGATTCTTAAACCGTTATATAAGGCAAAACAAAATTTTTAATGTGCAAACAAGAAAAAAAAAGAACAACTCAAAAAAATATTTAATGAAACCTTCAAATTTCCCATTTCAATACATATCCTTTAGTATTTATTTTGAAGTATCCTGGGTGGAAAGATACATTATAGATTCAAAATTGACGTTGGTACTTATTCTGTCAAATTGTAAATAAAATTCTAAATTTAAAAACTTGATTAAATTACACAAAACTGCTAAAAATTTATGGGAATACTTATCCTTTTCTGCATGTGGAAACGCTTTTTTAAATGTATACGTATAAAACAAACGTTAAGCATCTCGTTTATTGTCAAAAAAATTTAAGTATCACTACCTTATATTTGCTTATATCATGACTTATATTATAAAAACCAGAGTTGGGTTTATTGGATTGGATTTCATTTTCCACTACTTTAGTGGTATCGCTCCTATATATATTCAGTGGTGGTGGATATTGAATGCATTAAATGAAACAATTTTAGTGGTAGTGAAAATTAAGTCCCGTACATGAAGCGATTTTCGTGGCAGTGGAAATTTAGTGCACTAATTATTAATGATTAGTGGTAATGGACTAGAAACATTGTTACCTATAGAGGAATGCAAGTTCAGTTCCATTACCTCAGTTTCACTATCATTTTCATAAAGGGATAAACTGTCATATGCATACTTTCATACATAGACATTATACTATTGCAGATAGACGTATATGTACATATATACATAGCTCAAAGGCCTCATTAGCCGAACGTAGAAATCGTAAATGTAAATGTAACGTAAATGTAAACATTTTGCCACTTATAAAACACTTAAAAACGTGTCATGTGTTTTTGACATAAAGGAAAAGAAATATTTAGGTATACATACATCAAACACAAACATGTGAATATTAAAGAAATAATAACAGCTGTGCTCTTAAATATGTGCACATTATTTGAAATTATATGAAAAAAGTACGGAAATTATATAAATCGTACCAGAACATTACTTTAAACTTTCATATTTAAGTTTTAATAATTTCTGAAGGTTAGGGTTTTTTAAATAAAAATAATTTTTTTTTATATCAATGAATATATACATCTATATGTAATTTACTATAAATAAATATAATTAATTACATGTTTTCTGCCGAAGCTACACAAAGAAGTATACTTATACTTATTATGCTTATAAAAACCTTTATATTTTTTGTTCTTATTTTTATTTATATTATCTATTATGTGTTTTGTTACTTATATTATCTACGCTTGTACGTACAACTATTTTGCAATCCTTATCATATACGTACTATATATATGCATACCTACAGCTATATACATGCTAACCTATAACTTTTGCTACAAAGAAACACATACGATTGACAAATGCTCTTATTAAATTTTACAAAAAAAAACTAATTTGAAACAAAAAATGTAAGTACCAAAAAAAAGAGTAAAAATACCCCCCTAACATTCCACATACAAACAGCCCATCACTGTTTGACAAATGTCACGTAACGTTGCCGTCAAATTCAATTTCAACAGATTGGGATGTTACAGTTACGTTTCATTACGGTCAAGTAAGCACTTTCATAGCTTTTCATATAACAAAAGCGATCAGGTGACACGACTACATTTACGGCTTCTACATTTACGTTCGGCTAATTCTACCTTAAATGTATCGTAAATATAAATGTAACGTAAATGTATAGGACACTTAAAAACGTGTCATATGTTTTTCTCAATGTGTGTATATAAATAATTAAAAATGGAAAAGAAGCAGCTGTTTAAATCACAGTGATGGGTATAATAAGTGTTCGAATTGTGTACGCTTTATAATACCAAATAGGCTTAAATAGTATTCGTTATCTTAGTATATAAAAATAATATAAAAATATATGTACATATTTACAAATATAAAATACAACAAATTATATACCAAATTATTGCCAAAAAAGCTAATATCGAGTATAAAGTTATTTATCAAATAAATGCAATTTTATAAAAAGCCAACATACAAATTTTTTTTCTCCCTAGTTCACTATAGACCAATGTTACCAAATTAAAGTCATTGGATATATCTTTTACCTGACATTTATTTAGCAATGAATAAATGTGTGTTAAGTATTTAAGTTTTTATAGGAACTTTCCTGTTCAACTTCAAACATGCACTTGGTTTTGCCCCCCACTGTATATATATCAATTTTTCCGTCCTCGGCAAAATTAAATGCAATCCTGTCATTTACGTGTTTAAAGAAGTGTTTAACAAAACACGTCAATGTATGGTAAAACATCTCAAATCGAAATGTTTAATGCTTAAACACGATTCAGTTGTTAAACTAGATAGATGTGAACATAAGTATTATAAATCGAACATAAAAAAGCTAAATTTAGCTTTTTCTCGTTACTCCTCTTGGGAGCATATGCCTTCCACAAAGCATCTCCATTTAACACGGTTTACAGCTGTTGACTTTGTGCATCTCCACGTGTTTTTTGGTCAACCACGATTTCTTGAGCCTTAAGGATTCCACTCGAGTGACATTCTAGTGATACTTTCTGGACTTTTTCGGATGGTGTGACCGATCTATCACCACTTTCTTTTCCTTATCTGTTTCAGTATGGGTTCCTCAGTAGTCATGCTCCACAGTTCTGTGTTACTTATGGTGTTAGGCCAGAATATTCTGCATATGATTCTGAGGCACTTGTTAATGAATATTTGGAGTTTCTATGTGATGTTATTCGATACAAGCCAGGTTTCACAGCCATACAGCAGTACCGATTTAACACATGAGTTGAATATTCTGTCTGAGTCGACTGGCTGGCCCTGTAGCATGATGTTTTCTGTGCTCGTATTGGTTATTCTCATGGCCTTGGTTTTCTTGATGTTTATCTCAAGCCCAACACTATGAGCCAATCTTTCCAGGTCCTCCAGTTTCGGCTGCATATTGGAAATCTTATGCGAGAGTAGACAAATGTCATCCGCATAGTCCAAGTTTTCGAGTTGGCGTGAGAGACTCCATATGATCCCTCTTCTTTTCGAACAGACTTTGCTCATTATGTCATCCAGCACGATGGTGAATAGCTGAGGTGGTAGTGGGCATCTTTGCTTAACTCCAGCATTGGTGCGGAATGGTTCGCTAATGTTTCCGTTGTGAAGAACTGAAAGCCATGCGTCCTCATACATCGCTCTAATTATTCGAATTATCTTCTGGGGTACCCTTTTGGTTCTTAGTGCTTTCCATATAGCCTTTCATGGTATTAAACGCTTTCTTGAAATCGGCGAATAGTATATACAGGGGGTATGCCATTCTATGGACTGTTCAATGATCATTCGTAAAGTGTTAGCCTGATCTACGAAGCTTCTATTCGGTCTGAAGCCAGCTTGTTCGTCCCGCAGTATGTTGTCTATTCTGCTCTGAAGCCTCCCCTGTATTATGACTGCAAGTATCTTGTATATGGTGTACAATAGAGTAGTTCCTCTTCAATTATTACAGTCTTTTAAGTCGCCATTTTTGGTAACTTTACCCTTCTAACTTTGCCCTTCTTCCACGTAGGGGGCAGCCTCTCCTTCTCCCATACTGATGTGATGTGAGGCAGTAGAAGTTCAGCTGTAGTTTGGATGTCAACCCGTAGAATTTCCGCTGGTAGTCCATCTTCGGCTGCCGCCTTATTATTTTTCAATTTACCAATCGCCTCTTTTATCTCATTCAGATTGGGAGGGTTGTATGATATTCTTAAACTGTTTTCCTCATCTATGTTATCAACTGTTTCGCTGTCTTCAGTAGTGTTCGTGACGTTACTAATTTCATTGAAATGTTCTCTCCGTCTCTGTGTTTTTGTATCATTGTTCGCTATTAGTGTAAAAAAAAAAACATCAAAAAAAATTTAGCTTAAAAAAATAATGTGATCATACTGAAAGCAATCATTAACTAATGTAGGGTTTTTGCATACGTTTTTTTAACAAATGTTCTTTAAGCTTAAAGTGTATGGTAACTAACGTGCACTGCAAGTCTACTTTTAGATTTTTTTGCATTTGGCTGATAGTTTTTGAAATGAGCGACAAAAAGAAAATGGAAGCAAAAAGATTATTTAATAGTAAATGTGCAATACCGGGAATTATTGGTGCAGTTAATGAAACTCGGAAATGAGCAATTATATATTAACAGAAAACTTAAAAACGGTATAATGTTTTCTATAGATTTATGATCATGAAATATCCGCCAAATAAATTTTTTATTTTGTTTTTTGAAAATGCCTTAAAAAAAACTACTGAATATTTTCTCAAATTTCTTTTTTTATTTGAAAGTACAATCCTTCCGGTTAATAATGGAAAATAATTTCATTCAAATGGCTGCCTCGGCTGGCCATGCAGAAGCCTACACGATTGGTCCAACTTTTAAGCACATTATCGATTGTGTGCAGTTGTATTTAACCAATGGCTTCACGAATATTGTCCTTTAAAGCGTCAATTGTCTCTGGCTTGTTGGCGTGACACTTATCTTTGGCGGCACCCACAAATAATAGTCCAACGGTGTCAAATCGTCAAAATTCGGTCAAATTCGTTCAACATGGCCCGATAACGATCGCCATTGACTGTAACGGCCACTCCTTGCTCATTTTCGAAGAAAAATGACCCAATTATGCCTCAAGACCAAAATCCGCGCCAAACAGTGACTCGTCTTGGGTGTATCGCCTTTTCAATGTATGCGTGCGGGTTTTTTGTGCCCCAAATGCGCGAATTTTGCTTGTTTACATACCAGAAAAAATTAAAATGATCTTCATCTGAAAAGATGATTTTTTTGCAAAATCGGCATCTTCTGTAAGTCATCGTAGGCCCAGATTCCCAGCGTTGTTCAAGCGTATTCACAACCATATTCGTTTAGCGGAAGGATAAAACTAATTATCTGTCAAATCAGACATGAGCTAAGTGTTACCATTCACGAAATAAGCACTTGTTGAAAAAAAACGTTTGATGGTGGACCCTATAGCTGAAAGAGCTTTCAATGGATGTTTTGAGGCGCTTGGCATGACTCTCATATTTGAAGTTTGTCTGAAAAGAGCCAATTTTTAAAACAAAAGTTTGAAGCTGGAACAAGAATTCTCGGTAAAATCTAAACTCTACTTGTTAGCCTACAAAAAATAATTTTATCTTTTAAGATGATTCTGGTTATCCTCTGGAGCCATGGATATTCACACCATACCGGAGTGCTACTAAGAATTCGTCTGAATCATTTTTTAATGATCAACATTCCAAAGGAAGGTCGATCATAGAAACAACATTTGGTGTACTCATAGCAAGATTTCGTTGTCTCTTGGCAGCGAGAGAACTGCATTAATCCCCAGAAAAGGCCGTTTGAATTTTTAATGTTTGCCGTTCTGTTCACAATATTTGTTTAACTTAGAAAGTGGAGAGTGATAACACTACTTTATAACATTTTTCAAAAAGATTACTATCATATTCGATGTATTTTCGTGTGGATGTTTCGAAAATGAGACCAGTATTAGTGCATCAGCTTTAGTTTTTGAGATTTTTCAAACTACCCACGTTTAAGGTAACGGTGCATGATAAGCCACTTTCACCTGGTACGTTAAAAAAAGTAACAGAAAACTGAAATGGCTACAAAGAGAAGACACTGTTTAAACGTTCCAGATAATTTTTGTGTAATTTTTAGAGAATATACCAATACGAAGTATCGTAAAACGATCAAAAACTTAATTAAATCTGCGTATTTAACTACTTTGGTGTAAATATTAGCAATTTACAGAAGCCGTGGGTGCCCAATACTGTGTGTCAAAACTGCTTTGTCTCTTTGCATGATGATTATTATTTTTGTGTGGTAAACTCTAAGGGCCATATGTAAAAAAAAAATAACAAAGCTTGTTAAACCTTTGTTAAGCAAAATTCCTTAATGTTGTATGCAAAAACGATTATTAGCTTAATGTCCCTTTGTTAAACCTGCGCTAACTTTAAAAATTTTAAGGTAGGGAAGCTACCTACTCTAAGAGTACTTTAAAGTGACATCTGTGTTATGAATATTTAATATAAAAATAAAAATAGCATGTTTTTATGTCAAAAAACATTTTTTTGGGCATAAACCCTTTCCCAAAACCTTTTTCTTTTAAAACTAATCTTTTTCTAATACATTTATTCATTTAAGCACAATAAAAACATTTTTCCTTTAGTGATGTACATACATAAAATCAAAACAAATACACAAAGCTCGTTATTCGGGTATTTATTATTCCACTAACAAAATTAATTGTCTTAATTTTTTAGAATTTTAGGAATTTTTGGAATAAATATGTATAGCATTAAATAAAATATAAAAAGGTAATAAAATATGAAGCAGATTTATTAAAACAATATGATTCTATATTAAATTAATAAAAATACATTTTTTGATTCGACTACTCGTATGTGAGGCATTAGTGGTTTTTTGTATCGCTGACACAAAAAATATAGTGGTATTGCCAGCATGAGAACTTAAAATTTAGCAGAGCGATCATTAGCTAAAGTACGGTTTTTGCATATGTTTTTTTTTAACAAATGTTTGTTAAGGTTAAAGTGTGTGGTAACTAACGTGCACTTCAAGTGTACTTTTAGATTTTTTTTTTTTTTGCATAAGGCCGTAAGAGCATAAACTCTGTAAAACGGTATAAGTGGTTATACCCGATGCTAACTTTTGATCAGAGGCCTCATACACCGTGGTGTGGGTCAGAGATTGGTTCACAAGAAGGTGGTGCATATGAGAAAACATTTTAATAAATTTAAAAAAATTAATTCACTAAAATATTTATTTATTTAAATTGGAATGTAATTACAAATTATATTTAATTCTCTAGAGTAATGATGATTTGTTCTCTAAAAAATAAAAATTGCATCGGCTTTGATTATCAGGTGTCCGCTTGATAAAAAAAAAAAAAAATAATAATAATAATAATAATAATAATAATAATAATAATAATAATAATAATAATAATAATAATAATAATAATAATAATAATAATAATAATAATAATAATAATAATAATAATAATAATAATAATAATAATAATAATAATAATAATAATAATAATAATAATAATAATAATAATAATAATAATAATAATAATAATAATAATAATAATAATAATAATAATAATAATAATAATAATAATAATAATAATAATAATAATAATAATAATAATAATAATAATAATAATAATAATAATAATAATAATAATAATAATAATAATAATAATAATAATAATAATAATAATAATAATAATAATAATAATAATAATAATAATAATAATAATAATAATAATAATAATAATAATAATAATAATAATAATAATAATAATAATAATAATAATAATAATAATAATAATAATAATAATAATAATAATAATAATAATAATAATAATAATAATAATAATAATAATAATAATAATAATAATAATAATAATAATAATAATAATAATAATAATAATAATAATAATAATAATAATAATAATAATAATAATAATAATAATAATAATAATAATAATAATAATAATAATAATAATAATAATAATAATAATAATAATAATAATAATAATAATAATAATAATAATAATAATAATAATAATAATAATAATAATAATAATAATAATAATAATAATAATAATAATAATAATAATAATAATAATAATAATAATAATAATAATAATAATAATAATAATAATAATAATAATAATAATAATAATAATAATAATAATAATAATAATAATAATAAATAATAATAATAATAATAATAATAATAATAATAATAATAATAATAATAATAATAATAATAATAATAATAATAATAATAATAATAATAATAATAATAATAATAATAATAATAATAATAATAATAATAATAATAATAATAATAATAATAATAATAATAATAATAATAATAATAATAATAATAATAATAATAATAATAATAATAATAATAATAATAATAATAATAATAATAATAATAATAATAATAAATAATAATAATAATAATAATAATAATAATAATAATAATAATAATAATAATAATAATAATAATAATAAATAATAATAATAATAATAATAATAATAATAATAATAATAATAATAATAATAATAATAATAATAATAATAAATAATAATAATAATAATAATAATAATAATAATAATAATAATAATAATAATAATAATAATAATAATAATAATAATAATAATAATAATAATAATAATAATAATAATAATAATAATAATAATAATAATAATAATAATAATAATAATAATAATAATAATAATAATAATAATAATAATAATAATAATAATAATAATAATAATAATAATAATAATAATAATAATAATAATAATAATAATAATAATAATAATAATAATAATAATAATAATAATAATAATAATAATAATAATAATAATAATAATAATAATAATAATAATAATAATAATAATAATAATAATAATAATAATAATAATAATAATAATAATAATAATAATAATAATAATAATAATAATAATAATAATAATAATAATAATAATAATAATAATAATAATAATAATAATAATAATAATAATAATAATAATAATAATAATAATAATAATAATAATAATAATAATAATAATAATAATAATAATAATAATAATAATAATAATAATAATAATAATAATAATAATAATAATAATAATAATAATAATAATAATAATAATAATAATAATAATAATAATAATAATAATAATAATAATAATAATAATAATAATAATAATAATAATAATAATAATAATAATAATAATAATAATAATAATAATAATAATAATAATAATAATAATAATAATAATAATAATAATAATAATAATAATAATAATAATAATAATAATAATAATAATAATAATAATAATAATAATAATAATAATAATAATAATAATAATAATAATAATAATAATAATAATAATAATAATAATAATAATAATAATAATAATAATAATAATAATAATAATAATAATAATAATAATAATAATAATAATAATAATAATAATAATAATAATAATAATAATAATAATAATAATAATAATAATAATAATAATAATAATAATAATAATAATAATAATAATAATAATAATAATAATAATAATAATAATAATAATAATAATAATAATAATAATAATAATAATAATAATAATAATAATAATAATAATAATAATAATAATAATAATAATAATAATAATAATAATAATAATAATAATAATAATAATAATAATAATAATAATAATAATAATAATAATAATAATAATAATAATAATAATAATAATAATAATAATAATAATAATAATAATAATAATAATAATAATAATAATAATAATAATAATAATAATAATAATAATAATAATAATAATAATAATAATAATAATAATAATAATAATAATAATAATAATAATAATAATAATAATAATAATAATAATAATAATAATAATAATAATAATAATAATAATAATAATAATAATAATAATAATAATAATAATAATAATAATAATAATAATAATAATAATAATAATAATAATAATAATAATAATAATAATAATAATAATAATAATAATAATAATAATAATAATAATAATAATAATAATAATAATAATAATAATAATAATAATAATAATAATAATAATAATAATAATAATAATAATAATAATAATAATAATAATAATAATAATAATAATAATAATAATAATAATAATAATAATAATAATAATAATAATAATAATAATAATAATAATAATAATAATAATAATAATAATAATAATAATAATAATAATAATAATAATAATAATAATAATAATAATAATAATAATAATAATAATAATAATAATAATAATAATAATAATAATAATAATAATAATAATAATAATAATAATAATAATAATAATAATAATAATAATAATAATAATAATAATAATAATAATAATAATAATAATAATAATAATAATAATAATAATAATAATAATAATAATAATAATAATAATAATAATAATAATAATAATAATAATAATAATAATAATAATAATAATAATAATAATAATAATAATAATAATAATAATAATAATAATAATAATAATAATAATAATAATAATAATAATAATAATAATAATAATAATAATAATAATAATAATAATACTGGAAAAAAATGGTGGAAGTTTGTGATGCAAAATACATATACATAAATAATTTAAAAAATGATATTTTAAGGGATGACAACTATAAATATCTTATAAACACGTGTTTTTTCAGAAAGAAATCAATTAAAAAATAAAAATCGGTGATTATTGTATTCTTCAACCGCCACACAAAAAAAATAAATATTGGTGTATTTTTGGAATTTACATTGGTGCATGATTGCCGATAAAGCTTTCATACGATTGTCGCACTATGGTTGCATTTTATTGGGATAAATAAGCACAATAATATTCTGATTTGGCGTATGAGCCAATAAATTGTATAATCACACGATTTGCATATAAAAAACATTAATTATTGGTGCATTGCGACTATCGTGTGATCCTACCTTTAGCAGCAATGCAGACAGTAATGTAACATATAGCAAAATATGATATATTAAAAATGAAAAATGAAATGTATAGGATTAGAAATTAACCAGGACACACATGTAATATATGATAAAAAATAATTTAAATCAGCATTCAATTTGTTCAGAATTTTTAATTGTTTTGTCAATTTCGAATTCCAGTTTGTTCCTAATAAAATTGATTGGTTTTACTATGTGATGAAAAACGACAATATAATTAATATTGTTTTGAAATCAATATTGAATGAATTGGCTTTTTAAAATTTTTATTTAAAACAAATTAAAATGCATGTACACACTAAAGAACGACAAAAGTACGGTTTTAAGTACTTTTAAAGTATTGGTGACCAAACATGTATGAGTGAACAAATTTAAAAATAAAACGATACCCACATACAACATATTCAAAGCCAGCGCAACTTAAAAAACTACAAGTAAGAGTTGGGTGAAGTGCCTGTCATACCCGCACTTATAAGTGTAAAGTGTGTATAAGTATGGGTATATTTCTATTCGAGTATACTTAGAGAATATTTCTAAAAAATAAAACCTTTCGAAACCGCTGTGATACAGTTAATAAAAGTGGTTATATTTGACATTAATGTAATACTAATATGGGTATATACATACATATGTGAACTACTTTCAAAACATTTTCAGAGGGTTTTATTTAAAAAATAAAAATAAACACTGATAAAAAGGCTTTGATAAAATTAATATATAATAAAACATAATTAAAAATTCATAAGATAAAAAAATCTCTAATAAATATTTGTATGTGTAAGATTTTATTTAAGATAGATTAAGAGATTATTTAAATACTTCATCAGTGTCCGGCCAAAGGCAACTTTATTATGGCTTATGCTGCATTTCGATCAAATTTACAAAATTATTCTTAGTAAATTCGTTAAAAAACTTACATTATTAATTTTTGGATAATGTATTTGCTAGAATTGTTGATTTTCTCCAATCCTTGGTTAAGGTTGGACATCAGCAGCATTGTTTTTATATACTCCTGCAGTATCTTTACAGTCAAATGAAATAAACAATATAAAAGAATTTTGCATCGAAAAACTAACAGAAAATCATATTGAAGTTTTGACAGAATTTTCGAAATCAGTTGAAAGCGTCAATACGTTGATTAAATGGTTTGAAAACAATAAGAAGGCACATCCAGTAGCAGATCTTGTCAATATCGGCACGAAAATAAAAAATCTAATACATAAAAGAAAAAAAGCAAACAAGTCTCTACTGCTTATTTAAGCCACTTCGTACAAACAAATTAATATTTCTTACGCGCGAAAATATTGATCGGTGACTTTGAACTTTAAAACAGCCAGTACAAATTAAATCTAATTTTCTTTTTTGTAGCGATAAAAACTAATTCAATAAATAAAAATTTAACATGTATTATCAAAAAAATAGAAGTTTGTTACTGTTTTTTCAATTTTTAAAAATGCTTAGAAAAGTTAATAGTTCGAAATAGTTGTTTGTTCTTGGAACACTTGGGTTAACTTTTTCGGGATTCTACTGTACGTAGATATGTGGTCTCATTATTTTTATACTTGTATCTAAAATGCTATTCACTTTATCTTCGATACATTATGCATTGTCTTGTATGTGAATTAAATCACACTATGCAACAAAAAAGAACCAAGTTAAAATACTTGAGAAGTTATTCCATCTCCTTGTAAACACTATCGAGTACAACAAGAGTCAATTTTTTGAATTTTAGAAATACTATCTTAAAAATCTTTAATTATTGGTAAAAAAACGTACCTTCATACACTTATAAGCTAATAACTTAACTGAATACTATCCGATTTTAATCTTTTCAGTGGATTTTAAAGAGAAGAGAAGTCGATCTTTTGAATTATGTTATACTTCATAGCCTTGAGGAATATGTGTGAATTTCTCAAACAAACACATTTATTTTTTGCCATATTTTTAAAGTTGCCGGTTGCTGAAAATTGTACAACATATGTAAACTGCAACCAAAAGTCTATTAGTTTCAGTTTCATATTGTCTACTTCAGTTGAAGTTCGGCTGCCACCTAAAATCGACACATTCAAACACACAATGTTCGCGAATTTCACACATAAAAACACCAAAACGTTATTTTAATTCATCAAAAATAGCCAACAAAATCGGCAACTAATTTAAAATTCGCCAAAAAATCGCTATGTCGCCAAACCAAATTTAGGACGCCACGTTTGGCGAGAAATCGCCAGAGCTGACAACCCTGAACTCTTGTTGAAAAGGTTGTCTTTAGGTACTCTGTCGAGTAATTGTTGTTGCTTACAAAGTTGTGAACCAATGCTGTGCAAAATTAAAAATGTATTTGTATTGGTGAGAAAACAAGAAATACCCTGTAAGAAATTTTTAATGGGTTAACAGAAGTATTAAGCTCTCTAAGAACTTATTTTAAATTCAAAATATAATAATGTAAATGTTTTATGTAAAATTTATAATTCATTGGGATTACCAATTGTATTAATAATCATAAAATATTCGTTGCACATTGTTTATAATTTTGATCAGTACATTTAGTGGAAAATGAACAGAAAAATCCACAAACAGCCACTCCACATGTTGATTTGTCGCTATTTCAGAGACGACTAAAAGCAAACTTCTTTGAGTGCTTTTGAAAAAAAAAAACACAGACAAAGAGATGACTAAAACCAAGTGCGTAAAGGCCCAACCATAATATGCATAAGCTAGCCTAACGAAATTAACGGAAATCCCGTCAAACTTATATACTTATGTATACTTAAAGACTTTAAATCCAATGTTGCACATTTTCGTATATTTTGTAGTTTTTGTTAGTAGTTCATTTAAAAAGTACCGAAATTACCAACAGAGTATTTGTTTACAAATAATCATTTCAAAAAATAAAAATAAGAGACACATTTGGTGATTTCTGGAATTTAGGTTTAAAAAATTTCGTTTTCTATTAATTTAAAAGCAAACGAATTCTCGTGCGCGCCTTCCATTTTTAAAATTATTTAATGTTTTTTTTTTTGGAAATTTTATTTTATTGAATAGAAACACTCACACAAAAATGCTTTAAACAGCCGTTTCCGTACGGATTATGCGTACAGATTATGTACAGTTTCGCACTTTGCAAATGACGTATAACGAAACTTGACGAAAAATTTCTTAAGTACTGTCTCTTAAATTTACCTATGCACATTATGGTTGGGCCTTAAGAATACGTGTGAGTTGAACGTAAACAATTGCTCTATGAAATGAATACCATTGTTGTAAACAGAGAGAGTACAAGCTCTTTAATAATCGTTTTTTTGGTAAAATGTAAAAACGTAACAATATGCTCCATAAGACACAGAATTTTTTTATACCCAATATTTTTGTATAAGATCTCTTCATACAACAGACTTAAATATGTTGCGTATTAATATTTTAAAAGTTATTTGGCGTCCTAATTTTCGATTTTGGCTATTTTTGATAAAAAATTACGAAAAATTAAAATTATTATTTTTGGTATTTTAAAGTATGAAATTCATGAACATGGTCATTTTTGTGTGTCGATTATAGATGGCAGCTGAACTTCAATTGTGTTCTTGGCAACGAGAAATTAATAGATTAATAAATAGGTTTCAGTTTACTTATATAACGCAATTGTTGGCAACTGGCAACGAGAGAGAATCATATTAAAAGTCAACAGATATACATCGATTCACTACATGCTTAAATACCTTAAATGGTTAAACGTACAACAAAGGCTGAACACGCTAAATGTTATACAAAAAATTAAACACGGAGAAGCACCAGAATACCTAACTGAGCAAATATCGTATGTAGGAAACGCTCAACCGTACCATCTGAAAAACGTGGAACATTTTTGAATTGAAAGAGTATCATCAACTGCAATTCAGCGGTCACTATTTTATACAACTTTACAACTCCCTATCAGACAACATAAAAATGGAACGTAATTTTAATGTTTATAAGAAACAAATTGCCTTTTTTGTGAAATATAATATGTAATATTAGATACAATTTTGAAATGTGATAAAATTTTAGTACAATTGCTTTGAAAAAGTATTTTTAATACTAATAAAGAAATATATATCATATCAAACTTTCTTTTTAGTTCTTATGAAGCCATGCGAATGTAAACATCTACTCCTTCCAGTTCTTGTTGCTTTGTTGTTGCACGTTATTGCTTTTAATTTGCTTTCTGTTCTTCCTATTTTTGTTGTTGCCGTTTATTTTTATTTACTACGTTACTGCTTATGTTGTTGTTGCCGATTTGATTATATATAATCACGTATAGTTGCTTTTGCGGCTTTTGTATTTTTCTCAATATAATTAACGACAGGAATGCGAACCTGATTTTCGTAACAATATATTTGATTTTAGCGTTATAATCTATTAAGTGGACCAACCAACGTTGAAGTCTTGGTCTAATGTCCCATCCATTATTTTTGAATTGTAACCACTTAAGTGGTTGATGATCTGTTTTAAGATCAAATTCAACACCATGGATATAGGGTCTGAAGTATTTAACATCCCAAACTATGGCCAGTAGTTGTTTTTCTTCAGTTGCATAGCTTCTTTCATGAACATTAAATGTTCTTGAAGCGTAACATATGGGATGTCCGTCCTGAGTTAACACTTCACCCAGTGTAAAGTTACTGGCATCCATTATTAATTTGAACCTCTTGTTTAAATTTTGAAACCATAGACTCGGAAGATTTATTGGAATATCTTTGAATTTTTGGAAGGCCGCTATAAAATTTGGGCCATGTACATTAACTTTAGTATTCTTCTCTAAATACCTTTACTTGATCTTTAATGAACTTCCTATAGAAGCCCTTCCTATAAATGATTAGATTTTTTTGGTGTATCTGGAAGTTTGAGATTTTGAAAAATCTCCATCTTCTTCGGATTGGGTCAGAATATGAACCAGAAAATCGGTCTGCCTTTGCTGAAAGTTACATTTGTCGATCTGTACTTTCAATTTGGCTTCTCGTAGTCGTTTTATAATTTTCTTCAAATTAAGTAAATGCGCATCCAATGATTTGCTAAATAAAAGTATATTGTCGAGGTTTTTTCCCATTACTCGCCTTGGGAGCATATGGCTTCCACAATGCATCTCCATCTAACACGGTTTACAGCTGTTGACTTTGCCTCTTCCCATGTTAGGTTGTTCTGTCTCAGTTCTTGAATAATTGTGCGTCTCCAGCTGTTTTTTGGTCGACCTCGATTTCTTGAGCCTTGAAGATTCCACTCGAGTGACTTTCTAGTGATACTTTCTGGACTTTTTCGGATGGTGTGACCGATCCATTTCCACTTTCTTTTCCTTATCTGTTTCAGTATGGGTACCTCATTAGTCATGCTCCACAGTTCTGTGCTACTTATGGTGTTAGGCCAGAATATTCTGCATATGATTCTGAGGCACTTGATAATGAATACCTGGCGTTTCTGTGTGATGTTATTTGATACAAGACAGGTTTCACTGCCATACGGCAGCAACGATTTAACATATGAGTTGAATATTCTGAGCTTAGTTCGTCTGGATATATGTGAGCTTCTCCATACTGACTGCAGTTGTCCAAATGCCGCTCTCGCTTTATTGAGCCTGTTATCTACGTCTGTTTCTGCGCCACCGGTTGCAGTCATTGTACTTCCTAGATAGCACAAGCTATCTACATACTCAACTGGCTGAACATATAGCATGATGTTTTTCGTGCTCGTATTGTTTATTCTTATAGCCTTGGTTTTCTTGATGTTTATCTCAAGCCAAACACTACGAGCCAATCTTTCCAGGTCCTCCAGTTTCGACTGCATATTGGAAATCTTAAGCGAGAGTAGACAAATGTTATCCGCGTAGTTCAAGTCTTCGAGTTGGCGTAAGAGACTCCATGTGATCCCTCTTCTCGAAAAAGTTTTGGTGATTATGTCATCCAGCACGATGGTGAATAGCTGAGGATTATCTTCCGGGGTACTCCTTTGGTTCTTAGTGCTTTCCATATAGCCGTTCATGGTATCAAACGGATTCTTGAAATCGACGAATAGTAGATAGGTAGCCATTCTATGGACTGTTCAATGATTATTCGTAAAGTGTTAGCCTGATCTACTTAGCTTCTATTCGGTCTGAAGCCAGCTTGTTCGTCTCGCAGTATGTTGTCTATTCTGCTTTGAAGCCTCCCCTGTATTATAACTGCAAGTATCTTGTATATGGTGTAAAGTAGAGTAATTCCTCTTCAATTATTACAGTATTATTACCAAAAAGTGGCGACTTAACACTTTTTGGTAACTTTACAATGATGCCCTTCTTCCACATAGAGGGCAGCCTCTCCTCCTTCCATACTGATGTGATGTGAGGCAGTAGAAGTTCAGCTGTAGTTTAGATGTCGACCCGTAGAATTTCCGCTAGTAGTTCATCTTCAGCTGCCACCTTATTATCTTTCAATTTACCAATAGCCTCTTTTATCTCATTCTGGGTTGGAAGGGTTGCATGATATTCTTAAACTGTTTTCCTCATCTATGTTCTCAACTGTTTCGCTATCCTCAGTAGTGTTCGTCACGTTACTAATTTTATTGAAATGTTCTATCTATCTCTGTGTTTGTGCATCATTGTTCGTTATTAGTGTACCATTTTTATCAGCAACGACTTTGTTCCTATTGCACTTTTGATTAGTGAGATATTTAATCGTCTGGTGTAGTTTTCTCATATTATTCTGGCCAGCTGCTTCTTCTGCCGCTGTTACCAGCCGTTCCAGGAACTTTCTTCTGTCTCTTCTTGCAGCTTTCTTTGCTTGTTTTGCCAGCTGACAGTATTGCTGCCTCAAGGTATTGTTGCAGTTTAAGTTCCCTTGTTTGAAACCCCAGGTTCCAAGTGTAATCTGATATCCAAACTCTTCTATTTGGTTGCACTAGACCAAGTGTTTCCTCCGCGACTTGATTATATATTGCTTTGATATCTTTCCATGAGTGACGTTGATTTGTTGGTACCCGTTCACGGATTTCCAAGGTTAATGCGTGCCCGGCTGCATCATTCTGGAGTTTTTGTAGGTAGAACCGTTTTCACCTTGTGTTTCTGATAGTGTTTTGACATTTCAATTTAATCTTGATTTCACCAGTGATAAGCTCATGGTCACTGCCGATGTCAGCTCCTCTCCTATTTCTGACATCCGATAAAGAGCTTTTCCATCTTCTGCTCCCACATATATGGTCTATCTGATTACGTGCATTGCCGCTCGGGGATGTCCAGGTATACTTGTGTATTTCCTTACGCGGGAAGATGGAGCCACCTATGACTAGTTGAAATGTCTGGCACAATTCTATTAGTCGCTTTCCATTCTTATTCTTGACTCCATAACCGTGTGTTCCCATAGTGGACCGGATGTTGGTATTATTGCTACCTATCTTCGCGTTAAAGTCACCCATAAGTATGTGATATCACCTCTTCGAATTTCCATGAGCGTGGATGTTAACTGTGTGTAGAATTCATCTAAATTATGTTCATCAGCGAATTCCGTTGGGGCATAGCACTGCACAATGGTAACATGTCGTCCTACTCTACCCTTGAAACGAGCCATTATCACACGATCCGCTACTGGTTTCCAGGTTTGAAGGGAGTTCTTTATTCTCTTTGATATTGTTAATCCAACTCCACTTTCGCCGCCATTTGTTCTTTCACTGTAGAGTACGGTATTACCATTTGCAGTGATAAGTTCGACGTTGCCATTCCACCTCATTTCGCTTATCCCTAAGACATTTGATCTTTAAGTTGTGCAAGCTTTGATGCTTCACGAAGAGTTTGTACGTTCTATTGGGCAACGCGCGACTTGTTTCGTGTGCCGAAAGTCATTGTCGTATTTTCTGTCCATTATTACTTTGCCTTGTTTCAGTTTCGTTAATCATTTTCAGCTACAAGCTAAGCAGATGATTAGTCTACTGTAGCCCGTTCCAGAATGATGGGGCTGATATCTTATTGTCGAGGTAAACGATACAAATTTTATTTATATATTCCGTAAGTACGGAACTCGTAAGCCTCTAAAAAGTAGAGGGGACATTCTTCAATCCAAATGGCATACGACCAAATGGTAATGACCAAATGTAGTTGGGAACGCTCTTTTTCCATATCTTCCTCTTTCACCAAAATTTGGAGAAATCTCTTTGCAAGAGTTGAAAAATATTGCGCTTTCCCCATTTTGTCCAAAATGGCCTCCATATGAGGAATAGGAAAACTTTTAGTCTTGGTAAATTCATTAAGTTTACGTTAGTCAACTACCAGTCTCCACTTTTTATTTCTAGAATTGTCCATTTTCTTAGGAATAATCCATATAGGGCTGTTGTATGGAGACGTATTTTGTCGAATAATATTTTGTTGATATATTTCATTTATTTTGTACCTCTGCTTCAAGAAACTGTGGATACTTATACATTTTTGAAAACATCAGTTTATCCACGGTTGATAGAATTGAATGCACAACTTCATGTGTTTGGGTCAGTACATCATGGTCTCCATGAATGAAATCCTGATATTCCGCAAGCATCTTCATTAACCTCGACTTTTTTCGAAGTTTAAATAACTCAAATGAAATTCATAATTCATTAAATGTTGTGTCTTGAATATTTTGAATAGTATTAATATTATAAGGAGAGTCCATTGTTATATTTCTTCCACTTTCTCGGTATCTTCCAGCCAAATCTTTCACAACTCGTTCCCCTTGGTTCGTTTCCCTTCCGGATGCTGCTTGGCCAGTATAAATTTGACCGTGAAGTGGCTTTGCATTTTTGGCATTGCAAATTCACCAAACTTTTATACCATATTTTGCCGGTTTTGATGATATATATTGTGTAAACCGCGTTCGTCCACGGAAAGGAAATAATTGCTCGTCAATAGTTAAGTATTCACTAGGCTTATAGTGTGCATGAAGATTGGCATTCATTATGAGCCACAGCTCAGAGATCGGTGCTGCTTTATCAGTTTGTGCACGTGCAGCCCGAGTGTTTGCTTCGTCAAACCTTATAAATCGCAATATTGAACAAAAACGGTTGACTCCCATCGTAGCGCGATACAGAGGATAGCTTTTGACATTCCATAAATCTCGGACACTTTCTAAATTGCTATGGTTTGTGCCAGTCATAATAAGTATGCCAAAAAATGCATACAACTCTGCTATCGTTAGTGATTTCCATGATTTGGGAATTGCATCGGGGTGCCTTATGTTGTAAGCATTGTACGTTGCTATTGCTTTTTTGTTTGTGTGACGGATAATTATATCCACCATTTCCAAACTCATAAAATATTTGAACGTTTTCTCTATTGACAACATTTCGGTGCTCCTAGATGGTCCGCACCGTTCTCGTACAATGCTATGGCGAAGAACTTGTCGATTTATATTTGGTTGCTTGTTCCACTCAGTACCATCACGTGCCACAAATTTTTCACTGCTTCCAGTAACTGCCACCTCTTCTTCATCATCAGAGTCGTCATATTCGGCTAAATCTTCTTCCTCACATTGCTGAATTTCAGAAAAGTCTTCAATATCAGACTGTTCAACTTCATTCAACTGAATGTCTTGTTCATCTTCATTCAACTGAATGTCTTGTTCATCTTCCGTTTCAGATACATAGATAACATCATCATCATCACAGATTTCGTCAAATAGAGACTGTACATATGACTCTCGCTGTTCATTAGTTAGTCTTTCAAACAAAAAAATCAGTATTTGCTTAAATTTTTGTTTGTTTCATAACTTTTACCTTCTGTATTGTGCTGATGGTAAACAATTATTTCTTCTTGAAGCCATTTTCGAATAATTAACTTAATTTTTCTAGTTATTAAGTTTTATTTGTCAAATTATTGAGTTTTATATTTCTGCGTCTTGCGCTTTTTAGAAACTAAATAATAATAAAAATATAACAAACCAACAGCTGACACAACAACAACAAAAACTAAAACATTAATATACGCATTTAAAAAAATTAATGCAAATGGACCATAGAAACATTAGAAAAAATTTAAAAAAAGCTAGTGGGTACAAACGGGTGTGTGTTCTCGTAGAAAAAGTTGGATATGCATTGTACGGTATAATCGATCTCCCTAATCATGAGTAACCCAGAATCGCAGATTTTGTCCCCTTAAGTTTCGTTAACGTGAACTCTATTGCTAGCAGTTTTTCAAAAAGTCGCAGTATATTTTTTTGTTTTAAAACAGATTTGTTTACAATAAACAATTTTTCAAATTTTCTAGTTCCATCTCGTACAAGTTTATTGCATCCAAACCCTGTATCACCAGATGGAGATCTTTGATTAAAGCTGACACTTACTACAGCGATAACTTTTTAGATATTAGACGGTTTTAATGATGAGATTGAGTCCTTTTGTAAAATAAATGATATATGAAAATCCATCTATAAAAGCTGATTTAGTACTAGTAATTCCTATTACATTCCTTGAAGAAACATGAGCTGCATGCGATTCTGATTTTAGACTCATTGAAAGGGACTTACAGTTTAACGGCGGCTCCGAACTGCAAATGCATTAGAAAAGTTTTCAATAGTACTAATACTCTCAAAACCAGTTCCTAGCTAATCTTATGAGGTGATACTGCTGTAGAAATATTATTTTCTTTTTCGGATGGTCTAGCCTGAACCGAGTACATCTTGATTTGTAGGCGGGTGTCTTATCTACAGTGGCACACAAAAAAAAATAATTTGGATTTCATTAATTATAATTTTGAATGTAAAATATAGTCAAAAAAGGAACCAGAGGACTTCCTCTTCATAAGAGCTTATCCGTCATAGAAGGCGTAACACAAAAATGCGGATCATACAAAATTAAATATTTTTTGAAAAGTCCGCTTTTACATTTGGTTGAACGATAGACAGACATTTTTTTCATTTCTCCTTTGTTCTTTGCTAATGCTATAAACACATTCAAGGCTACCGACCATCTACTACACGACTACCAAAAAAACGAAGTAACCTGCTTCTTCCAGAGCAAATAACGAAGGGCTGTTGGCATAAGTACAGGAAACTTCTAGAGCGGAAAACCATAATTTTCTGGCAAAAATGGAAAATAAATTTGAAGAAGCTTCTAGTGCAACGTCAGAGAAGTTGCAAGAAATATGTGAGACGGTAAAAAACGCAAGGGTGCCAAATCTAGAAAAGACTGTTGACGAAAAATTTAACGTAATACAAGAGAAAATCAACAGTATTCAGTGCCAACCACCGGAACCACTGCGTATCATACCTGACGTTCCTAGCAGAATAAAGACTCCTTGCTTTCATGGTAATACACCTTTGGCGGTATTTCAATTTCAGTTCGATACTGTAGTCAGTAGAAACGAATGCGACGATAAAGAGAAGGCTCTGGAATTATTTTTGCGTTAAAAGGTACTGGCAGAGATTCTAGAAACCATGCCAGCAGCCGCAGAAACAATTACAACGACTTAATAGTGGCGCTGCAGCGAAAGTTTTGTGTCGAGCAAAAACTGGTTTTGTATCGTATGGAGTCAATGTGTCGAACGCAAAAGACTAATGAGTTGCTTCAAGCCTTTGTAATGGAGGTCCACCCAATAGTAGAGAAAATTAAGACCGAAGCCTTCGTCAGCAAAATACGAGACCCTGATGTCAAGCTAGCTGTATGTGCTAAACAAAAGACAACCTTTGCAGATAATGTGAAGTTCGCACTAGCGCCGGAAACCGCTCGCACGATATTAAATCCACAAATACACAAGGTGCGTAATGTGGACGTTGTGGCAGAGAAAGTGGAGAAAATCAACAAAATAGAGGAAGTGGTAAAGCGGCTTCTAGCTCAGCAACCAAAATTAAAATGTTTTAACTGTGGAAAGAGCGAGCATTTCCAGAGAAACTGTAAAGTGCTACGCAAAAGGTCCAGATCCGTCTCACCACCGAGAAATAATAAACGGGTCAACTACCAGCCATCAACAAAAGAGTTCCAGTTAAACTAAAACGAGCCATCACTGAGGGGCAAGAGCTAGCTCCCACAAGCGAAGGCTCAAAATCTCCACATCAGTGATACAGCAAAATAACAGCAACCTAACAGCGTGCGGGTACTTTAATGGCAGACAACATACCTTCATTATAGACACTGGTGCGACGCAGTCTATAATCAGAACTGATATAATGAAGGGAAAGTGTGAGGTGCTCAATAATATCAGCTACTGGTGAGTCTGCCACCGTCTCAAAAAATAGAGGTGAATATGACTATCGCCAACATTACTGTAACCGATATTTTTATTGTCGCCGATGTTGTAGATGAGGTTATCATTGGTAAAGATTTTATGATGACATCAATTTGAATATGGGGCAACAGATAATGAGTTGGAGTAATGTAGATCTACCTCTTGACGTGGGATACCAGCATCAAGTGCACGCCAGGTTAGTTGCTGTCAAACAACAAAAACTACCATCTCAGACTGACTCATGGGAATGGGTGCGTATGGCGGGAGATTGTGAGCACAACCGCCTGTGGATAGTAGACCCAGCAGAAATTAAGACGGACTTGTTATCAGCAAAGGCCCTCGTGAAATTGAATAATTAATGAATAGTAACAGTGAGTTCAGCCCACGAAAAATTCATTTGGGAAAACTCCGAGGTAGGCCAATATGCCAGAACCTGTCAACATGTCAACCAAGAACCAGCAGCTATTTAACAAAAATGTGGAGAAATGGGTAGCAGGAATAGCAGCTCCAGAAAGAAATAAAACCAAAAAGCTGCTAAAGAACTACGACCGCATATCCGCCACGAAAATTTAAGTCAAGGAAGAACAGCTATAGTCAAACATGAAATTAATACTGGCGAAGTGAAGCCGATAAAACAAGCATCTAGAAGTATACCTCTGGCGAAGTGTAATGAGGCAAAAGAGCTGGTCAATGAAATGCAGCAGAGCTGTGTAATCGAACCATCATCGTGTCCTTGAAGTTTAGCTGTTGTCCTAGGTAAAAAGAAAGATGGCAGTACAAGATTCTGCGTAGACTACAGGATGCTAAATGATGTCAATTAAGAGCTAACAGCTAACCTAACTAAGAATTGACGCTATCTGGAACGAAGTTGTTCTCTACATTGAATCTACAAAGCGGATATTGGTAAGTAGAGATCGCAGACAAGGATAAGGAGAAAACTGCTTTCAGTGTGAATGGTGGCTTATGGCAGTTTAAAGTTATGGTATTTGGGTTCTGCAATGCACCAGCCACATTCGAGAGGCTTATAGAGCGCATACTAACGACACTCCATGGGAAGACTTACCTGGTGTACATCGATAACATAATAGTGATAAGCAGAACTTTCTATGAGCTCCTCAAAAACCTGGCAGAAGTTCTGCAACGAATATCAACGGCTGGACTAAAATTAAGGGTAAAGAAATGTGCATTGTTCCAAAAACAAGTAAAATATTTGAGGCATCTTGTGGATCGAATTTCCACAGACGAAGATAAAATACGAGCAGTAAAGGACTGGCCTCGTTTCCGAATATTCAGGAATTACGTACCTTTTTGTGACTATGCACTTACAGACGCTTTGTGCCTAACTTTGTGAGCGTGCCAGCAAGCTCGCATGATCTCACCAAGAAATCTAAGGCGTATGATTGGGGTGAGTCACAAAAAAGGCATTCCAGACACTTAAATATCTATTGTGTGCTGTGCCAGTTTTGGTGTATTCAGTCCCAGGTGAAAAATTTACATTCCCAAGTAGTTAATGGACAGAGAAAGTCGTGGACTATTATAGTCGCACACTGTTAAAGTCTGAGCGTAAATATTGTGTGACCTAACGTGAGCTAGTAGCAGTACTGGAATACATAAAACATTACCATAAGTACCTATATGGCTAAAATTTTCCCCTAAGGACTGATCATTCCACACTGATATGGCTGCTGCAATTTAAGAACCCTGAAGGACAGCTAGCACATAGGATTGAGCGCCTTTAGACTTATGACTTCAGCACTGAACACCGAAGAGGCATAAAACATGTAAATGCTGACGCTCTCTCATGCCGGCTTTGTAATTTGATATGTAAACATTGCGTGAAGGCTGAGAGGAAAGAGTCCATCATTGATATCCAGCTAACGCAAATAGATGCAAACGAAGACTGCAGCGCAAAGAAGTGACCCAGTATTCGCAAAGATTACAGTAGCAAAAGAAGAGGGCAGACTCCCAATGAAATATGCTCTTACAAAAGCTTATTTGGCACAATGGGACAGTTTGAATTTGATTAACGTGTACTTATATCGCCATTGGGAAAGTGCAGATGACAAAACTTCATCCAACCTAATAGTGGTGCCTTTCTGCAAAACGAAGGAAGTCTTAAATGAGTTCCATAATGAAGCAGACTTTTGAAAAACTAAAACAACGGTTTTATTGGGTTGGATGTCAGCAAGTAGTGGCAGATTGGAGAGCAAACTGTACCCAGTGTATTGCAGCTAAAGGTCCAGTAAGAAGAAGCCGAAGTCAGTTGCAACAATATCAATTGGGCGCACCCTTCGAGCGGATAGCGATGGACGTAACAGGCAATTTTCCTGTCAGTAATGCCGGAAATCGTTATGTTCTCGTCGTGATGGATTTTTTTAGCAAATGGCCAGAATTGTATTCCATACCTAATCAAAAGGCGAATACAATTGTACATGTTTTTGTGAAGAACTACATTCCGATCAGGGCAGAATTTTCGAGCCTGATATATTCAAAGAAAAGTGAGAGAAATACGGTATTAAGAAGGCTTGAACGATGCTGCTTCACCCACAGTCTGATAGAATGGTTAAAAAATTTAATCGAACTTTAAAGGAATACTTGCAAAAAGTATTGATCGAGCAACAGGATTGTGGAGAACACCTACCGAGGTTTCTACTGTCGTATCGATCAGCTGTCCATGACTCAACATCTAGATCACCTGCCAAGATTATTTTAGAAGTGAGCTAAAACTGCCTGGTGACTTAGAGTTTGGTGTTAAGCCTACAACAGAAAGCGATGCCACATACGCTGAAAAACAGGATAGCCTCAATGAACTTCACGAATTTGTGCGCTCACGAATTAAAATGGTTAACGATAGAATGAAAGCCAGATATGATATGTAGCAAATACGGATGACTTTCATTAGAGACAACTGATTCTACTCTACAAACCACAGGGAAGAAGGGTTATCTCCCAAGCTATGGAGATATAGTATGGACCTTACAGAGTAGTCAAAAAGTTAAACGATGTGGTGTACAGTACACAAAAGAACAAAAATCAAAGTGGTACATCCAGAGAGACTGGCGAGCTATGGGAGGAAAGATAACTAGCCAGTTCAGGACGAACAGACTTAAGTGGGGGGCAGTATTATGAAAACAAACAATGCCTAAAGAAAAGATACACTAAATTAGTACAATAGTAGTCTTAGCTATAAACTTTATTATGGCATTTTTGGTCTGTGTCAAGGCTCTTATGTATCTGTCACTGCCCCAATCGTCTGTGCTATTAACAGTTATACCACGTACGTGTTGCCAGTTCGATTCCCCTTTTTTATTATGATTTTACATCTTTTGAATTTACGGAAATAGAAATTAATTAAATAACTACAAGGATATTCGAAATTGATGATAATTTGCTATAAAAGTTGGCACATTGCGCTTAGCAATTCAGTTATAGTTTGCAGTCATAAAGTAAAGATGAAATAAATAAAAATAAAAGTGTTGATTAATTTGTGTATTTAGTTGAAGTTGCTGTATAAAGTAAAAGTATACAAAAATAACTGTATAAAAGAACACATTCGTGTATTTATTTTATTTAACGCAATTTAAAAGAACTCAAACGTTCTGCAAAGGTTAAAACGTAACAATATCATATATAAATTGATAATCCAAACTATTTGTAATTTTTTACCTTAAGCTGCTAATCAGTAAAATTTATTAAAAATTCTCTAAATTATAAATTTTGAAAATTTCAAAATTTTTCAAGTTGTAGGACAAAGTGGGTTCTAGTTTTTTTTGTTTATCGGGTAGGATATATTATTATATATTATATACTATTATTACATTTTTTTACTCCTTCAAAGTTTGCTAAATTTAAAATATTTGTTGAAATAAATGCTTTTTTCAAAACAGTAAAAAATAAAAATAATAAAAAAAATTTAAAACTTTTTTCTCTATTTTGTTTATAATAAAACTTCTTAAGAAAATTGAGTTTTTATAGTTATTTATCTAAAGTTCCTAAATTCCAATTTATTACATAGTACAGTATAATCTCGAAAAAGTTAACTCGCGTAAAAGTTAAACTCACGGATAAGTTAACAGTATTTCAGATAAATTTTCCAAACGTATGATTTTTTTAAACAACATTTTTCTGGTCAGAAATGTGACAATTTTGATACTTTTTAAAAATATATTATCTGGCAACGCTGAGCTATATTTTTGTTTGTTGAATTATGGTATTACCAGAACTTCATTTTTATTATGATGCAATTAGAAGGTGGTCTCATTTTACCAAGCCAATAACAGCTGATACAAAACTGTCTGTATTTTAATGTCAAGGAGTAGTTTTTCTTTTCATTTGAATGTGACTACATTACATTAAATTTTTTTGACAGATCATTATTTTTGTTTACCACAGCGTTGCATTTTTGTGACAGACGAACCAAGTGATGAGATAGCATCATAATTTTTATTTTTAGCTGCAATAAACTTATGTTCATCTTTAACAAACAACATTAGTTGAGGCGTTAACGTTGAGTTTGTAAGTTGTGGATTGTCAAAGAATATACAATATATAGAATATCTTTACTTTACGTTTCACGATGCGGGGGTGAAAGATAAAATGAAAAGTAAATACAACAAAAAGAGAACTAAGATTTTACGCAGTGTGACCAGATTTTAAAATAACATTAAGCTAAATCTAGTTAAAAAAAAAAAAACTAAAAAAGAACAAAATTTTGTTTTCGGCTAAAAAAATAATCTGAAATTTTAAATTGTTTTTTAACATATTCTTTTTAGTTGGATTTTACATATGTTTAATATATATATATATATATATATATATATATATATATATATATATATATATATATATATATATATATATATACATATATATATATATATATATATATATATATACATATATATATATATATATATATATATATATATATATATTGGTATTCTTTTATATAAAAGTGGGAGGATATTGATGCATTCTTAGAAGCTTGTTTCAAAACCCTAGAATCGATATCTGATATAGACAGATAATTTTAACTTTGGTCTCCCGAGGAAATCGTCAGATGACTCGAAGAAAATTCAGAGTTTTGCAACAGACTGGATCGCCTCCGTCATCTTGTCGTTGTTTTCTCTGCCAGGGAACACACCCATTAAGACTGTGTCCTTCGTTTATGAGTCATAATGTTGATGAATGAATATCAACAGTAAAGAGACTTAAATGTTGCTCGAATTGTGTGGAAACTTCACATGCATTTAGAGATTGTAAACTGAAGCATCACTTTTTGCTTCATAGAGATGTTAGGTCAAATAGTTCTACCCGTAATACACCCTAGCTCCCTATAGCTTCTGGTCTCCACCTCGTGAATTAAATCCAACTCCAACTAACGATCATTTACAACCTCTTTAGAATTTTAACCCATCAATATCTGCAGCGGCTCGGAATCTTCATACGTATTCCGCACATCTGGAATCACTCCCTAATTCCACAGTACTTTCGGACTTGTGTTGTGCACATTGATGAAATTAGATGTAGGCCTCGAGCGCTGGTTGACCCTGGATCGCAAAGAAACCTTCATTTCAAGGAAGTTGCCATTCAAACTTTTTCTGTGCCTGCAAAAAGTGACTGGAATGTTGGATCGTTAAGCTGGTAAATCTTCTACCAAGTGCGTTCTTACGATCGGATCTCCAATCGACCCTGTCTTCAATCTCAAAATTTGCTCATATGTATTGGAGAAAACTACCGGTCGGTTGCCCTTGTGTTCTATATCAGAATTGATATCCCATGGTTTTCCCGATATTCTGAGCGACGACATGTGGATATACTTTCGTTGGAAATATATATCCAAAAATATTAACTACGGATGTGATAATACATCCGAATGGCAACCTGATCGCCCAGAGAACCGTTTTTGCTTGGATCTTTACTGGTGAAAATCCGTTGTCTCAATCCCTGCACTCTATTGCATCGGTTTGCACACATGTTGAATTAAACAAAACAGAAAAAAATAATATCAACATTAAAGCAAACACAACTAAAATATCAGAATATCAATACTAAACAAGCAACAAAAAGTTTATAAACTGAAACAAACGGGACAAACACTATTGTGAAAAACTAATCACACACCTGTCTCCTAAATGGATGGAAATTTCAAGACGGCAGTGAAAGATAAATAGTATTGAAATATGGATCTAATATGCGTTGGACTGTTCGAAGTGGAAAATTTGAGAAAAGAGACTGTTATAACCCACCATCAGTGTTTTTGTTTTTCCCTATTTATTTTTCCCTATTCATTATTCCCTACTAAGCCTTTAGGTGCAAACCGCTTGGAGGAGTTGTTGTTAGATTATTCAGTAGCGAAGGTATAACACTGGCTACTGAATAATCAATCAGCAGCATCCCACTTCCTTGTCGCCCGCATCTAAAGAACGGTTGTTCGATTTTTTTATTTGCTTATGATTTCTTATTTATTGTATTTTTTATTTTCCTTGTTCAATTTACATAATGACAAAACGTTTTAGGATTGATTTCTGCAGTGTGCGCGGGCTACGGGCGAACATTTTCCGTGTATGCGCACATTTGTCTCTATGGGCCGGATGTTTTCGCCTTATGTGAGACCTAGGTTTCAGAAAATGCTGATCCACAGGACTTTCATATCCCTGAGTATCACCTTCTATCCCTTTTTAATTTTCACAGCGGTCTTGCAATGTACATTCGCGATGAAGTTGTGTACCAGTGCCAGCAACCAGTTGGCATGTATGATGCAGAGTTTAACTGTCTTTAGGTTAAATTCAAAATCAGAGCACATCTTTTGCATTTCGGGTTCCTGTATAGAAGCCCAAACACAGGAAGAGAGGTTTCCATATCTAGATTTGACTCTCTTTCTGATTCCATATCGAGTATCCTTGCGAATTACCCGAACAGTGAAATTGTTGTTGCTGGTGATTTTAATGTTCATAATTCGTCTTGGCTACGTCATTCAGGCCGCACAAGTCCAGAAGGCCAATACGTAGAGCTACTTGCGCACACAACCACCTTGCGCAATTAGTGAATGAACCTACTCATATATCGTGTGTAGATGAGCACTGAAACCCTTGACCTTCTCCCCATTATACACCCTGAAAAGTATGTAGTTGAGGTCCTTGCACCTCTCGGAAATTCGGATCACTGTACCATTTCTGCCTCTTTCCCGTTGTCCATCCTTCACAAAGCTTCACATAAAGCTACGAAGCGCTTGGTTTTCAATTACGCGCAAGCTCGTTGGGCTGAGCTTAATGATTTCTATTGGGATTTCAATTGGAAGCTTTGTTTTCTTGATTCAAACGTGAATGCCATGGCCGAAATGGTTGTCAATATAATAATGCTAGGGATGGATAATTGCATCCCATCTAGAAAGCTTCCGATTAAATCAAGAAATAAATATTGGTTTAATCAGACGTGCAAGCTTGCAGTCAAATCCAGAGAGGAAGCATTCAGAAATTGGCGTAATAACAAATGCGATGATACTGATTTGCTACGCAAACAAGCGAGATCTTTATGTGCAGCAGTACTTAGACGCGAAAAGACTCTATACGAACAGCGCCTACGTACTAAATTTCTTACTTTTCCGCGGGGAAGTGAGAGCTTGAGAGCTTCAAACCTTCTGGTTGAAATGTTTGCAGGTAATTCGAACTTGCCAGAGAGCGTTCAACCACTGCCAGAACTTGAAAGAGTGTCAGAGACCATGCCTAGTATATTCTTTCGAGCCCATGCAGTAAAAAGGGTTCTTGCAAATCTCGACGTTAAAAAGTCTTCTGGGCTGGATTGCATTCCAGCGCTGGTCCTGAAGCAGTGCTCTTCGACGCTTGCGCGTCCATTGGCTAATCTTTTCAGTGCGTCTTATTGCGCGGGTGTTTTTCCAATTGCTGGAAGATTGCTAATGTAACGCCAATCCCTAAAAAGGGTGAGGCCAGAAGCCCTGAAAACTACCGCCCAATAGCAGTTTGTTCGGCACTTTCCAAAGATTTGGAAAGTATGGTTAATCATAACCTTGTGAAGTATTTAGAGTCCAACAATTTATTGAGCGGTCGTCAATACGGTTTCCGTAAGGGTCGCTCTACTGGCGCTACTCTCTGAAAGGTGGAATAGGTCCATTCATGGATTTGGTGAGAGTAAAGTTGTGACCCTGGATATTTCCAAGGCGTTTGACAGAGTGTGGCACGAGGCTCTTATATCCAAACTTATTGCTTTTGGTGTTGGTAGTCACTTCTCTCGATTCATATCCAGCTTTCCACTGTTACCAATATATATATATATATATATATATATATATATATATATATATATATATATATATATATATATATATATTATATAAGAAAACCAATATATATATATAAGATATATATATATATATATATATATATATATATATATATATAAGAAAACCAATATTGTTAGTATATATATATATATATATATATATATATATATATATATATATATATATATATATTGGTATTCTTTTATATAAAAGAAGGCTATAAAATGCGTTATAATTGATGTTCTCTGAAATGCACCAACCGATTTTATTTTGTATTTGTAAGCTCTTAAACGAAAGTTGAAGTCAATACCAAGGTTTCTATTTATATTCGGTTTTTGTAGGTTCATTGGTGCGCAAGTTAATGACGCTAGAGTTAAGTCCTTTGTATTGCCTAAAATTTACTTGAAAACAAAATTTGTTACAGCATTAAAATCTGTGTGAATTAGAAAATGTTATTAAAACTGTGTATATGAAAAGCATACATACATATGTAGAAAGCTTTCATTTTTGTATTTATATGTATATATCTTTAAAACGGTATTAGTAAGAGTCTCTAAATTTGGCCCGTTTAACTTTGTGGTCAATACGAATCATCAGTCAAAAATATTGATATTTTATATCTTTGGAACGATAACAGTGGAAGGTTCTGAATTTGGTCTATTTTTGTATATCTAATAACGATTAGAATCGAAGTTTCTGAGTTTGGTCTAAATGACTTCTTGTGTAGAACAAACCATCAGTTAAAAAGTGGGTGGAATCGGATAAGTAGGCATGGTACCTCACATACAAATTAAATAATGATTTTTGTATAGCTTGAGAATGGTTAGAGCTGAAGTTTCTAAATTTGGTTTAATTAATTTAGCAGTCAATACAAACTATTTTGAAGAAATTTGGAGTTTTGCATGTGTAGAGAACGGTAACAGTTGACGCATTCTTTATCTATCCACATCAGTCAAAAAGCAGGCACAACACAAAGGCTCCCAACCACGCGGGATGGATTACTCTAGTCACTATATAAACTGTTTTCTTCAAATCTATAGTAAGAACAATTGTTTAGGTGATAAACTAGATATCAATTTTATTTTTTAGTTGATCAGCATATAAGGAAAGGAACAAATTTGAATAAGAATTCAAATGAAGTACATAAATATATGCATGTATATAATTTTCAGCTTCATACATTTTTCAAATCCATATATATATTTGTCAATCACTCGTAATTGACTGAACCGATTTGGGTGAAATTTTGAAGACATAAGTACACCCGGCTAACGAAATAGGCTATGTTTTTTTTTCAAAATTTCACCCGTAATTGACTAAACCGATTTGGGTGAAATTTTGAAGACGTAAGAAGACCCAGCTAACGAAATAGGCTATGATCTTTTTCAAAATTGAACCTGCGATAAACAGACCAAATAAGTCACATGAGTTGTCACTTAATATTAACTTGGCAAACCTAAAAGTATGCGAATAATACTTTTGTTTATTCAGTTCGTTAATGAGCCAATCACGCGTAAAGGACTGAACCGATTTTGATGAAATTAAAAGCACAAATACATAGATCCAACTTACAAAAATGCAGTAGGGGTTGTTTTTAATTTTTTATTAGAGATCGGAGACGTCTAAACTAGTGGCTTTTCGGGTGAAATGACACGAATTTTTTCTTTTAAAAGCAAATTTTTATTGCCAACAGCCACCATGTACATCAAACGACTTTGCATTTTCCTTATAAAAACAAATAGGTGGTCAAAAACTGATCCCTACAAAGGGAAATGTTAACCTCGCTTATAACATATGTATATAGATTCTCAGGCAACATCAGATGAGTAAAGCTAGTTTTCATTAAGGTTGTAGAAAAAATGTTTAGTAAATTTTGATTTTTATTTAGTCAAAATATTAGCCATTGGCTAATATTTTATCTTATATATATGACAGTTATGCAGAACCTAAAAAAGGTAGAATCCGGTCTCAAGGGTGCATAAATTAAAAGTTCGCATCCAATTTTCGACGATTCAAAAGTGTCCATTGGCATTATAATATTCTAACCTTAATTAAGATTTCTTTCGTTTAATATCCTTATTCTATTTCTCTTTTTTCATCCCCCGTACTAATTCAATTAAAGAAATATAAATTTTTACACTAGCGACGATTTAAAAAATTTCGTTTTTGGGTCAACATCTTTTATCATTATTCTTCGCTTTATTAAGTTTATTAGTATTAGTATTGTAATTATTTAATTATTATTTTTACCCTTTAGAGCATTATTAGTAGCATTATCATTGTTATAGTAATTTTTAAGTAATTTATGTTGTTGGATTGAATTTTCTATGAAAATATAAATAGTATTGACTGTACTTTTTACGCATACTACACAGAGAGTAAGATAACGGCGTTAACACGTGATCTTGCTGTGTTACGATAGATTGTTTTGTTAGTTGGATGTTCGCTCTTACACTCGCACTTTTGATCCTTTTTAATGTAAATGACACTTTTTATGACCCTTTTTGACAATGAGTAAAGTTCCAAAATCCCTCACGAAAATTCTCAGTACACATAGCTTATATACATATCTATATATATATATAAATTCCATTTACACAATCGAATTACTTTTGTCCAATTTATGGCAAAATTTTATGTGAATAATAAACGCAACAAAGGCGATCAAGTTCACAACAGCAAAGAAACAAAACCAGAAAAAAAGTAATTTTCATGACTAAGATAGTAACACTTTTTGAGACATTAAAAGAAACAAATCAATAATCAAATTAATTTTTTGCTTATTTACTTATGGCATCACCTTTTCTGACAAAAAATTTTGCACTTCTTCTATTCCTTGTCGTTTAAAATTAAGAAATAAAAGGCAACATTTTCAGAGATAAACACAAAACCCCTTCTTTGTATTAATTTTTTTTAAATGAATACAAAAAAAGAAAGGTCAACAAAAACCAATATTTTCCACTTTTCTGTCAAACTCATATGAGAGAGAATATGAATTTACTAATATAAGCATGTAAGCAATGCGGACACTATTGTTTCTGTGAAGCCACAATTTTATTGCTTTTCGATGTCAGACTTTACAATGTTGGTATTACTTCTGCTCTATTGAACTCTTAAATCGAACATAAGAAAGCAAAATTTAGTTTAAAAAAGCTAATATGGTCACACAGATTTTACGCTTTTTAAATAAAGAAGAGAGCATAATAACAACACATAAATATATATGGATGGATGGATGTATATATGTTATTTAAAATATGTAAGTTTGCTTGAGCGTTGGAAAAGAAACGTTTTTTTTTTTTGTGACGAATGATTTTTATTTTATAACATTGTAAATATTCATTACAAAAAAGAAGAAATAGAGTACGACCTTTTTGCTTTGTATAGAGTAAACTGTATTTGTTTTGTTTTAGTTTTTAATGGAAAAGCCAATATTTATTTTAAAGTTTTAAAAAAATTATTAGGAAAATGTAATTACATTTTAAGCAGGTTTTCTATATTTTTGATGAAGAGGCCAATAGAAAATAATGCGCTAGGTAGGATAATTTAGTATTTTGAACCAGGTATGCACTTTTCAATGGAATTTTAGAAACCATTAGTATAAAAATGTGTGCCCTAATGTGTGATCAGAGCTCAACAAACAGAAAATATTTCTCTAATTTTAGTATATCTTTGGTAAGGTCTTGTATGTATAATTTTCCACATTTGTTGAAGTCTTTGCCAAACGGATAGAAGAAGTGCGACCTAAAAACATCAGATGGAAATTTAATAGATTTATACAAACAGTCCTTAAATACTGGTACAGAGTGAAGTTTGTTGATGAAAAGAAACGCGCATTCTTCTTAAAAGGATTGAAACTCACCCTAAACTCTTTTCCTTTATTTTTAAAAGAAACTTTAAAGGAAGGAAGTGATGTCTAATTTATTATGACAAAAGCTTTTAATTCAGGACAAATTAGAAAATACTTTTTCAGTATTACGACAAAAGGGAGGTAATAATAACAACCCTTCTGTAGCCGAACTTAATAATATTTTGGAAAAATTCATGGTCTCCAAAATTGTTCGGTCGAGCTCTTCCAGTAACTGTGAATCGAACCAAGATGAGGCAATGGAAATTGAGAAATATAAAATTGAAGCAATGGAAATTGATACTGATTTTGAAGAAGTAAAAACGCCTACTAAACATAACGAACTAAATCCAAGCGAACCGAGCGATGTTATGCATATTATTTTTTGGAAGACATTTATGATAACACTTCTCTTATAAACGTCGATTTTGCTTCAATAAGATATTTTGTTGGATACCCGGTTTTTATTATTCTGAAATTAAGTTATTCTGAAATTAAAATGTCAAAAATGTTGAAAAGAATTCAAAAAAAGTTGATGAAATACTTACAGCACCAAGCGAACTTTTTCTGTTGTTTAAAAATCACAAAAAATTAAAGACGTTTGTAAATTTAGTTGCTCCTTCAGATATAAAGGGCGGGCAAATTGAGGTTAGGAAGTAAATTGGCTTAAAAAGAAATTTTTATTTTTGACAAATTTAGTTTTATTCATACCAATAAAGAATAGAAATATGGAAATTAATAATGGAATATGATGTCGGGCAAATGTCCACCTCTAGCATGTGAGCAGACGTCTGTGTTTTTTTTTTTTTTTTTTTTTTTTTTTTGAACCAGATTTTGCAACATTCAAATGGCCCCAGAAAAATAATCCAGCGGCGTTAAATCACAAGAACGAGGCGTCCAATTGACATCGCCAAATCGAGAAATTACGCGACCGGAAAATTTCTCATGCAATAACTGAATTGTTTTGGCTGGCTGTGTGGCTTGTGGAGCCATCCTGCTGAAACCAATGAACACTGATGTCAACATTAGCCAATTGTGGCCACAAACAATTGGTTATATTGCTTTAGTATCGCTGAGAATTCACGGTTACGGCGTTCTCTTGCTCATTTTCGAAAAAATACGGGCCAATGATGCCGCCTAACCACAAACCGCACCATACGGTCACTTTCTTTTAATGTAATGGTTTTTCGAGGACTATTTGCGGATTTTGTGAGCCACATATGCTTGTTTGTTTACATAACCGCCTAACTGAAAATGGGCCTCTTCATTAAAGATGATTTTGTTGAAAATGTGTTGTTTTCGCTCAGTTTTTACAGTAAATTTTCACAATTAAATTTTTTTTCAAGAGCGTAGCTTTCCATAGTTAAGCTTTCCGAATTTTTTACTAAATAAGTGTCAAAGGTTGACAGCTCAAATTTTTAAGGATGAGCCACAAAGAGTTGGCATAAAATCTTTTATTATTAAATCGTGTTAACGTTCGACTTCAAATTGGTTTGATGATAATTTTCTTCGTCATAGGCTGGAGTTATTAGACTCTCTTTCAATAGAACTTTTAGGAAACCTTGCAGTTCTTAACAAAGGAAAGTAAAAATTCTTTCAAATTAATACCTCCATAATTTATTTCTATTGACGATTTTAATCTTTTCAATTAGTTTACTTTTTATCATAATTATAATCTTATTTTTGTAATTTATTAACAAAAATAAATAAAAGGGACTCTCTAAGAAACATACGTTCTCGGTTGAAATTCACCTCTGATTGGGTTGAATCTAAAATATCATTCAAGCATTTTCGGGTTCTGAAACATGACGGGGTACGCATTACGTGGGGTAAATCTGTAAGCCGTTAAGCTCCAAAAAACGGGCCAGTTGAGTGTTTTTTTTTTTTTTTTTTGTTTGAGACCAGCACTCAGAGGTTAACTCGTACTCATGCAGCGCATTGTGCTGGTAGGAGGAAAGAGTGAGTAGTGTTTATGGACGTTCGATTTGAATTTGCTCATGTCGTAAGTGGCAGGGAAGATATTCGCAGGAAGATTGTTCCACAAACGGACAGTGCGATCAAAGAACGAATTCTCCCTATAATGCGTTGTGCGATTCACTGGACAATCAACTACAGAGGGATGCGCTCTACGAGAAATACGAGTACTACGTAAGAATATATGATTTTTAGGAATTAATTCCTTAATTTCGTCAAAACATATTCCGTTATAGTACCGATAGAACAATGAAACACACGCCACATTGCGAAATAAATAAATAAATAAACATTAAGTAGATGGAGTGAAGTAATTCTTACACCGTCTTAAAAAGCCGAGACACTTGAATGCTTCTTTCGACACTCAACTATGTGTTCGTTCCACCGAACGTCACAGTTAATTCACACGCCCAGAACATCAAGAGCATCTGATTCCTGAATATCTACATTACCCATAGATACAGATGACAACACACCACTACGTCTGTGTGTCAGAAAACAACATTGAATCTTCCGCGCGTTTAAATCGACTCTGCTTACGCGACCCCACTCAGAGATTTCGCTTGTAAGTGTGTCCTTCATATTCTGCCTTTTCGCCCCAATCTCCAAAATGTTCGGCCTACGATCAAAAGAATATGAATGACAAATGTTGCTGTCATCTGCCAAAGAGTAGATAGGATTAGAAGTGAGAAAAAGAAAGTCGTTAAGAAATATTAGAAATAGAGTTGGAGAAAGAACAGAGCCTTGCGGTACTCTTGAATTTATCCTAAACTCGTCGGATGAGATCCCATCTATAACCACTCTTATAATGCGATTTCTGAGAAAGCTCGATATGAATCGAGAGAAGTGACTACCAACACCAAAAGCAATAAGTGTGGATATAAGAGCCTCGTACCACACTCTGTCAAATGCCTTGGAAATATCCAGGGTCACAACTTTACTCTCACCAAATCCATGAATGGACCTATTCCACCTTTCAGAGAGTAGCGCCAGTAGAGCGACCCTTACGGAAACCGTATTGACGACCGCTCAATAAATTGTTGGACTCTAAATACTTCACAAGGTTATGATTAACCATACTTTCCAAATCTTTGGAAAGTGCCGAACAAACTGCTATTGGGCAGTAGTTTTCAGGGCTTCTGGCCTCACCCTTTTTAGGGATTGGCGTTGCATTAGCAATCTTCCAGCTATTGGAAAAACACCCGCGCAATAAGACGCACTGAAAAGATTAGCCAATGGACGCGCAAGCGTCGAAGAGCACTGCTTCAGGACCAGCGCTGGAATGCAATCCAGCCCAGAAGACTTTTTAACGTCGAGATTTGCAAGAACCCTTTTTACTGCATGGGCTCGAAAGAATATACTAGGCATGGTCTCTGACACTCTTTCAAGTTCTGGCAGTGGTTGAACGCTCTCTGGCAAGTTCGAATTACCTGCAAACATTTCAACCAGAAGGTTTGAAGCTCTCAAGCTCTCACTTCCCCGCGGAAAAGTAAGAAATTTAGTACGTAGGCGCTGTTCGTATAGAGTCTTTTCGCGCCTAAGTACTGCTGCACACGAAGATCTCGCTTGTTTGCGTAGCAAATCAGTACAATCGCATTTGTTATTACGCCAATTTCTGAATGCTTCCTCTCTGGATTTGACTGCAAGCTTGCACGTCTGATTAAACCAATATTTATTTCTTGATTTAATCGGAAGCTTTCTGGATGGGATGCAATTATCCATCCCTAGCATTATTATATTGACAACCATTTCGCCATGGCCGTTCACGTTTGAATCAAGGAAACAAAGCTTCCAATTGAAATCCCCATAGAAATCATTAAGCTCAGCCCAACGAGCTTTCGCGTAATTGAAAACCAAGCGCTTCGTAGCTTTATGTGAAGCTTTGTGAAGGATGGACAACGGGAAAGAGGCAGAAATGGTACAGTGATCCGAATTTCCGAGAGGTGCAAGGACCTCAACTACATACTTTTCAGGGTGTGTAATGAGGAGAAGGTCAAGGGTTTTAGTGTCCATCTACACACGATATATGAGTAGGTTCATTCACTAATTGCGCAAGGTGGTTGTGTGCGCAAGTAGCTCTACGTATTGGCCTTCTGGACTTGTGCGGCCTGAATGACGTAGCCACGACGAATTATGAACATTGAAATCACCAGCAACAACAATTTCACTGTTCGGGTAATTCGCAAGGATACTCGATATGGAATCGGAAAGAGAGTCAAAGCCAGATATGGAAACCTCTCTTCCTGTGTTTGGGCTTCTATACAGGAACCCGAAATGCAAAAGATGTGCCCTGATTTTGAATTTAACCTAAAGACAGTTAAACTCTGCATCATACATGCCAACTGGTTGCTGGCACTGGTACACAACTTCATCGCGAATGTACATTGCAAGACCGCTGTGAAAATTAAGAAGGGATAGAAGGTGATACTCAGGGATATGAAAGTCCTGTGGATCAGCATTTTCTGAAACCTAGGTCTCACATAAGGCGAAAACATCCGGCCCATAGAGACAAATGTGCGCATACACGGAAAATGTTCGCCCGTAGCCCGCGCACACTGTAGAAATCAATCCTAAAACGTTTTGTCATTATGTAAATTGAACAAGGAAAATAAAAAATACAATAAATAAGAAACCATAAGCAAATAAAAAAATCGAACAACCGTTCTTTAGATGCGGACGACAAGGAAGTGAGATGCTGCTGATTGATTATTCAGTAGCCAGTGTTATACCTTCGCTACTGAATAATCTAACAACAACTCCTCCAAGGGAAATACAAATAGGGAAAAACAAAAACACTGATGGTGGGTTATAACAGTCTCTTTTCTCAAATTTTCCACTTCGAACAGTCCAACGCATATTGGATCCATATTTCAATACTGTTTATCTTTCACTGCCGTCTTGAAATTTCCATCCATTTAGGAGACAGGTGTGTGATTAATTTTTCACAATAGTGTTTGTCCCGTTTGTTTCAGTTTATAAACTTTTTGTTGCTTGTTTAGTATTGATATTCTGATATTTTAGTTGTGTTTGCGTTAATGTTGATATTATTTTTTTCTGTTTTGTTTAATTCAACATGTGTGCAAACCGATGCAATAGAGTGCAGGGGTTGAGACAACGGATTTTCACCAGTAAAGATCCAAGCAAAAACGGTTCTCTGGGCGATCAGGTTGCCATTCGGATGTATTATCACATCCGTAGTTAATATTTTTGGATATATATTTCCAACGAAAGTATATCCACATGTCGTCGGTCAGAATATCGGGAAAACCATGGGATATCAATTCTGATATAGAACACAAGGGCAACCGACCGGTAGTTTTCTCCAATACATATGAGCAAATTTTGAGAATGAAAACAGGGTCAATTGGAGATCCGATCGTAAGAACGCACTTGGTAGAAGATTTACCAGCTTAACGATCCAACATTCCAGTCACTTTTTGCAGGCACAGAAAAAGTTTGAATGGCAACTTCCTTGAAATGAAGGTTTCTTTGCGATCCAGGGTCAACCAGCGCTCGAGGCCTACATCTAATTTCATCAATGTGCACAACACAAGTCCGAAAGTACTGTGGAATTAGGGAGTGATTCCAGATGTGCGGAATACGTATGAAGATTCCGAGCCGCTGCAGATACTGATGGGTTAAAATTCTAAAGAGGTTGTAAATGATCGTTAGTTGCAGTTGGATTTAATTCACGAGGTGGAGACCAGAAGCTATAGGGAGCTACGGTGTATTACAGGTAGAACTATTTGACCTAACATCTCTATGAAGCAAAAAGTGATGCTTCAGTTTACAATCTCTAAATGCATGTGAAGTTGCCACACAATTCGAGCAACATTTAAGTCTCTTTACTGTTGATATTTTTTCATCAACATTCTGACTCAGAAACGGAGGACACAGTCTTAATGGGTGAGTTCCCTGGCAGAGAAAACAACGACAAGATGACGGAGTCGAGCAAGTCTGTTGCAAAACTCTGAATTTTCTTCGAGTCATCTGACGATTTCCTCGGGAGACCAAAGTTAAAATTATCTGTCTATATCAGATATCGATTCTAGGGTTTTGAAATAAGCTTCTAAGAATGCATCAATATCATCCCACTTGGAAGACTCTTGGGAATGTTTCTTTGACTTTTCCTAGAGTTTTTTGGAGTTTTGTGGAGCAAATATACCCATACCACATGGTAAAATACTTTAGGGGTGACCTCAAGCTAAGACAAATTAGTTACGCAATCGTTTGTGGTACATTGCAGGTTCTTAATGTTCGGACCTAATTCAGAGGTTATGGGTTTAATACTCAGAAAATTCCGAAGCTGTTCATTTATAAAGCTCCTTTGTGCTCATATGTATCTACCGATCTGTCTGAATAATATCAAGAGCATTCTTAGCAGTTTTCTGCAAAAAATAATACAATTTGTGTACCGGGATTATTCACGATTGTAACCATATAAGGCTGAGAATAAATTCATTACGGCAATCGAACCTATTCTTAGCCTTATCGGCCTCAATCAATATTGAGTTGTAGATTGGCCAAACAGCCTCCCATAAATGAATAAGTCCTTTTTCATGACTACTCAATGACCCAATCTGGTGGTCCGCATACTGGCAATATATGCCCCGAATTCCGCCAACCGGGCAGCGTTACGGATAAAAGTAGTCTTTTCCATTTTCGATCGTAAGTTATAGGAGTTAATCTTAACAATAAAAATATAATAACCGAGAAAATGGAGAAAAAGTTTGAAATAATAGCGATTATAAAATCGAATTTGATCCATATACCAATAAAAAATAAGAAATATACGATATTAAAAAGAGTCAAAAAAATATCGCTATATTCATATTAAAATAAAATCAAAAAATTTAATTTCAAATTGGGTTAAAGTGTGTATAAGGATTAAAAATCAAAATAAAATAAGAAAGATATAAAAAAACGAACCACACTAGTGGTGCAATATAAAAAACGGGTACTCGACCCGGGTAAAAATTAAAATAACATTTATTTAAAAAAGGAGGAAAAATTAATTTAAATCAAAATAATTATCAATAAATAAATATTGTTACGTTTTTACCTTTTTAAAAACGTGTTTTTATAAGTTTGTAGATCGTAGTTAAAATAAAATTAATTTTGTGTTTGGTTTTAATTAAAAATCCTTTAATCAACACAGTTTTGTGCGCCACTACTTGTAACCTTTTTAGAGGCAATAACAATTTTCTATTCTTAATTACTCCGTCTTTTTACAACCTTGTAAACAACAACAATTACTCGACAGATTTTTCTACTTAAGGATCTTCCAACCCGATCGTAGTTATAGTTCGATCACAACCTTTTCAACCAGAGGTTATCCACACTTAACTCTCTTTGCTGAGTTAGCTCCAACTAAACTGGTTTTAACTTCACTATTCACTTCACGAGTTTACTCTTTATAAACTCTCTTCTGACAAACTGCAGCGCTGGGCTTACTTTACTTAAACTTGTTCACTGAGTTTACACCAAATAAACTGATTGCTGTTCGCATCGATGTGCTCTCGAAACTCTCGATATTTCAGGCAGATTCCATTTCTTTCTTTTAATTTCTTTTTAGTTTTTTTTTAGTATTTGTTGTTGCTTGTTTATTGTCTGTTACTTGTTTTCTTTACTGCTTAATTATTGTTGTTGCCGTATTATTTTTATTTACTTTGTCTCTGGTAATAGTTTTTGTTGTTGTCGATTTGGTTATTTGTAAACAGCATATATAATTGATTTTGTAGCTTTTGTTTATTTATTTTAGCGATGTAATAAACGCTGTGATGCCCAACCTTATGTTCGCAACAATATTATTATAAATTAGACAAGTATATCAAGTATAACAAATGATATGTTTTTTGATTTGAGAGAGATAAAAACCTGATTAAGGCAGTGGAGTTTCTTTAAAAGCCGCAAATACTGAAAACACAGATTTTTATGGGCCTCGAAATTCATCTTCAACTCAATTAGAAATTTAAAAGTCGAAGAAGTTCTTAATTTAAAAAATTTTTTTAAAACTTCGCTTTCATTTCGTGTTTACTTTTTTTTAGAAATTTAAATATTTGTTTATTTTTCTTTGTGTACATTTGTTATTTTGATAGATAGTTCAGATAAAACTTCGATACAAAATAGAGAAGACACCTTTTGCTCTCCAATTTTTGTATGACTAACTGACCTGCCATATTTGAAAATATGAAAATGCCGATTTGCCGATTTTTACTACAGAAATGCCGATTTTTCGGGAAAATCTAAATATAACTCCGTCAATTTCCAACGGATGTCTTAATCGTAAGTCTAGTTTTATCATGACTTAGTATAATTTTCTCAAAAACGCATATAAATTTGAAAAATGTGGAAAAAATTGGATGAAAAATCTGTTTGGTTGAGAAATACACCAAGATTCTTCAAGGCTACTTTAAGGACATATATATCATTTAAAATGTCTGTTTCTCTTCTTTCCAAACCCGAAAAGAAATTTAAAATCGGGTAATATTCAGCTAACATATGCTGTATACATATATGTTAATATACGAGCTTATAAGTGCCTGAAGCTCCAAAAAACCGGCTTTTTATCCGTAACTCGGGATTTTGGAGGTGTTTCGAAAATTTCAAAAACAGTTCCTTCTTCTGCTCGGTATCACCTATCAGAAAAATATAATCATTTGAATTTTTTTTTAGCACCGTTTGTTTTAGCTCAAAAAAATTATTTTATTTAAAAAGATAACGAATTAACAAGTAAATCAAAATATTGTCATGGTTGTCCTTGTATTCCGGCCATTTTTTCATAATTTACAGCTCAAACGAAGTAATTGAAGTGTGTATCGTGGTTTTAGTAGCTCGTAGTACATAACGCCCTTTAAACCCAGCTTTCTGCCACGCCTGATTGAAGCTGAACAAGGATGTCGTTTTTTATTTTTTTATTTATTTTTTTATGGATTCTCTAGCCAATTTATTCCACAAATTTTAAATTACATAAGGTTCTGAGTTCCGCGCGGATATATCTTAAAATTTGAAATGGTAACGGATCAACGAAAGCTTTGTGACATCTGACATGTGTTTGGGATCGTTATCTTCAAAAAGGTTGCTGTTGTTTGCGGTACTCAATTTCTCTGCACTTTACATTTTCCTTTCTTTTAACAGCTAGCATATGAAGTCAATGCAGCGAGCGGCCATTGTTTTGTTTGTTGTCTTTACTTCGTTTTATTTTATTTTTTGTTTGTTTTTTTTTTTGTATTTTACAGCATACTTAAGGGAGGTCAATTTAATAAACTGCAATGTTAAATCTATAATTAAAACATTTTGATTAAGAGATAATAAGTATTCAAAACTCGTTTGATCTAAGTTTTATACAAAATTAGAGATGACACTGATTTCGAAATAATACAAAGGGTAATAGAAATAGAATTACTAACAATTTGAGCGATTCTTTTTCAAGATTTTGTATGAAAATTTATTTCATAATCGGGGGTTATACTATGACTGAGAGAGCGAATGACGAAAAACGGTGTCGTGCGAACATAGCATTAGTAGTGTTTGAGGCATAAATTACGAATGAGAGGACGAAACATGAATATATGTCTACGTTGCTATAAAGAAACAAAATAACAAAGCAAAAACAAATTTGAGAACAAGAAGATCACTTTTAAACCGGGAAAGAGAAAGGAATAATGCAAATTTACAAAAAATAAAAATAAATAAATTCACTGGATAAAAAATAAACTCTTTTTTCTTTATATTTCAGTTAAAAATTGTATTACTTTAAAAACAATTAAAAATTATTAAGCAATTTAAAAATTAAAATAAATACCTTTTTATTTATTAGCAAAAAAAATTAAAAATAATAATAAATAAATGAAAAAATATAAAAAAGCTATGGTCCATTTTCTTTGAAAATATTAATATATTGTATTGGGTATAAATATTAATAATGTAGATTTTTTTGATTGAAAAATGCATTTATTATAATAACAAATGAATTAATACATTATTCAAATTATTGTCCATCGTTAGCCACTCCTTTTTTTTAGCATATGGATTCTGCGCTAAAATAACTATTTCTGTTTTGAGGTAAGGAATGAATCAAGCCAATTTCGGATACCCTGTTCTAATCGATCGAAACAATTGGTAGTCAGAAGGGGCAAGGACTGAGCTATAAGGCGTGTGAGCCAAAACTTTTCATGCACTGTTTTCCAAACAGCTTTTGACCGGTCTTGCAACATGTGGCCAAGCTTTGTCATGATGGAAGATTATGGCCTCGTGTCTGGTCGAATATTCCGGTCGTTTTTCGTTGATTACTCTCTTCAAGCGAATTAGTTGTGTTCAGTACAGAGCCCCTGTGATCGTCCGATCAAATTTCAACTGCTCATAATACAAGACACCCTTCTGATCCCACAAAATATAGAGCATTAACTTGGCGTCTGGGACATTCGGTTTCGGCGTTGATTTGGCTGGTTGGCCGGACTTATGAATGACTTTTTGCGCTTTTTCATCATAAAAAATACGATGCAAAATTGACTTCCTTTTGTAGCGTTCAATCATCATTTCTGACATGCAAAATCACCTTTCAACGTCTCTCGATTTCAATTCATATGGGACTAAATTTTCTTGCTTTTGAATGACATCCAATGATAATGTAAGTACACCTTACGTTTGACATTAATCTTCGTCGAGTAATGCTTCTAATACCTCATCTTCAAACTTTTTCGGCTGACCAGGTTTGTTCTTGCCTTCTGTGTCGAAACCACCACTTTTGAGCAGCGCAAACAATCGTTCACAAGTTTTTTGAGTTGCTGCATGTTGACCGTAAGCTTCTGCCAACAATCGATAACTTTAAGCAGCCGTTTTCTTCAATTGAAAGAAGGTTATCAGACTTCCCCGCAAAACATCTTTTTTAGGTACAAAATTCAACATTATAATAGCGATTGAAAAAAAATGTGTGTTTACATTTGTCGTCTATCGAATACTGAATTATAATGAAAGATGTTTACCCTCCAAAATAACATATTTGTTATTATTGACACAAACCAAATGTGATAGTTATGCCATATGTTGTCCAAATCAACATTATTAACTTGTATACCCAATATAATTTTCAAAGAAAATATTTTCTTGGAAAATATTACAAGGATCCGGGGGGTTGCTAATCCGGCTCAAACGACCAAAATGTTTTTTCCTTGAAAAATTCTCTTCAAAAATATGGGAAAATAGAAAATTAAATATACGGGGTTAGTTTTTGGGTTTTATAATAAATAATTATTCTTTTATTAAGCTCGGGTTTTTTTAACTAATCAAGTGCGTACCATAATGTTTGGGTCTTACAATGTAAGTGTTTTTACATAAAGAGTAATCATCAAGTAACAACATTACATGAGTAAGATACAATTTAACGAAAGGTAGATAATCTTATAAACAATAATTGGAGGACATTTACACTATGCGCGTAAACAATTAAAATTTTTGAATATTAATAAATGAAAAATTAATTATATATATATATTTACTTATAATATTATTATATGTACAATCGCTCCCACTGAAAGTCGGGCAACTCATTAGAAAAACTTTAGATGCACGTTAAAGGAACAAAATTACATTTAATAAAGCACTAATTAATACTCATTTTACTGATACACTGTATATACATGTCGCTATACTAACGCTAATTTAAACTACATACATGATTTTAAAAAATCTATTTTTTTAAACCAAAAAATTCAAAATTTCATTTCCCAAGACTTGGATCTTTTTCCGGCAACGGTTCGCAAGCGTATTTTTATATGGGTCATTTCGTCCAAAGTGTGTAGATTCCAGCTATAGTCATTTCGATCTCCCAACGCTGCCCACCAAAACACTTTTTTGAAATTGTAGACCTCCTTTATTAGAATTTTTATTTTGTTTTATGCAAATAAATAACACGGTGCGACAAATAAACACCTGGTATATTTTGCCATTTTTCTGATAGGCGCTATCGATTACAAGAATCTGTGTTTGAAATTTTTGAAACACCTCCAAAATCTTGAGATACGAATAAAAAACCGGCTTTTCGTGCATTCATAAACTTATAAGCTTCCCTATAAGAAATGAAAGACCGAAACTAACCCAAAATCAATTTTTTTACTAACACATTTAAAATTTTTTTTATTTACACATTTGAAAGAGTGAAACAACAAGGGAAAAAGTAAAACAACAACATGTTGCAGAGTCATATTTTGAGACATTTGACAGCACGCAGAAAAACCAATATTTTTGTTAACTCTAGTAAAATTAAAAGAAATATAATCGAAATAAAAATATTGTATGTATTGTGTAAAAAAACTGATAAAAGAACAAGTTATTGCAACTAGGTTGGAGGAAATTGAAACATATGTAAGTATCCAGTACTTTTAATATTGCTTTTAATTTATATAAAAATAAATATTTTTACGAAATCGTACCAAAACTAGAAATGATGGCTCAGTAGATATTATTGATAAAATGCAAGATAACCGTCAGTCTGTCTGTTAATGACTGGTGAGATACAGGACAAACATCGTGACGAAGTCGCATGCATGCTGCAATTGATGACACTTGCGGATGGAAAGAAAAAGGTGGAACCGCCATATTTTGCTCAGGTAATGGTAACAAACACAAATTAATACTTTATTATTTTAATATTTATCCTTCTTTACAGACAACATTCGGGCAATATTTGCAGACAACCTGCTTAGAAGTACTATTAGGAAAGGAGGCGGAAAAAGCATGCACTAGGCAAGCTCATGTTGTTTAACAAGACTAAGAGGTATTCATATATATACACCTATTTATAAATGATGAAATAATTAGTAACTTATATACATATAATTTTTATCACCAATATATCTTTTCTGCAACTTTCAGATCATTTTCAACTGTATAGACCGATTTAGTTCAAAATAAGTGTAAGAGAGGCGGGAGCACCATCTACTGAGTGATATAAAAAGTTAATTGAATGATGTACATTGTATAATTAATTAATTATAAATTATATTTTTAACTTACTAAATTATTAGTGTAAAAATTAATAAATCGTCTTTTATTACAAAAAGTGTACAACCATCAGCTCTGACGGGTTTATACATCAAATATGATAAGTCAACTTTGATTAACTTTTACATCATCTTTGACAAGTAAACAGCAGCAGAGTGAGAAGCTCAGATATATGTTTTATAGTCGACAGAAATCATAAATTAGAGAAGGATGAAAAATCACATGTACACAAGTGATTCGTTCACTTTTTTTATTTTACCCTTAATAACTTGATAGAAAAAAATGACAGATATTTCTTTCACAGTGCCAGTCAATTGATCGGTCAACTATCTTGTAGGGAGACCACCTTGTTAAATTCGCCTTGACGTACGTTTTTTTCGATTGAAAAAAAAAAGAAAAAATACTATCTAAAATGCTTAAGTTTCATACCTGTATAATTAATACAAAAATATCAAATTGTTTTCCAAATACAAATTCTTTAATAAAAAATAAGCTTAACCTAAAAAAATACTAAAAATTGTTGGTTTAGAAAGTTTTTTGCTTTTGAAAAATTTTTGAAATGTGCCTTAGGGCTTTTTGGATTTCTTAAAACGATATGATGTAATAGGTATTTGCTAGTCAATAAGTCTTTTTTTGCGAAAAGAGTCATTTTAGTAAATATTTTAAATATTTATCATAACATTTAAAGTTTGCACAACATTTTTAGACAATTAATTCTGTGATTTTAGTAGTTTTATTTACATATTTCATTAAGATATTGGTTGTTGTAATACTTTAAGTAAAATATCATAACCAGGGAAACCAGAAATATGCAATTGCATGTTTTCTCCAATTATGGCGAATGTAAGATATTTATCCGATACATGATTTTTTATAAAATTTGGCATCAATTTGTTAGTATAGATTTTTGCATATTTTGCTCTAATAGCATATTTTTGCATATTTCAGTTTTAAGAACATGTTTTCGACATTTTTTCGTATTTAAAGAGAATTTTAAACCTTTTTAGTGCATATTTGGTTTTTGTGCGCTCGAAAATATTTTTAAAGCGAAAATAAAATTTTTGTTTTAAATAGGTTTGTTCATGTACTATTTGGCTGAAGTTCGGTAAAATGAGAGTAAACAAAATATTTTCTCTGTAAGAGGCAAAAACCACAAAATTATGGGAACGCAAAAAACCAAATTTTTTACCGCAAAATGAAAACATCTGTCTTTTGTTAGCTCAAATGTGATATAAAAATTCTCTCATTGTATTACAACTATTTTACTATAGATCTTTGTAAAATATGTTAAATTTATACGTTTACTTAAATTTTTTTGCTTAACCAGAATGTAACTTTTATAAATAAAACCAAAATTACTTTATTTTAAATTCTTATATATTATCAATTTGTTCTTTCATTGTTATTGTTTATTTTTTAAACAGCGTATTATTTTATAATTTACCCGATCCGCCCGAAGAAAAAGTACGGGTTTTTTCGGGCATGAAGAAGAAGAATATTACTCTCTCAAATTTATTTCATTTACACAATTTTTGCGTACAGGAACGCTTTTCGGTAAGATTGTGATCCCGCGGGATCTTAATTTTGTGTACGGAACAAGCCTAATTCTGACCCAGTCATGGCATTTTTGCATTATCTGTCAATAGAAATTTATTACGCTATCTCAATTAAGTTTATTCCCGCTTACTAGGATTTAACACAATTTTCGGAAGAATATACAAACTATAAAGTGCGATCAGAAAGCGTTTAACGTTCAAAGTATGTTTGTATGTAAAAAATATTTACAGAAAATGCTTAGATAACATACACAAATGCATAAAAGACCAATAAATTATGCATTTCAGTAGATAAAACAACTGATGCCAATGAAAAAAATGTCACGAATACAGAGGTTCTACGTTGTGACAAAGAAGCATCAACCTAAAAATTCTTAATTAACACAGTTGTTTGGACAAAACCAATCACTTCACAATTGTATAAATTTCTGACGATTCGTTTAAGACATTGGACGTTAATATATATACATAAATATAAACTTGATTTTGATATATGTGGTAGTCATTGCACCGTATATGTACATATGATACAAAAAAAAAAAAAAAACTTGATTTTTATTGCAGTGGTTTCATTGAAGAGTTACTCAAAAAACTGGAAACCAATGGCCTAACCTTAGTTAAGCAGTTTCCGTATTAACTGAGACGATCCAGAGCATTAGCAAGATTGCAATACATAACTTTATATTAAAACTGAGCCAAAACAGATTATAGCAAAAAATGAAGGACCTTAGGTAGTAAAATTTATATGTCAATATCTAACAAAAGATCTTAGCGCATCTTCTACAAATTTAGTTCTAAAATATGATTTTAAAGTGTTATCCCCAATAAAATGACATTTTCTCTGTATAAAAATTTGCCCAGGTGTAACAGATAACGCTATACATTTGAAAATTTAATCCAGTATTTTGCTGTTTGCTGCAATAACAAATACATATCCCAATACAAAAATCTCATCTATTTAGCGAAAAATTAAAAGTTCTGTATTCAGATCTCCTTAGAAATTGAAGTACAATTTTTAATTTTTATTCTGTTGTATTGTTTTTTGTATTGGTAAATTTTTATATCTTTCTTTAAATATAAAAAGATATTGAATTCTTGAATGAATCGTTTTTTTTTATTATTTAAGAAGAAATTTTCGTTTTTTATAGCTTTTGTTTTTTTAAGTTTTTAGATCATATTTTCGGATTTTTATTGCATATTTTATACGCATAAAATTCTTTTTAATAGTATATTTCTGATTTCACTGGTCATAACAATATAATAAATTATTTTAGAAGGGATTTCAATAAAGGTATTGTGAAGTTTAAGCACTGTCATTTTCTACCACTTTTTTAAAAACAAAAATGAAAATTGATATGGGCGTCTTTATTTCAAAAAGAACAAAATTACAATGAATGAATCATAAAATGTATAAAGTATTTCAACTCAAAAATTAAGTACATATATTTTCAAAGTTTCTATGGTGGTAGAAAAGTGCACAGTGCTTAAACCTTACAGGTATTCCAATAAAAAATATTTGTTATTGATGCAATTACTTTTAAGTGCGTCTTTTTGTGTGAAGGGCATAAACAGCATCTACATTTTGACTTTCTATGAGTATGAGAGTTCTCTAGCACCCAAAACAAGCAAATAAGACGGCTTTTAAAACTACAATCGTCCTTTTAACTAAATTTCAAAAATATCACTTCCGGACGACAATATTCTTTTTTGGCTGTTTTTGCCTCGATATTTTGATACAAACAAGTCGTGGCGCGTTTTAGTTCGTTGCGTAACTAAATGCGAACACGTAATCGAGAATAAAAGTGAATGCTTAAGTCACTTGCTAGGAAACTTAGGCCTACATATAAAATAAGAAATTTATATAACCATAAATCTAAATCTTATACTGAGTGAACTTAGTGTTTGTTTTTGAAATGTCTTATAACATTAAAAAAAAAACACACACAAGAACACTTTTTCTTAATACTGTGAATTTAGTAGTTTATTTTATTAATAAGATGCTTGTGGTTGTAATCATCTAAAGTATACCCTTCTAACATTATTATTATTTTATGAAGGTTTCAATTAAGGATTTATAAAAAAGAATTATTGCTGAATGCAATATCATTTTATTACAGATATTTTATAAAACAGAGTTTTATTGCAGATTTTGTGTATTTTTGTTAATTTTGTTATTCCTCTATATGATGTAAATCGAAAGTGGGTGATTTGATAATTAAGTTATAGTTTTGATAATTAAAGAAGTTATGATAGAGGTCGCTATGCGAACTGATGGAAAATTTTTAAAAAGATCCGTCGGCTTTGTTCGTTCAATTTCATTCGATTTTGATTTATCTAATACATATATACATAGCGAACACATATAGTAACGTCAAAAATCGATCATTTAAAAGCTACAGCTTGCAGAAAAATACGCATGCCTAAAATTTTGACCAAAAAGAATATTAAATGTTAATTTAAAATCTTTTAGAAGCTAGGTATTTTGCTTAAGCCATTTAGGTATTAATTTATTAGCGTTTATTTAAATAAAAACATCTTGGGTCAATTTGGGTTACTACAACTATTTTTTTAACAAAAATATATCTATTAAATATTCTGTAACCACTGTAAATCTTCCGCCACAGTTTGATCAATTTTGTTTGATTTTTTTGACTTTTTCTTCTTAATTACGGCATCTTCATCATCATGGATATTTTCCTCGGACTGGCCTTCGGTACGTTTTCTTTTACTTTTCTTATTTTTCTTTTTTAGTGTTTCTTCGCCAACAAACTCTATCTCATCTTCATTATCACTATTAATTTCTATTAGCAAGGAGTTAATTTTGTTGTCAGCCATATTGCTTTCATTTGTTGTAGTCTTAGGAGAACTACAAAGTTTTTGACTTAAATTTTCCTTAAGTATTTGAGTAGAATCTTCATCAGCTTTTTGCAAGCGTTTTTTTATAGAATTATCCAAAATTATTTTATCACTATACTGAGAACCTAATAATGGATGTCTTACACGTATTGTAGATGGTAGAGGTACCCGTTTGGCAGGAGGAAAACATTCTGCAGCTTTACTGGTTACTGTTTCAGCAGCTTTTAAATTCTCCCTGACAACTATCGTACCACGTACAGGCAGGAGACGTAGATAATATTGTCCCTTACGATTATAATATGCGAAAGCATGTTGTTCTTTGACATTGTTAAATTCTACAGATATAGCTTCAGAGTCTTTGATATTAGTACGTCCTGGAATCTTTAGTTTTTGATTTCCAAATTCTGCAACATTCATGCCCTTAGGACACTGTAAAAGCCATATTTCATTCTCCGATAAATCAATCTCTTGAAGTTTCCCAATAGGCTTTAATTCTTCACTTAATTCCAACTCCGTAAACAATTCGTTCTCACGTAAAAATGATTGCTTTTTTTCTATAGGTTCAGCGTTTGAAATCATTTTAATGGTACTAAAACCCAGTTTTAAAATTTATGTTAAATATTATTGAAAAGAAAAAAAATTCTATTTTAAAAATTTTCTCAAACAAAACAAACGCACACACGTGCATACGAAAACCTGACAGCTAAAGACTTTGTTTTTGGTCTGCGATTACTCTCATCCCATTTCGATAACGCAGAAATCGATGGCAGTTATAGTGATGTAGACTGTATATTATATTATTCTTGAGATAGCCTTAAAAGCGAGTTCTTAAAATAGCGTTTTAGCAAGTTGCACCATATCAATTTATCAATATCGAAAGATATTTTATTTTCCAGGCTTGCGCAATAACATTATCTGAAAAACAACACCCTGTGTTATTTTCAAGAAATAGATAAAGTAAATTTTCAGTTGGCCTCGCTTAAGGTCTAATTGAGCAGAGAAACAACCCTTGCAAAATAAATAATTTTGATTTGATTTTCTACGACATATCATGTTAAGAACGTTTTAATGGCTGAAAAATATAAATAAAAATATAAATATATATAAGATTTTATATGTTCGAGGCAAGTATAACGGCATTATAGTACGTTTCCACTATGAAAAAAAAAATGTTAATGCGTTTGAATTATGTTGTAAGGGTTTTTGTTTTAAAAATTTCGAACTTAATTTGACATTTATGTTGTAAACAATGAAAGAAGTGTTAGACATAAGTAATAGGGACCATGTCATGCGATTACCATGTCATATATGTCTAATAAAAATCTGAGAGATTCCTGTCCTACATAAGAAAACTCGCAACAATATGTGTGATTAGGTGACACACTGTCATACAAAAACATATGCTTCACAAAAAGCAACTCTTATCTCATAGAAAATACCATCTTTTGACACTTGCGAAGAAAACGAACTTTTAAGGTGCTTTCATACTATTCTATAACCCTTAAGATTTTCGTCTGACTGTCAAAAAATCATTTGCTCACTACATTTTGCTTTTACACTATCACACATCAAATAAAATGAAAAATATTTGTAGTATGAAAACAGCTGTTCAGAATAAAAAAATATTTCATATTTTTAAGAGTGCTTAAAATTTTAATTCAAAATGGCAATGAAAAAAAGCGAAAAACAAAAAATGTTGTCTTAAGTTCAATCCAACAAAAAGCTTATTTCATATTTACCAAAAATTAATTTTTTATTTATTTTCTTTTGATGGTAGCAAATAATTCAACAGCAGTGATGGAAAAGTTGATACGACCGTCTTTTTGTTTTATAAATTTTTCATACTGTGCACCTTTTTTAATACATTTTTACAACAAATACGTGTAATATATTTCTAATTAAAAATAAATAAATTACAAGGATAGAGCCCATATATATATATATATATATATATATATATATATATATATATATATATATATATATATAGTGGTATAGGGGAGCACTTCCATATTTTAGAGAAATAGCTACTCATCCTCCCAAGAAATTTCAGATTTTTCAAAAAGGCGATTTTTTAAAATTAGATTTTCTCAAATCCGGTGATTTTTCCAGACATACCACTATATGGGCTCTAGACAGGACCCTTGGCACAAACATTTGTATATAGTGGTATAGGGGAGCACTTCCATATTTTAGAGAAATAGCCACTCATCCTCCCAAGAAATTTCAGATTTTTCAAAACGGCGATTTTTTAAAATTAGATTTTCTCAAATCCGGTGATTTTGCCAGACATACCACTATATGGGCTCTAGACAGGACCCTTGGCACAAACATTTGTATATAGTGGTTTATGGGAGCACCTTCATATTTTCCCGAAATATTCACTTATCCTCTGACGATATTTTACATTTTGTATGTAATCACTGTTAATCTCTTAACAGTACTCTGTTAACGCAAAATTTGTGTATGTTAAAAAAGTAAGGTTGGTGTCTTGGGTTTTCAAATTCGAATTTATCTTCACACACATGAAATATCGTCTAACAAAGTTTTTAAAATGTATTAAAAATTACGTATAGTACTGTGTTTAGTTTCATTTCCATCACTGTTTATCCCTATGCATGTTGTTCAGCGTTGTCAACTTTTAAATTTCAAAAAGCACTAAAGTCGAGAATAACGCGTATTTTAAAAAATAGATTCATAAATCCAAGCTTTTTTATATTTTCGTTTCTTTTTAATAATAATTCAAACATAACAATAACTACACTATTGGACAAAATAAAGTGCAAATTATTTTTTATATTTCACCAAAAAAAAAATTTTATTAAATTTATTAAAATTGTTTACTTTTCAATATATAGGCTGGAAACCTTAAGAACTCTAATGACACTTGTCTTAACGACAAGCTGAATTCTGTACTAGTAGAGGCATATAAGACGATTTTGCAAGTATATTCTGCAAGCCTTTAGATTAGAAACCTAAATTTGGAAGAAGTTCCGTCTTTTTGCTGATCCTTTGCTGACATACGTGTACATTTCATCTAACGAGTAAATAAGCATTTTTAATTCGCTTGTACCATTTGAGATAATGACTTGGTGCCACCAAAAAGAAAAAAGCATTAAAATTAGAAAAGAAAAAGCACTAGCACGAACATTTTTCGCGACGAAAATTTTAAAAAACACTAAAAAGTGTGCTAAAGGCACTGAGTTGATATTATTTTTCAATTCATTTCGTTTACATGATATTGTATTCCTATAATTCGGTATCGTTTTGCTTCTTTGAGGATAATGCAACATTTTTTAAATAAAGTATTTTGTATAGATTAGAGTATCTATTAAAAGCTTTTCGCATATTTACATATGTATTAAATAATTGTTGTGCCGAATCTATCTAAGTCGTGGTCACCTAACAATAACATTACTAATCAAACTTAATTTAAATCATGAAATCAATAAGTTCCCAATATCTCAAAAGAAGGTGACGATGTTCTAGAATTGGAAAGAAACTTTAAGAAAATTTAGGAAGAAGTGTGGATAGTGCTATAGCACAAACCCTTATGTTCTCCAACCCAGCAACAGAAATTTCACAATAGAATTGTGTTAAATCTGGATATACACACATATAGTAAATAATTACTCTACCCTGAAGGAGATTAAGCGTTAATTGTATAAAAGCTACTAGTACAAGTACTGGTACAGCTGGCACTACTATAAACGGGGTTTACGTTTTTATAGAAAGATACCAGTACTAGATCTAGTTTTAATGCACCACTCATAGACTAGTAGAATTATTTGTGTAACGAAACAAAAATTTGCATAAATGCTTCTGAAATTTAATTTTGAATCTTAGATTTATGTCATTTTATTTTTTATAGTATAGAAATAGGTTTTTTTATTCAAAATGCTAATTTTTTTATTTGAATTAATTTTTTTTAAAGGGTTGCCATATGATGCCGCTGTACTTCCCACTCATTCAAAACGAAAAGTCGTTCTCTAAGTAAAGGCCTCATTAGCCGACCGTAGAAATCGTAAATGTAAACGTTTAGTCACTTATATAACACAAAAACGTGTTATATGTTTTTGTCAATGTGTGTATATAAATAATTAAAAGTGGAAAAGAAATAGCTGTTTAAATCACATGGATGGTTTTATAAATGCTCGAATTGTGTACGCTTTGAAAAAAGTACCAAATAGGTTTAAATAGTATTTTTTATCTAAGTATACAAAAATAATATAATTATGTATGTACATATAGTATTTATAAATATAAACTACAACAAATTATATACCAAATTATTGCCAAAAAAAAGCTCATATGGAGTATAAAGTTATTTATCATATAAATGTTATTTTATAAAAAGTCAACATTCAAAAGTTTTACTTTGTCCCTGGTTCACGATGGACCAATGTAACCAAAATTTTTGCATTGAAGTAATTGAAAATATCTTTTACCTGACATCCTTCTTTTTTTTGTTTATCAAAATTTCAAGATACTACTCAGTTAAATGTTGAAACTAAGTGGCCTACACCTTGGAAAGCAGTCGTTGCTGATCCAAAGTTCTTTTTAGTTTTATCACACATACATAATTGCTTATCTATTATTAGCGTGAAAATGTTTTCTTGTTACCTAAAAATGTTTGTTAAAGTTATTTTTTTAGTTTATTCATTTTCCACATTACAATATACGTAGTAAGCTATTTTGTATTAAAAAATAATATTTTTTTACGTCGGATTCACATTTTCTAAAATATATTTTAAATTTGTCCAAATTATTATAAATTACTTTGTGTAATTGTTTTAAATTGCTTTTTTTAATTGTGTGCAAAAAGCGTCAAAAAAAGGGTAAAACTTCACCCATATAATTTAACGTACAAACAGACCATTACTGCTCGACAAATGTCATGTAACGTTGCCGTCAAATTCTATTTTTAACCGATTGGGACGTTACTGTTACATTACATTACGGTCAAGTAAGCACTTTCATAGCCTTTCATATAACAAAAGCGATCAGCTGACACAACTACATTTACGGCTTCCACATTTGCGTTCTGTTGATTCTACCTTAAAATACAGGCTTCTGGTATTAATTATAATTAATTAGTAAGAATTAGCCGAACGTAAATGTAGAAGCTGAAGTGTTGAAATGCCTAAAAAATATTAAAATTTAAAATTTATAAAAAAAGTTAAACCACATAATACACAAATTTAACGTTAATTGTTCTTATGGAAAACAAAGCTTTAAGCGATTTGAAAACTTGTATACTTTATTGATAAGTACAGTCAAGGAAAAAAGTCTACGTACACCCTATGATTTAGGGGTTTTAGGGAGTTTGTGAAGAAAATTAAAAAATGTTTATATTAATATTTAAGGCATTAATAAGTAAGTTTATTTATAAAATAAAAAAGTAATTCTTTTACATAATAAAAACAAAAATAACAAAATATTAAAAATTCATATTAAAATTTCATAGGAAGAAAGTCGTTCAAAAAAATAATTCTTATTTAAATATTTTATATATAAAAAATAAAATTTTTATATATATTTTTATATATAAATATATACATTTTTATATATAAAAAATAAAATTTTTACTTTTAATATTTGGTTGACTCACCTTAGGCATCAATAACCGCTCGAAGACGAAGTGGCATTAATGTTACCAAATTCTCTGTAATAGAAGGTGTTATTTCGGCTTATGCACGAATATGGACAGTTTTTAATGTTTCATGGTTGCTAATGCCATATTTTCGTAAAAAAGGTCCCTTGTGTGCTGTATTGGGTTTAAGTCTGCTGACTGGAGTGATAAATTTAGCTGTTTTGAAACATAGTAAAGAAGCCAGTCTAGAAAAAAGTGCGCAGTATGCTTATGGCCATTATCTTGCTGGAAAAACCATTGATTTCATAGCCGTAAGCTATCAACAGATGCCTTCAGATTTTGTGCAAATATGTTCTTATATTGATAGCGGTCCACATTACCTTCGACAAAGATCAAACGACCCACTCCAGATGACGCCATGGCGCCCCAAACCATCACTTCCCAATGTGTTCGATGTGTTCCGCCAATTTTGGGGCGTTTATTGTTGGATCCTGATGGACTAATTCCACAATACTGGTAACAGTATCCGCCAGATCTTTTTTTTTATTTTTGGTACTATTATTGTTGTTATAATTTCCAATCAGCGTCGGATAAAGGGGCGGGTGAACCAGGCGGCTGCCCGGAGCGCCGAATTTTTATTTTTTAAATTTTATTAATTAAAATTGATTAAATTTTTAGCACGCAATAAATTGTGTTTTCTTTAATACCAAATAAAAATCACAACGCTAATTATTTTATTACATATTGTCAACAGATGAAATTATTGTAATACTATTTAAAAGAAAACTTTTCTATATTCAGAATTCATAATACCTCAAAAAAATAAATTAATAGACAAAAATATAAATTTACTAAAAAAAAAATAATGAACCTAAGGCTATGTTCACATTTGGCAAATATTTGACGAAAAAACGTAACTTCTATTTTATAGAAACATTTTATGATTTCGAGTTTTTTTTAATAAATATGTAATAAAAAAGCAAATATTTAAATATAGTTTTAAGAAATTTAACAACTACTAATAAATACTTGTGGCAATTAAACGAGGAAAGTTTAAGCGAAATACGGGAAAAATATTTAGGATAATTAGGCAAAAGGTGTGGTGTTTTATTAGAAAATGATACAAGAAAAATAAACGGCAATTAAGTGAGGGGCAATTAAGCGGGTTGTGCTGTATTATTTTTCTTACTTTGAAGTGCCAACAGTAGAAAAAACAGCAATTGAAAAAAGACATGCAACTAAAAATCACGCAGATTTTTTATAGTTGGAAATTTTTTTGATTAACTGCCTTAAGTGTATTCATGTTTTTTACTGTATGTGCGCACATGCGAAATAGAAATCATTAACATTAGCGTACATAAGTAACATAGTTGTGGGACTCCCATTTTTTCTTGCCATCATTGACAACGAAGATAGCATTGCAATGTTTAACGGCGTACGCATATTTTTTTAAAGCTCTTGGCACATTCAACTGTTGAGAATGTAGCACTTCAGGACTAATTAAAATTAACATCCCCTTAAACGTACCCTATAGCATACAAAACTAGCTCGACGGTCATTGCTCGCCTATGGGAGATTTCACTGTATTCGTTGTGAAATTAATTAACTTTTATTGTTTTTAAGTTAAATTTTGGTAAGTAGGTATCCACGTAATAAATAATAGATAAGAAATTATAATATTAATATAATTTCAGACTAAAAAGCTAAAATAATTACTGGTTTCTTTAAACCAGAAGATATCCAGACTTAGTTAACTAAAAACAATGCTAAATTACAACTGAGTCTGGATTCCTGAGAAATTTCTGCATCTAGTTTCGAAGAAATACCCTCAAATCTCAACAATGAACAACCGGAAACAAATCTGCAACTGGCTACGTTGGCGAACACAATTTTAACGAAAATTTTTTTGTGGGTACTTGGCCACATCAACTAAATTCAACATACAGTGATCATATCCTTGCATTTCATTTTTCAATAGAAAAAAGAAATTGATTCTATTTTCACGTATCCACGAGATTCGGATAATTGTAATATTAATAAAACAATGTATTATATGATAACTCCAAATGGAGAACGTTTTCTACGTCCATGGTTATCTTATTCAAGAAGTGAAAATTAGGTATTTTGTATTTGTTGTAAATTATTTTAGACAGATAAAGTCAAGTCGACCTTAGCAACAACAGGTCTTTTTAACTGGAAACATCTAAGTGAGTATTTAAAACAGCATGAAAATTCTACGGAACATTTAAATAATTTTATTAAATGATCTGAGGCAAGGAAAAGATTTCGTACTTTCACAGCAATTGATAAATATATACAATCAGCTATTGCTAAAGAAAGGGAATGCTGGAACAATGCTTTAGAAAGACCAATGAATATTGTGCTATATTTAGCAGAACACAATTTGGATTTTCGTGGTTCATTCGATCAATTTTTCACTAAAAATAATGACAATTTCTTTGGATTGGTTGAACTTGTTAGTAAATATGACGTTACTTTGCATTAACATGCTCGTCGAATAATACCAAATGAAACATCAGTTACTTATTGTAGTTAAATTATACAAAATGAGATAATCACATTATTGGCATCTTCTGTTCGTGATGATATTTTGGAACGTGCCCGCAAAGCGAAATATTTTAGTATTATTTTAGATTGTACTCCTGATATTAGTCATAATGAACAACTTTCATTTATGTTACGTTTTGTAGATATTAGTGACAGCAACTTAGAAATCAAGAAACATTTTATAAGCTACCAAGAAATTGGAGAATCAACTGGCCATTCATTATATCAGGTAATAAAACAATTAAAGAAACGATTTTCAATTGAACTTAGATGATTGTAGACGCCAAGCTCGCATTTGTAAAGAATATCCTCGTGCTTTTTTTATGCCATGTGGATATCACTCCTTCAATTTAGTCATTGCGGATGCAGCTATATCCTGCACACAATCTACATCTTTTTTTGGTATTGTACAACGTTTATACACATTTTTTTTCTGCTTCCGTAGGGCAATGGAACATTTTAATCGACAATGTGCCTTTATCTTTAAAACCTTTATGCGAAACTCGCTGGAAAAGTCGAATTGATTGTATCAAACCTTTGAGATTTCAACTAACTAAAATACGCAATGCTCTTTCATAAGTACACCAAAATTCTGAAGATGCTGGAGCACGACATGAAGCATTTACGTTATCAGAACAAATATGCGAATATTCATTTCTAGTAATAACAGTTATTTAGTATGGTCTGTTGTCCAACCAAAAAGTTAAAGTAAGTAAAGGCTTACAAGCCAATTCAATGGATTTAAATAATGCTGTTTACTTATTACAATCTTGCTCTAAATATCTTGAAAATTATCGTTCCAATGGTTTTGAAAAATGCTTGATAGATGCGGTAGAGCTAGCTGAATTAGTAGATACTGAACCGATCTTTATACAAAAACGCATCCGCCGTATAAAGAGGCAGCATGATTATGAAGCTATTGATGATGTTGTTGTTGATGCGAAACAACATTTCAAAATAAATGTATTCAATATATTAGTAGATCAAATTAAGTCGTCTTTGATTGAATGTTTTGAACAAACTAATAATTTTTTGAATAATTGGGTAATTTTGTGTAATTTAGAAGGAATCTAAATAATGAAGAATTACGCAAATGTTGCATGAATTTACATTTGCTTTTAAAAAAACAACAAATATATGATATTGATGACACTGAATTAATGAATGAAATTATATCTTTCAAAAACCAAAATTCTGAAAATGTTAACAGCTCTTTAGTGATTCTTAATTTTATAAAAATTAACGAGCTATATACAATTATGCCAAATTTGTGGGCAACTTTAAGGATATTGCTAACAATTCCTGTAACCGTTGCAGTTTGCGAACGTAGTTTCAGTAAATTAAAACTTATTCAAACATATTTAAGATCAACGATGACAAATGAAAGATTAAATAGCATGGCAATTTTGTCAATAGAAAATGAAATTGCAAAAAATTAAAATATGACCGAAAACATACAAAAGTTTGCAGATTTAAAAGCTAGAAAAAAACATTTCTAAATTAGTTTTATGAAAAATATATACCTTATTTTACTTTATTTAAATATCAAAAATTGGAATCCCTATATCTTAATAACATCTAGTGGGATTTTAAAAAAATTGTATTTAAATAATTGGATTATTTTTTTAAATAAATAAATTTTTTACGCAGCTCTTTATTGTGTATTTTTGATATTTTTTGCCTATTTTAACTATTTTTTTAAATTGAAGTAAATATATATATAAAATTGATATATATTCTTGTATGAAAGGGCGCAAAATTTTGTTTTGTCAGGGCCGCTGAAAAGCCTAGATCCCTGGCCCTGTTTCCAATGATCGTCTGTAGAGTAGCACAACTGAATTTTGTTGTCTTAGCAATTTTTTGATATAATTTATTTACCTTTTGAAAATTTATTGCTATATTTTAAATTGAAATATGTGCTTCTTTTCGACTTCCCATTTTCGAGGATAAAAATTAAAATAATATCTTCTTATATTATCACTTTGTCCACTTCAAAAATTGTAATGCTTGTAAATTTCTCTGTTTTCAAAGAATATATGTTTTCTTCTGCTACTTATTATATTCTTCCCTAATTACTTTTGAGTTATATATATGTTTCATATTATTTTTTGTTCGGATGATCTTAAGTATAAATACCTTAAACATTGGTATAATAGCCTTTCACTAATTCTCTAAAACTTCAAAATCGTAGGGTGTATGTAGACTTTTTTCCTTGACTGTAAGTTAATTACCGATTTATAAATGGCTTAAATGTTAAATTCTTTGCGAAATTTGCTTGTTTCATTATTTACATGCTATTGACATATTTTCTGATGAGCTTTGAGAAAAGCTTTGTAGTTTCTGAAGAAAAAACTATTTAAAGCCAACCTCTTGAAAGATTAAAAACAAAAATAATGAAACATCTACTGTGCAATAACTAAAACAATTTTTAAAGTATATTGTTTATAATTTTACATTTTTATAAGGTTTAGCCAGCCTTAAAACAATGGACCTCTGTTTTACATACATTGTAGCAGGGCACACTTAAGAACATTGCACAATAAATAAGGTACATGCAGATCTACAACAATTTAAACAATAACAAGAACAACAGTCAATTTGTTTTTGTATTTTTTTCAAGCAGTTCGAATGTGTCAACGACTGCTGATAAAAGATAAAGTTGCCAGACGCTTTTTTATCAGTAAGTGCGGATTTTATCTAAAGTTTTTTGAATCGATGTATCAAATAAAGGCAATGCTGAGTTTTACATAGATAGAAAATATCATTAGGATCTTATACCGAAGAGTGTTTTGAAATGAAGGTTAATAAATTCCAAAAGCTTAGTATATTTAAATTAGGTTTTAATAGTTCATTTAATGATTTCCCTTATATAGACAAAATGTTTTCAGTTACAAATATTGATGTGAATATTCTTATTGATGAGTATATATGTACATATACTATATATACTAAACATAAACATGTATGTACATATATATGTACATATAATTTTATATACATATATATATATATATATATATATATATATATATATATATATATATATATATATATATATAATTTTAGAAGTTTTTTATATATAATATACTGTTATCATCATACTGTTATCATCAATATTTTTATATACTGTTATCATCATACTCTTATAAATATATTGATGATAACAGTATGATGATAACAGTATATTATATATAAAAAACTTCTAAAATTATCTGCACTAATTAAAAGTGCTGCCAATCCATGGATCAGTTAATTTTTGTTTTTTAGTACATTTGAATTAACGATGAAATATCGAAGATTCATGTCCGTACTAGAACATTCTAAACTAAGATGAAATATTATAAAAGTAGCGAATTGCGGTTGGTGAGTTAGTTAGTTGTGAATTGGCTGTCAAGAAGTGAAGTCTGTTTAAGGCGCAAATAAAAAGTGTTTTTAAAAGCCAATTTGGTGTATTAAAGTACAGTGGAATTAATAAAGAATGAGACAGATTGTAAAACAATCAAAATAAAAGTAGTGTTTTATTTTATTTTAGCGCAATAAAAACGAACTCAAACGGTTTAAAAAGGTTAAAAGTTAACAATATAAATATATAAACATTACAATAAAATTAAAATCTGTGCTGCCAGTTTTAAAATTAGAGTATTCATTACATTACAGAATAGAATCAGTACATTAATAAAATAATAGAACGTATATAATTAAAAACTAAATTAATATGTAACGACAAACAAAACTTATTCTATGTAGAACTGTTTAAACACAATTTTTTTAATCAACAATAGCAAGTGTTGTAAAAGATACAGTTTTTTTTGTAGCGATTTTACTAAAGAAATTTTTATAAAAAATTTACATGCTTATGTACTTCTATAAACAAGTTAAATATCTTTCTAGTTTTTTTGTCCTTTGTGTATAATTTTTCGTTAAAACACTGCCTCCCGCTTAAGCCTGTTCGTCCCGAATAGGCTCATTATCGTTCTTCCCATGGCTCGCAAGACGTTCTAAATGAACCACTTTCATTTTTGATCGCGGGCTATTGTTCTTCTGTATTCTGTGTACCACATCATTTAACCTTTTGACTACTTTGTAAGGTCCACCCAGTTAGTTTGCAGCTTGGAAGATAATCCTTATTACGTTGTGGGTTGTAGAGTAGAACCAGTTGTCCATCATGGAAGCCCTCCGTACTTGTTCCACGATCATGTCTGGCTTTCATTCTGTCGCTGACCATTTTAATTCGTGAGCTCACAAATTTGTGAAGTTCATTGACGCTATTCTGTTTTTCAGCGTACGTGGCATTCCTCTCTGTGGTAGGCTTAACACCAAACTCTAGCTCTCCAGGTAGTTTTAGTCCCAAAAATTATCTTGGTAGGGGATTTAGATGTTGAGTCATGGACAGCTGATTGGTACGCCAGAAGAGACCCCGGTAGGTGTTCGTCCCAATCCCTGTGATGCTCGCTTATTACTTTTCGCGAGTATTCCTCCAGGGTTCGATTAAATCGTTCTACCATTCCATCAGACTGTGGGTGAAGTGGTGTCGTTCGAGTCTTCTTTATACCGTATATCTCACAGATTTCTTTGAATATAGCGGACTCAAAATTTCTACTCTGATCGGAATGTAGCTCTGTTGGAACTCCATAGCGGCATACCCAGTTGTTCACAAAAACATTTACATTTGTATTTGCCTCCTGATTGGGTATGGCATACACTTCTGGCCATTTGCTGAAGTAATCCATCATGACGAGAACATAACGATTTCTGGCATTACCCACAGGAAAAGAGCCTGCTACGTCCATTACTATCCGCTCGAATGGTGCACCGGAGTTATATTATTGCAGCTGACCTTGGCTTCTTCTTACTGGACCTTTAGCTGCAATACACTGGGTACAGCTTGCTACCCAATCTGCTATTGCTTGCTGACATCCAACCCAACAAAAATGTTGTTTTAGTTTTTCCAGAGTCTTTGTTCCATTATGGAACTCATTTAAGACTTCTTTCATCTTAGAGGAAGGCCCCACTAATAAGTTGGGTGAAGTTTTACCATCTACACTTTCCCAATACGCTTTTGTAAGAGGAACTTCTGCTTATATTTTATTGCGGGTAGGGCGTCTGTCCTCGTCTTTTGCTGCTATAATCTCTGCCAATATTGTATCACTCCTTTGTGCTCCTGACCAGTCTTCGTTTGCGTCTATTTGCGTTAGTCGGAAATCAAGTATGGATTCCTTCCGTTCAGCTTTCACACAATGTTTGCATTCCAAATTACAAGGCCGACGTGAGAGCATCAGCATTTCCATGTTTTACGCATTTCGGTGTTCAATGCTAAAGTCATAAGCCTGCAGGCGCTCAATCCAACGTGCCAACTGTCCTTCAGGGTTCTTAAAGGATGAATTTTTTACCAGGGACTGGATACGCCAAAACCGGTGCAGCACACAATAGATATTTAAGTGTCTGGAATGCCTTTTCTTGTGACTCACCCCAATAATATGCCTTAGATTTTTTGGTGAGCTTATGTAAGCTTGCTGCCACGGTCGCGAAATTAGGCACGAAGCGTCTGTAGTATGTACAAAAAGCTGCGTAATTCATGAAGATTTTTGGGGCGAGGCCGGTCCTTTACTGCTCGTATTTTATCTTCACCCGTTGAAATGCCATCTGCTGTAACTAGATGCCCCAAATATTTTACCTGTTTTTGGAACAATGCACATTTCTTCATGCTTAATTTAAGTCCAGCTATTGATTATTGTTGTAGAACTTCTGCCAGGTTTTTGAGGTGTTCGTCGAAAGTTCTGCTCATCACTATTATGTCATCGAGGTAAACCAGACAAGTCTTCCAATGTAGTCCTTTTAGTACGCGCTCAATAAGCCGCTCGAATGTGGTCGGCGTATTTCAGAGCCCAAATGGCATAACTTTAAACTTCCACAAGCCACCGTTCACACTGAAAGCAGTTTTATCTTTATCCTTGTCTGCGATCTCTACCTGTCAATACCCACTTTATAGATCCAATGTAGAGAACCACTTCGTTCTGGCTAGCGTGTCAAGCGTATCGTCAATTCTTGGTAGCGGGTAGCTGTTCTTTTGAGTTACATCATTTAGCTTCTTGTAGTCTACGTAGAATCTTGTATTACCATCTTTCTTTTTAACTAAGACTACAGGTGAGAGCCAAGGACTCGATGATGGTTCAACTACACCGCACTTCTTTATTTCATTGACCAGCTCCTTAGCCTCATTACGCTTCGCCAGAGATGACTATTTTATCGGTCTCGCCTCGCAAGTATTAATTCGATGTTTGACTATAGCTGTTCTACCTTTACTTTTATTTTTCGTGGCGAATATGCAGGCGTACTTCTTCAGCACCTTTTTGGCTTTATTTCTTTCTGATGCTGCTAGACCTGCCACCCATTGCTCTACATTTTCATCAAATACCTGATGGTCTTTGGCTGACATATTGGCAGGTTCTAGCAATTGTTCGCTGTTTATCACCGCCTCTACTGGAGCACATTGGTTTACCTCGGAGTTTTCACAAATGAATTTTTCGTGACCTGATAGATTGAGCACTCTCACTGAGACTATTCCTTGTTTATTGGATTTGACGCGGGCCTTTGCTGATAACAAGTCCTCCTTAATTGCTGCTGGTTCTACCACCCCCAAGCGGTTGTCCTCACAATCTCCCTCCATACGCGCCCATATCAATGATTCAGTCTGAGGTGGTAATTTTTGTCGTTTGACAGCAACTAATCTCCTAGCGTGCACTTGATGCTGGTATCTCACGTCAAGAGGTATATGTACATTACGTCAACTCATTATCTGTTGCCCCATATTCGAATTGATACCACGGACTATCATAAAATCGGTATCAATAATAATCTAGTCTACAATATCGGCGACAATAAAAATATGACTTACAGTAATCTTCGCTATAGTCACTTTCACCTCAATTTTTCCTTAGACGGTGGCAGACTCCCCAGTAGCTGTTCGTAGTCTGATATTATTAAATTTTTCATATTTTTCCTTCACTACATCGGGTCAGATTACAGACTGTGTTGCACTGTATCGCTTGTGGGAGCTAGCTCTTGCCCTTCAGTGCTAGCTTGTTTTAGTTTAACGGGGATTCTTTTGTTGTTTGATGGCGAGCCCTTAATCCAAGGCAAGCCGACAAAATACGTCTCTCCCAGATCCTAAGCCTCTCCATCTGATGGGACGAAATCCCAAACCAGACAGGGAAGGCATAAGACATCAGAGGTCTGATGATCTGCCTGTATATAAGCAGCTTTACCTCCCTACGCAATCCTTCCCTTCGGCGCAGTAACCTACAGTAGGAGTGGTATATCCCCTTCATCCTATCCAGAACGAAATCCACATGTCGATAAAACTCAAAGCTTTCGTGGAAAATCATCCCGAGATACTTAATCCTATCGGAGACTCTTACAACTTCACCGCCTACCCTCAGCACCGGTACGAACTTCCTTGCGTTGGGATACAGCCGTCCACGCCGTCCCTTAAATATTACGCAATCCGTCTTTTCCATATTCAGGCAGAGACCCCATTTGCAGAAGTATCCGTGCAATCTACCCAGGTATCCGCTGAGTCTCTCATTCATCCTTGCCGCTCTGGGTCCAGATGCCGCAACCAGCACATCGTCTGCATACAGAAGGAGTAAATCTCCGTCAGGTGGCCGAGGTATATCCGACATGAATATGTTGAACAGTACAGGTCCCAGTAGTGACCCCTGCGGCACTCCAGCAACAATATTTCTTTCATCAGAGAGTGTATCGCCCACTCTCACTCTGAGGGAGCGATCCCTCAGGAATTCGCAACAATTCCGCAGAGATGCCTGTCGAAACCAAGCGACATCATCTTATGAACTATACCCTCCTGCCAAACATTGTCAAAAGCCTTTGCGAAGTCCAGGCTCACAGCAATCGTCGGATATCTCCTATTCAGTCCCCTTGCTACATAGTCCGCAAGTGCCATCAGTGCATGGGACGTAGAGTGGCCCCTCTTAAATCCAAATTGGCAATCCAGCAATATCTCGTCATCGTGCATGAATCTTCTCATACGCTCCAAAATAAACCACTCCATAAGCTTACCCAGGCTAGAGAGCAGAGATATGGGTCTGTAGCTACCAGCACCCCCAGGGTCAGACCCCGGCTTGGGTATAGGCACAATGATCGCACCCTTCCATGCTTTCGGGAAGTAACCAATGTTGAAACAGTGGTTAAGCACCAACGCCAAGAACCTCCATGTGGTGGCGTCCGTCTTCCTCAGGATCAGGTCCGGTATGCTATCCGGCCCGCTGGATCTCTTGTTAGGTCTACTGGACAATGCCCTGCCAATATCAGAGGGAGTCAGCAAAGAAAAACCTCCTCCAGCAAAATCTCCACCTCGAATACCATCCGCCGTAATATCCGGGCCAAATTCAATAATCGGGGCCTGATTCCTCAGCCCCGATACCTCCTCCAAGACCATCCCTACGATAGTGGAGGACTGGAGATTCACAGCAGCTCTCTGTACACCGCAGAAACGTTCAGCCAAAAGATTCGCCTTGCCACCGTCATCCGTGATGAGTACTCCATCATCCCTCATTATATCAGCAATCGCCAACCTTCGCCGCACACCTGCTGCACCCTTCACTTTTCGAAAAGTCCTGTTGTCCACCTTAATACTCCATAGATAATCCGTCCAATATTTCCGCTCAAACAAAGCAATTGCCCCCTGGATTATCCTATCCAGGTTTCTTATCTCAGCCCTCAATATGGGAATTCTCGAGACATCTCCCGTCCTCCTCAGTATCCTCCGAAGCCTCCTCTTCTCCGATATGAAGCCGAGGATGTTGTCGGGGAGTCTTAGCACGCCGGCATGTCGTACTGGTAGTCTTGGAACCGATTCCTCCATCGCAGTTCTAATAACGCCAGTCATAGACTCGATGCAGTCATCAATCTCGCGGGAGGTCACATTCCGATCCGACGGAAGCATAAGATCAGGCAAATCACGAGATAGTACCGAGTTGAAAGCCCTCGTATTCATCCTATCATAGTCAAAGAGATATCGCTGCTCCCTACCGCAAAGCCCATCCATCCGCAAGATCAACTCCACATCCCTGTGGTCAGACTGCAGAGTCTTAAGCCCATCAGCACCTTCCAGCACCGGTACAATATCAGATGATGTCATGACCACGTCGATAAACGATGGGTTTCCCACATGGAAACATGTCGGGCCCTCCGTGCGACGTATCTCCAGCTCAGGACAAATCCTCAGGAATTCTCTGAGGCAGTCGCCACTGCGGTTGCAGACACTTCCACCCCAGTACACGTGCTTCGCGTTCAGATCCCCTCCAACCAGGAGCGATCCCGCCGCTGACAATCCAACCAGGGGATCCAAATCCGCTGGGCAAAGAGTGTCCCTGTGTCGCAGATACATTGACACAATAGTCAATGCCATCCCACCAGAACGACGAATCCTCACCGCCGTGCACTCCACATTTCCCATATCCAACGGAACCCTCTCAGCGTGCAGACTCTCGCGAACAAGTACAGCAGTACCGCCACCCCGTCCATTGACACGATTCTGCCTAAAGGTCGTGTATCCTCTCATCTCAAAAATATGCCTCGAAGACAGTTTATGTTCAGCCACCATCAGAACATCCGGTCCATATTCCTCCAGGCACAAGTTTAAATAGTGTCTTTTATGCCTGGACACTATCGAGTTGACATTCACAAAGATACACTTAATTGTGCTAACCATTCTGAAGACTCAACAGCATTCCCAGGAGTGCTTGGGATTTATCCTCATCAGTCCTAAGTCTGCCGTATTCAAGAGCAAAACCTCCTATCTTGCTCAAGCAGTGCAATAGACCACCTCCAAAAAATCTTCTGCAATCTCCATCGATGACATTAAAATTTCCTCTCGCCGCTTCCAGTGTAAGGCCGCTAGACGGAGCCTGAAGGGGCCTCTGGGGCACTCCAACACCACCAGCCACAGCAGCGTACGATACACCCGTACGAGTAGAGTTTCTCGCAGCCGTAACGCTGCTGTTTCTTGCAACTGCCTTCCTCTCAGCAGCTTTCCTAAGAAGCTCCTGGCGTCTCGGGCACTCAGCAGAGCTTGCCGCGTGTCCTTCAACGTTGTAGTTGGCGCACCTTACCGGCAGTCCAATCCTTCTCACAGCCTGGCCCGTGGTAGGATCAGTCACTACCTTCTCCGCGCTATTCTCTCCCTTGGGTGGCACATTGCATTTCCCCGGTCCGTGGGAACCTCCGCATTTAACACACCTATATGGCATGTTACAGTTGGTCGACACATGCCCATATCGCTGACAGTTGTAGCACTGCGTCAGCCCCTTCCTTTTCGGTTTCTCAATATACACTCTACAGTGCAGAATGTATCTGATGCCCTGGAACGCCTTCAGGTCCGAGTCTCTGCTCAGACTAAGGATCCACTTGTCCCCCTTCAGCTTCCGGAGACTCACAATCTGCATTCTAATGCCCAGACCATTTAGGTACTCGGCGACTTCATCTGCCTCAAAGGTGCCCGATAGGCCCTTCAGCATCACTGAGTAAGGCATCTGGTCCTTCGGTGTATAGGTGTAGAATGATACACCGCTCTTCTTCAGCATCGCCTTCACCTTCTCATAGTCTGCCAAGGTGCAGACCTCTATATTGGTCACATTTGCGCCCAAAATCTTCAAGTTGTACTCCTTGTGCCCCAAAAGTTTGTTGAGGTCACTAGTCAGCAACTTTATGTTAATATTATATGTTGTAAGCACCGGGACCTTAACACGCTTACTTGCCTTCTTTAGGTTCTGACCCGCTTTACCACCGTCTATAACCCTGGTTTTTACGGCCTCCTTCGAAGGCTTAGAGCCTTCACTCTTATCGTGTTCACTGCCCACAGCAGTCCCCTTGTCAGGCACGACTTTACATGGAATGTTCACCTCCTCGGTGACCATCTCCTCATTCTCCTCGCCAGTGGATTCCTCTTCACCACTCTCATCGCCAAATTTCCTATTGAACCTCGCCATCATCTGTTCCATGGCCTTCCTGAGACGATCGTTCTCGTGCCTCAGAGAATTCACCTCCTTCTCCTTCAATTCTAGCTCCTCCGCAGTTACCACCCGCGCCCTCTTTTTAGGGCAGGACGCATCCCTGTCGGCCATTATATTCGCGTTGTATTCTTATAAATAGAATACGAACACGTCACCGCTTACTCTCCTTGTGAAATAAATTTCCACGTGTTTATGTACACGTCAGCTCTTCAATCACAGCAATTCACAATAAACAACCCCTATGTGTTTTCCGTTTCAGGTAGCGCAGGTAAAACCCACACACTTTGTTCAACAACTTCGTTCGTATTGAAAAATACGCGCAAAGCAAAAAACTTCCGTAACACAACCGTTCGCAATGAATGCACGATACAGAATCCAATCCTAACTGACGTGTAGGTAAAGCAGCCCTTTATATACCTAACTGCTTACAGAATTCAAGAGAATTGTTTTTTATTTTTATAATAAATATTTTATGATCATGTACTTTTTGCAATTGGATTAAGCTTAACAAAGTATTTTTTTTTTCGCGTTTCCGTTCTTACAGACATAATACCTATTAAATTTGGCCGTAACGAAAACGCAAAGATTGACAAAATTATTAGTATATAATGCATTTAAAAAGCAATTAAGTGTCAAGAATAAAAATCAAGAATAAGAATGTAATAATTATAATGAAAATAAATAAAATAAGATTGCTTTTTAAATTAAACAATAAATAACCTTTTACTGGCCCAGTCGATAGGATTGCCTTTGAATAAGTATTTAATCGCTAATTAAATACAAAGGACGCTGGATATCTATATGTTCTTATGGGCAATCATAAACACTAAATATATAAAAAAGAACGTCCTTCAATAAATATTACAAAAACAAACAATTATTTAAAAAAAGCAAGGCCGCATAGAAAAAAAGTGGTTTTTAAGTTTTGTGCAATTAAATTTGTTTTGTATAATTTTGCTTAAAAATTAATTTTAATTTTGTTTAAAACTTAACAAAACTAACTATAAATACTAAAAAAATATACACTAGTCAGAAAAAGTCTGCGTACAAAACCATTATCTCCAAGATAATACAAAATATATACAGAAAAGGTCTACGTACAAAAGTGTATGCACTTTCTTAAAATCGCATTTTTGAATATCTATGAAAGCATTTACAATATGTTAGTGTTATGTGGATGGTCCATTCTTTTGAGAACCACAGCCAATCTTTTTTGCATGGAATAAGCCAGTTTTGTGGTGACTTCCAGCGATATTTCCTCCCATTCAATTGGCGAAACGTTTTTAATGTAATTTTTGATATTATAACATGAGAGAGTTTTTTGCTCTAACAGATCCCATAAATAATCAATGGGATAGATATCTGGAAACTGTGGTGGTGGTTTTGAAACATTATAAAATATCTAAAGCTTTACAACATCGGCTGCGTTCTTAGAATCGTTACCTTATTTAAATAAAACTTTGCTACCAAATGTCTATGTAAGCTCTCTTGACCGCAGTGGATTCAATAACCTGCAAATTGTATGCCCTGTTAGCCAGCACATTCCGCCTAAGCATTATACCTCCACCACCGTGTATGACCGTGTCGCACAAATTAGCTTTATGTAGTGCTGTACCCTATTTTCTCCATGCGAATTGACGATTTTTTATTATAGAAATGCAATACTTACTCTCATCTAAAAAAATAACCCTTTCCCAGAATTCTAATGGTTTATTTAACAGCTCTCTACCGAACAACATTCAGCTTTGACCCTATTTAATGTAATAAAGGACTTCTTACGTTTTATACGAGCATGAGAACCCTTTCGATTTAAGATATTTGTATTGAGCACGATAGGGGGTTAATCTACAGATAGGTTGGGAATTCCCCTTGACAGCTGAGTGATTGGAAAAGCAGTAACAACAGTGTGTGGGTTAAACAAACACCAACAAAAGGGTAAATAAACATTAACAAAAAGGTAAAAAAACACTAACAAAAAGGTAAATAAACACTTATAGGAAGCGAACAGACACTACAGTAAAATAAACGAACGGAAAAAATAACAATAGGCCGCGAGTGAAAATTTTTTTTGGGAAGGATAAAGTTAGGAAAACGGTTAAGATAAGGGTGTGTCTTAAAGATTAGTATATATATAGGTCGGGATTAATTTGAGGGAAGAGAGTGGAAGTTAAAAAAAATCTGAAATAAACATTAAAAAAAAGAAAAGTAACACAAGTGGTGATCAAGAGAAAAAGTAAGAAAATAAATTAATTAAGGAACAAGCTTTCGAACTATAATTATAAATCGACGACAAATAGAAGTGTTTGATTAAACGTGAAAGCAAGGAAAATAAATTAACGTTAAATTAAATATAGATAGTGCCGGTGTAAACAAAGAAAAGACAAACATTTTATAGTCTCTGAAAAAAAAATAATAATAACTTTTATTGAATAGAAAATCTATAAAACCTTTTAAATGTTCGACAATAAGAAAATATGAATAAAATAAAAGTTGAATCAAAAACAAAATTTATTAAAAAAAGAAACAACTTCCACCTCCGCCATTGCCGATCACGCCGGTTGCGCCGCGCCTCGTATCACCAATTCCAGACAACAGGGGAGTACCAAACTAGTGCAGCTACCAACTCCACCAAAAAAGTTGTCTTCCAAGAGAAATCTTGCAACTAAGAGAGAAGCAGCTTTAAAGACAAGATAATATAAAAAATATAAGTAGCTTGGCATATATATTATAATTTATATTTAGTTATGCTTATATATAGATATATATTTTTTAGATTTAATACAATTTTCTTCAATATTAGTATCGTTTGTTTACGTTTATTTGACATATTTCTGTAGATTTCAGTTAGTATTGTAACGGGGTAACATTAAACCAGGATTTGGAGGCAATTAGTTTAGGCACAGCTAAGAAAAGGCGCTATAATATTCCGCAGGTTTAAGCTCAAACCTCCGAGAAATCAACTTCTTTCAAAGGCCTCGAGGTTTAATGTGGATCTTAAGGATATGGTTCCTTTTATGAATTTAATTTTTGAAATAAGTTTTTATTCGTTTTTTTATATAATTTATTTTTTTTTTATTTTATTAGTTTTTTTTTGTTTTAGTTTTTAGAATTTTTTTTTAATATTTAAACTTTTGAATCTTCCTTTCTATCGTTCTTTATTTTTATTTTTTTTAAATAAATAATGTATTGTTATTACGATCAAAATTTTTATGACTTATTAATTAAAATGACGGTTTTATGAATTAAAGTGGCGGTAAATAGGGTGGCCAAGGCTTGCAGTGTAAGTTTGGGGCATTCTTTAACATCCTGTGGAATGCCATGGGGAGGCTATTCGGTCTTTTTAAGTGTTGCGTTTGTTGTACCCGGAAACAACGGCTGCTTCGGGTCCCCTTTTTTGTCATTGTAGTGCGTTGATGGTTGATAAGAACCACCCCCTCCGGCGCATACCAGCGCCATAAACGTCTAGTGACAGAGTGTGCGATTTTGATGATATGACAGCATGGCAGCGACCATTACGGTTATATTAACACACCATTGTGTTAATATAATTAATTAATATAAATTTTCATCACATATACTCCTGTTAAATTTTAAATTAATGCTTTCAGCCACTTTTGAGGCAATTATTTTGAGATTTAACTGCACAGAGTTGATTAGATGTATAGGTAAAGGATCTTTTTTTAAAACGAAGAAAAGAACTTTTTATTATTTATTATTATCTTTTTACATTAAACACTTAACATTAACACTTACCACTAAACACTTAACATTAAAATATTCGCGATCATTGAACTCTGAAAATTTAAGTGGTAAACAATTCTTTTGAATTCTTTGCCGCTCGTTATTATTTTTTTCTTTGGCAATTTTGACTGTGTGACCGGAAATGTATTTTTTAATAAAAGTAGAAAAGTGTAAGTTTGCAAATAACAAAAATGAACTGGAACAAATTGAAGTAGTAAACAATTCTTTTGAATTGTTTATCACTCATTATTGTTATTATTATTTTTGGTAATTATGACCGTGTGGCCGGAAATTTACCTTTTAATAAAAGAAGTGCAAGTTTGCAAATAACGCAAATGCAAGTTGCAAGCTAAAATAAGGGGAAATAAAAAAATGTCAGCGTGCTAATTATTATAGGAAAAGTAGGGAGACATTAGATTATATTAAAATTGGGTGACATTACAGGTGTTACTATAACTATGTAGCTTTTAAATTTAAATTAAATTTGAAGTACGGCCAGAACGAGGTTTTGGTACAAAGCATCCAGTTACTTTATAAAAACTGATGGTTTTCTAGATAGAGGAGCGCATGTTCTCTATCTTTTCTGCCACTTCTTTAAAGGTTTTTTCTTGTTTTTTGAGAAAAAAAAGTTTTCTTTCGGCACGATAAACGCTTTTCTTTTTGATATCATTGCAAAAAAGTTTTTATTTCACAAATTGAAATAATTTTTCTCACAGCAAATACATAAATTTAACTAAAAATGCAACGAAATCAGCAACTATAAATTAAAATACAATGATTAACATGTTAATATTTTAGGTGTACGCAGACTTTTTCTGAGCAAATAACTGCACTTTTTCTTAATTATAATGCCTAGCAATGAAACTATTTTCTTTTAAAATACAAATTTTGTTTATAATTTATTACAGGGATCTAAGACATATTACAAGACCAAGAAGTTTAACCTTTGGTTCGAATTCTTAGAAATACAGAGTACTGAATGAAATAAAAAGTTTTGTACGCAAACTTTTGATAATGTACCTCGAGAAGGATGTTAAATTGGACTTAAATGACCCTGAGTATTTGAGTAGCTTTGGGACATTAAAAATTATTCTCACTAGTAATTCAGTTCTGGCTTATCCAGATGTTAATAAAAAATTTGAGGCTAATACTAATATATGGTCCGCCAAATAATTTTTTTTTTTTTTTTTTTGAAAATGCTATAAAAAAAAAAATACTGAATATTTTCTCAAATTTCTTTTTTTATTTGAAAGTACAATCCTTCCGGTTAATAATAGAAAATAATTTCATTCCAATGGCTGCCTCGGCTGGCCATGCAGTAGCCTACACGATCGGCCCAATTTTTAAGCACATTATCGATCGTGTGCAGTTGTATTTCACCAATGGCTTCACGAATATTGTCCTTTATAGCGTCAATTGTCTCTGTCTACGGTCACATCTGTCAGATATTAGATTAAAAACATAAAATATATCTTTGTCGTAGTGTGACCATAAAACAATTTTGAGGAGAGTACAAAAACCAGCTGATTTTGGGAAAATCAAATTATTTTCCGTCAAAAAAAAATTGTTTTAAATGTGACCACACAGTGTCAAATATTTTATAATTTTTGAGTAAAAACTTATTTGATCTTACATACTTTTTACAAGATCAAACAGAGAAAAATAAAAGCTGTACAAAGTTGTGTTGTCTATTAGCAGAACTAAACCAGCAACTCTGACAAAAAAATGGTTTATAATTTAATAAACGATTTGTTTAAAGCAAATCATTTCTTTTTTGTATAAGATTTATGACTTGCTTTAATTATTAAAAATCTGTGCAGTATATAAAAGAAGTTTGTCCTCAAATAACTAATGAAGCAGTCAATTTAAAATTCGGAACGAAAAAATATAAAATTTCGAGAATAATATTTTTACAAAAATATGTATTTTTTTTTAATTCGTTGACTAGTGAAATATTGAATCACTCAAAGTTGCAATACAATTTTTCTCAAAAATTTAAGAAAATGTTGAAATTGCAATTACAAGTTTTAAAAAAATATTGATATATACAGATCATTGTACATCTTTTGTAACTTATGCGATTTTTTGATACCGCGTTTTACGTTTTACTGAGGGTTAAGAGTATAAAAGTTTTTTAACTAAAACAATATTTATATATTAAAGCAAACGTAAGATATTTTATTGAAATTTGAAATATTGAAAAGAATACATTAAAATTATTAGGATTATTTTATATAGCATGAAAAATTGGAATATATAAAAAATACTATGTGCACATAAGATGTTTTGACAAATTCAATACATATTGTATAGGAGGCAAGTACATATTTCATATATCCTTTCTGTCCTTTCGCAAACGTATGCATCGGACAATTTGTTAATTAATTGTCTCTTGTTCTTGAAGAGTAGGATTTTCCATTTCAATGTTATATATATATATATATATATATATATATATATATATATATATTTATATATATATATTTATATATATATATATATATATAAATATATATATATATATATATATAAATATATACAAGAAAAATATATATTTAAAAAATATATATATATATTTTTTTATATATAAAATATATATATATATATATATATATATATATATATATATATATATATATATTTTTTTTTATATATATTTTTTTGAAGTAATAAAAAGGCACGTATATATATGTATATATCAAATATATATATCAAATATATATATATATATATATATATATATATATATATATATATATATATATATATATATATATATATATTTGATATATATATATATATATATTTGTATATATATATATATATATATATATATATATTTGATATATATGTATATGTATATATCAAATAATAAAAACGTATTTGGTATTTGCTCTGACATTATCATATTTTTAAAAAGTTAACTCTATTAAAAGTGACTTTAAAGTTCACTTTAGCTTAAGTTACCTTTTACTATACTCGAACTATAAAGGCAAGTTAGCTTAGATTTTTTTTTTATAAAAATGGTTAAAAAAAAAAACAATTATTTTATTTATTATTTTCATCTATTTTGGACTTTAACAAAATATTGGACAGTAAAGCCCTTTTAATACACGTACATCATTCTAACTCTTTCCAAATATAACAATTGCCTACACTCAAAAAATATAAACAAAACATAAGCAGCTGTTTAAAATAAATTTGTAATTAAAGTGATTAAAAATTTATATTAGCGAGTTTAAGTGTATATAAGTTTTTTTAATGAAATAATATTTACAGTGAACCAAAGAAGTTTAAGTACACCTTATATTTAGAAAAACATAGTAATGAAACACAATATTTTTGAAACAAAAAATTATTAAAGCTTTTATATTTTATTTCTATGTATATTAAAAATTATTAAACCAAACTTTTCGTTAAAATAGCGTAAGGTTTATAAACAACTGCTTGAGAAAGCCGCAATGTCACCAATTAACATCAAAAAAGTTTACGTACACTTAATCAAAATTATTTGTAAGAAAACAAAAAAAAATGGAAAATTAGTTAAATTAATATTTTATAGGTCTTCCACACGTAACGTTTTTATTGTTTATGAGTTCGTAGATTGAAGTTAAAATAAAATACATTTTTTGTTTGGTTCTTAATTCATAATTATTTATTAACACAGTTTTGTGTTACACTGTTTGCATAACCCTTTTACAAACAATAAGAATTTCTATTCTTGTTACATTCTCCGTTTACAACTTTGTAAGCAACAACAATTACTCGACAGATCTTTCATTGTTACAATTTTGGTTCGATCACAACCTCTTCAACCAGAGTTCAACAGTTAAAGGATCTTTTTTAAAACAAATTAAAAATAACACTATATATTATTTTGTTTATTATTACCACTTAACACTAAGCTAAATTCAAAGCTTCAAAATCGTAGCTGATTCACTAACTGGATGCGTCTTATAATTAATTTTAATATCCTAAAAATATCAATCAAAGCGTTTTCGTTCTTTCCAAATTTATTTGGAATTATGTTTGAACGGAAGGCCAAAATAAAAAAAACGTAAACGAAATAAGTCTTCGAACTCGAATAAAGTAAAGTGGTAAAGAATTCCATAGTATTATTATTTTATTATTGGTAATTATTATTTTTTGGTAATTTTGACCGTGACCAGAAATGTACTTTTTAATAAAAGTAGAAAAAAGTTCAAGTTGCAAGTTAAAATAAGGGAAAATAAAGTGTTGTGAATGTATTAATTATTACAAAAAGAAAATGAAATAACTTCTTTTTCTAATTGAGTTATTCGTTAAATTTTAGTTCTTATTTTCAGATCGTTATCTATATTTAGTGGAAATACAACATTTTTTAATGAAACTTGTATTTGGATTATACGCTTCTAGCATGCACACAAGTCAATAATTGTCGTTCAATGAAAGTTTTGGCACACTACCGAAGACACGACAATAACGAGATTTCTTAACTCTTGACTCTATTCCACAAATTCTTCAAGAAAGAGAATTGCACACAGCTCGACTTACAGTGTAGTGTGCAGCATCATTAAACTATATTGTCGGGCCACACTTAAAGTAACTGCATATAGTTATTCAAAAATGTTGCAGGAATTTTCCTTTCTGAAATGTTCCAAAAGATAATACCTTTCAGTTTTGTGTGGTTTCAACAATATGGGACAACTAATAAATGAACCGATTTCGACATTTAATCTGCAGGCAGTCATGAATAGCTTTTTTATTAAGATATCACACATGCGCATATCAGCGTGGATCCTACTTAAAACCAATTATTAATAACAATTATTATTTTTTAAAAACCATTGAAAATATTTAATAAAACAATACTATCTATCAAATGAAATAAAAATCAATCATTTATATCAATTATAAAAAAAGTTATTTGAGTTTCTTAATGTAGCTAAATTCATCACCCACCCTGTATTTAAAACAATATATACAATTATTATTAAACAAGGCAAAATAATGGACAGAATAACACGGCTATGACCTTTGGCACACAAAACAATGGAAAGTACGAACTCTTCGTGGAGCATCACGGCTTGCGTAACTCGAAGATGGCATCCTATAAGATTGACATCTTGGGTATAAGTGAGATGAGATGAAATGGTAATGAAGAACTTACTTCGGCGAATGGTAGTCTTGTACTGTACAGCGGAACAAAAAAAGATAACGAAAGCGGAGTCGGAATCGTAATGTCGAATAGAATAAAGAACTACCTCCAGACATAAAGACCAACATCCGAACGTGTGATAATCGCTCGATTCAAAAGCAGAATAAGACAGAATAAGATTCCGAGGACGTTAAGAAGGATGAATTCTACGTACAAGTAACATTAGCGCTCAGCAGTATTCGAACGGGAGACATCATCATTCTCATGGGTGACTTCAACGCGAAAATAGGAAGCGACAACCATGTGAACCCATTTCAATTTGAGTCCTGTCCTCAAAGAGTTTAGTATTTATAGGATCTTGTACCTCTTCTTTTTGCATACGTTTGATTAGCTTTTCCATTACTTCTCGCCAAAACGTGTTTGGTATTTGCTCTGACATTGCCAATTAAAAAAAGTTAAATTTATTAACAAGTAGTAGTAGTACAATGCAAGTTGTAATAATGGCCATTAGTTTTTTAAAGAAATATGGATTACGAAACTTAAATTTAATTGTTTATTCCAAGAAATGGATTTATTTTAAACTTTAACAAAATATTAGGCTTTACTTCCCTCTTAATACGTTTACATAATTTTAGCGATTTTAAAATATAGAGATTGGCCACATTCAAAAATATAAACAAAACATAAACAGCTGTTTAACATAAATTTATAATTAAAAGTGATTAAATTTTATATTAGTGATTTAAAAAACTATAAAATTAAATATAAGTAATATTTAAAAAAGTTTAATAAAGAAGTAACTACAATAGTTTCCGTAGTATTTAATTCCACAACACAAAACAAAAATATTCCTTCTTCATTTAGGTCTTTTATAATATTTATGAAAATATTTTTTTGACAGAGATCAAATATTTTTTTTTCGAGTCAAATATTTCTTAAGTGTGACGAAGGGAAAACACGTTTTCCCCTATTTCTATTTGACCCTATAATATATACAAAAATGGTCAAATAAATGTCCCTTGTGTGACCACAAAACAAAATTTTGCTTGTTACACGCAAATTTCGGTCAAATAATGGAAAACAAAATTTGGTCAAATATTTTGCAGATGTGACCGTAGCTTTAGACAAGTATCATTTACTAAAACTAAATTGTTTTTCGTATTATTGTTACATTAATATTATAAGCATTGTTGTGCAAATCTACAAGTACTTCTTTATTTTCTATGGCTATGGAGTTATTGTGAATGTTCGGTATTGGTGGTTCAAGGACAATTTTTGAGAGAGACAACAATTTTTGTTTATGCAGACAACAAGCAGTACCGGACAAAAGATAAATTAAAAGTGACAATCTGCAACAGCTGGCGCGAATCCGTTCCAACGTTCTGGACAATTTAGTAAGTGCGATGCCATCCCGTGTTTTTAAGACAATAGAAGGAAATGGGAACTGCATAAATTAAAAATAATTGATTAATGCTTAGTTTAAATAAAAGTTTGGATAAATCAATCACTGGATAAATAAACATAATATAATGGTACATCTCGCCTTTTATTCACTTAATTGAACATGCGTTCAATTTTTTGAATAAGGTGACCATACATAGCATTTTAAAGTTTGGATGAATTGAGCAAACATTAAGGTGACCGTTTATTTGATGTTATAAAGTATTTTTGGTGGTATAAGATCGTACTTTTCTAAAATACAGACCTTGCAGTTGTTAATAAACTTGGTTAGTTTTACCCTTAGATTGGGGTTATAAAACCTTAGTTTTAATGAAAAAACTGCTTGGATTAATTTCGTTATATATGATTTTTAATATCTCATAAAAAGATTCATCTATTAATACCGCATTAACCTGAGTTGGGCTAAAAATGTGTTTTAATTAAAATAACCACCGTTGCCCAGTCTTGTTCTTTGAAATGGAAAGTCCTCCGAGTATTTCTGAATATTTTTCTAATACGAATTCTAGTAGACCCAGTATTAATTCTATATATAATGATTTGATTGTCATAAAAGCTAATTGGCTTCATGACTTCTTTAATTTCGTTAATAGATTCTATGGTATTAATTTAGGGGTATTGGTTGTAATGCGGGATAACGCATCAGCATTCCCATTATTAAGTCCACGTTTGTAGACGATATCGTAGTCGTATTCTTCCAGTTTGAGTCTCCATATTACCAACTTAGAATTTCATTCCTTCATAGAAAACTGCCATTGCAATGGCTGGTGTTCAATTTGAATGACAAACAAGTATAGGCGAAAGTACCCAACAGCACTGCAAGAAATTCCTTTTCAATCGCGCTATAATTGATTTCATGCTCATTTATCGTTCTACTAGCATAGCAAATCGGATGGTTGTCTTGGGCGAGGAGAGCTCTCAGAGCGTAATTACTTGTATCAGTATTAACCACAAACTTTTTATTGAAATCTGGATAAACCAGGGGTCTAATCACAGCATACGATATCGAGTGTACTATCGTATCGAATAACATTTCGATACGTGTCGAGTAAACTAATCACCGTATTCGATTGCTATCGAATCGAAATTTCATGCTTATTGTGAAGAAATTCATCAAATTTAAAAAAAATCGCGACATATGCTGAGGTAAATCTCTATATATATATATATATATATAAATGACGTGTATCTTCTTGATCGCTAAACTCTAAAACTACGGGACCGATTTTGACCAAACTTAATATACATGTACTATGGGGCGTGAGGAGTGTTTCTGTGTAGTTTAAAGTTCGTCCGACAGAGTGCGCAATATTTAGTTTTTTTTTTGTTTTTGCACCGTAACTCAAGAACTACTGCACTATGCTGTGATTCGTTGAAGACGTTGGTTCATTAATCAGCGTGCAGTGGCGTTAATTAGCCTGATACCGACTGAAACCTAACATCTTTTTGTGAAAAAAATATATTAAAAAAAATAAATAAATATCTATCACTCTTTTTTAAACTCTATTTGCGCAATAAGCCTATTTTATGTTTTGCTGAAGGCGTTAGGTGCTTGATCGGCGTATGGCAGCGTGTAGCGGCGTCAAGTATCCCGACACCGACTCATATATAACCCCTTATATAACCCAAAACCCGTATATAACCCAAACGAAAAAAAGAACTTATTAAATTGAAGATTAATTTATTTAAATTAAATATTACATTTTAATAAATTAACCCAAGGTGTTAGTGAAAGTAAATTAATTGTATTATTGAAAGCTATTGAAAAAAGTAAATAAGCAACTGGTAAGACAATAAAGGGCAGCCCTTCTACCCCAACAATAACAAAAAAAATGTAAGAAACGTATATTGCAGTACGAAATGTCACGCTCACGTGCAAATATTGGTCGCCGTACACGACACACAAATTATATTAGAGTGCTGCGCTCACAAAAGATACAAGAGGAGCGCGCAGAAGACAACGAACTAGCCAGGAATCGAAAGTTAGTTTTATACCAAAATTATTCACAAGAAACTGTTCAACAAAGAAGAAACATTTGGGGCCAGCAACGCGGATCGGGCCCAGCTAACAAATATATATAATTCCATTTGAACAATAATTGCTATGTCGATTTAGTGCACCTTTCATTCTTCTTCTAAATATCAATCAGCCATGATTTTGCATGCAAACCAGACTTACAGTGAATATAAAATTCGAAGGCAAAACAACGTTTGCCCGGGTCTGTTAGTTATGTATAAAACAAAAGAAAAGAGAACACTATCAATGTTAATAGAAGTTTATACTTTTATAAATTAATTAAAAAGTTGTATTGAATAGAGTATGAATAAAAATTATTTATTCTTATTTATACTTATCCCAAAAATTTAATATTAATTAATTATATTTTAGATTTAAAATAAATAAAATATTAATTTTCCACAACTTTTCGTTGAATTTGCTGTTACTAAAACACATTTTGTTTGATTACGATAGATATTTTACTATTGAACAACGTTTACGATATTACACTAGATCGTAAACTCGATATCGAATGTCGTAATCCAAGAATGAATTTATTCGATGAAAAAGACTCGATATCATATGCCGTTTTAAAGTTGTTAAATATTCAGGATCGCTTATGTTCAATTTAATTTAATTTTTGAGGTACTTAGTCATAGGTTTTGCAATTTTTGCATAGTGCTTTATAAACTTGCGGTAGTATCCGCTAAGACCGAGATTTTATTGATTTCCTTCAGAGTTTTTAACAATAGGTAGTTGGCTACACATTCTACCTTTTTATCATTTGGTCTTTCATTTCCTTTTATCATCTGCTTCTATTTTTAAGATTTCGCATTTGTCCGGTTGAATTTTAATGTTGGCTTCTTTAATTCGATTTAATACCAATTTGATGGAATTCATATGCTCTTAGACTGACGTAGAGAAAATAATCATGTCATCTAAATAGACCAGACAATGACTTCCTTCCACACAAAATGCTGTTTGATGCACGTCTTTCTCGTCTATTTCGACTTGATGGAAGCCTTTAACGAAGTTAAGTGTTGTGAAATACATACTTCTTTCTAGCTTGTCCAGTATTTCTTCCATATTAGGAATGAGATACTTGTTATCAAATGTTTTCTTGTTTAATTTACGATAATCAATTAAAAGCCGCCATTTATTTTCGCCACTTGCATTTAGGTACGATCCAGATTGGTTCGGAACACGTAGAAAAAGAAGTTCGGATAATCTTGTTTTTTAGCATTTCTTGAATTTGTTTCCTCACTTCTTTGTGGATGTAGCAGCAGACAAAAAGATAGCGGTAAGATTTTGTAAAGATAGGATTATCATCGATTGTATTAATTCGATTTTTTATTACATTAGTAAATTTTAACTTAGAATTATTATGAAATAAATCCACATATTTCCTTAATTTGCAAAATTGTTCCCGTTCCTTGGAATTTATGATTCATCCTAATGGGATAGTTTAAAGGTGGTTCCCTAGGATAATCATTATATAGTATAATTCATCATCATTAATATAGTAATTTTCAAAAGTGAAGGGCCAAGAATCCTTAGGACCTAAGTATATCACGCTATGACAGTGATTGTTGATCATAACTTCTATTGTAAAATGTTGAAAATTATACATAATCATCAAGTATAAGTTCTCCATTGGCATTATGACAGTCTTTAACGTTAACTAATCCCTTTTCGGTATTGGTTATAATTTTCACGGATCCACAAGCGTATTTCTCCTGTGAGGCCTGACACTGAAAATTTTTTAGTGGTTTATTTTTGCTACCAATACTTGCTATATTTGTTATTTGTTAATAGTGGATATATGAGAATTATGGTTTTTATAACGCTTTCCTGCAGTAGGAAAGCCTTGGTTAACCGCTTGGATCGTATTTACGTTCATAGGTTCGACAGGCGATTGGTATTGAAAATGGTTGGAACGGAGTTCAACATTTGGAAATCTATAATTATTACTGTTTGACTGAAAGATCTCATGTTTGCCACTTCTATAGTTGTGCAGAGATTGAAACACTTTATTGTAATAGGGTTTCTTGTTTCTTGTGTTTTTGTTTCGAAGGGCTACTTGAGCCTTTTAAGTAAGCGTATCCGGTCTGGAATAATATTTCAATTGCTTCTTCTAGACTGTTTGTATTTCTGCAAATTATTATCATCTTCATGGGTTCCGGCATCTTTTCTTAAAAAACGCTCAAAGATGTCCTCATGTTATTTCTTTGTACATTCATTGGCTGCTGGACAAGACCCAACAACCATTATTGTCTTATTATTAAAACTCCTAAAGCGCTGTTTAAGATCATTGTAAAATTCTACGCAATAGCCATAAAGGTCACTCCTTTCAATTTATCAAAAAGCTCTTCTATACTAATTCTATCACCGAAATTATTTAGCAAGACATTTTTTATGCCCCCCCCATGATCGAGCATGGCAGTTGTTCTCGATCGTTTCCCGAGCTCTGCCCTTTAGTCTACTCTTTATTATGTCCGGAAATAAATACTGGGAAAACTCATCATATGCTCTAAATATCGGATGTACTCTGTCCACTAAGTTTATAAATGTTTGGAGATCACGGTTATCTCCACTATATTCGCGAAGCCTACCTAGGTATCTTAGGGGGTCTATAGTAATTGATAATGGTGCATGAGGTCCTGTCGTGGTGGTCCTTTCTAAAAATGTCTTAGTCTTCTGAGTTCTTTATTGAAATAACGCTTATTTCTAGTGATTGTATATACACGTTCAGTGTCTTTATTAACGTCAGTCGAAAAACCGTTTTCTGATTCAATTCCAGAATCTAGAATATATCCTGTGTAGAAATTTGACGCTTCATCCACGAATTCTAGACCTGATGGGTAGTCAGATACTGAGTCGTTATTGCTCAAAAAAAAAAATATATATATTCGCACAATATTGTAAATCCAAATTTTCTCTTTGAACAAGGATTTTCTTAATCTTATAAATTTGCATGAAAATAAAATTACTTATAAAAATATCTTATATTTTATTATTTGCATTTTTTTTAATATATCAAAAGAAAATTACTTAACTTATTTTAATATAAAAATATTTAATATTTTCTTGTTCTTTCTTCTTTTATCGGCTTTTACAATAGTAATTTTTGTTGTAGGTTTTATGTTAATGTACAAGATAGTTTGTTTTTTTATTTGGACATTAATTTTATATTTTGCCTGCTTAACGTAAAAAAAGTTCTTTGATTTAATTTTTTAATTAATGTCCTTTTTTATTTTATTTTTATTATTTATTAACTTTAAATTTAGTCTGATTAATTTTATTTTTAAGGTAGATGAAAAATAATTTTTCTTAATTTAATTATTAACGTAGAAAATATTTCTTTATTTTAGGTTCCCGTTTCCGTTTGTGTTTTTTATTTTTTCTTATTACTTTATTTTTTTTAATAGTGTCCGTTTTCATTCTGATCAAATTTATTTAGAATTCTGTATGAATGGAAACGCAAAATGAAAAAACTCAGAAGAAATAAGTCGTCGAACTAGAACTAATTGAAGTGGTTATCAATTCTTTGGAATTGTTTATCACTCATTATTTATTTTTTTGGTAATTTTAACCATGTGACCGGAAATGTGTAAAAGTAGAAAAGTGACATTAGATTATATTAATATTGGGTGACATTATGGGTGTTACTATAACTTTTAACCACACTAAACTCTCCTACACTGACACGTTCGTTTACTTTACTTAAGCCGATTGTTGTTCGCATCGATGTGCTTTTTATATGGCTGAGTAAACAACACATCGAAAGCTCTCGAACCTTTCGATATTTCAGGTAGATTGCATTTCTTTCTTTTAATTTCTTTTTAGTTCTTTTGTAGTCATGCGTATGTGAACATCTACCTCTTTCAGCTCTTAGTATTTCTTGTTGCTTATTTATTGTCTGTTACTTGTTTTCTTTGCTGCTTAATTACTGTTGTTGCCGTGTTATTATTTATTTACTTTATCTCTGCTAATGGTTGTTGTTGTAGATTTGGTTATTTGTAAACAGCACGTATAGTAGTTCTTGCAGCTTTTGTTTATTTATTTTAGCGATGTAATAAACGCTGTGGTGCCAAACCTTATTTTCGTAACACTGCCGCCCACTTAAGCCTGTTCGTCCCGAATAGGCTCATTACTTCCTCTCTTGCCAATCGTTCTATGTGCACTACTTTCATTTTAGTTCTTGGGCTGTTGTGTTTCTATATTCGGTATACCACATCGTTTAGCCTTTTGATTACCTTATAAGGTCCATCCCAGCTAGTTGTCAGCTTTGGATGCACTCCTTTCTCCCGCTGTGGGTTGTAGAGTAGTAGTACCAGTTGTCCCTCATAGAGGCCATTAGCACTTGCTGCTCGATCATACCTGGGTTTCAAGCTAACACGGTCCATTTCTAGTCGCATATGCATCGTTTCATGAAGTTCTTTAGGGATTCACTTTTCTTGGCTTTACCGACTGGTGCTCTCTGTATTGCTGTTGATGATTCTGACTCGTTCTAACTGCATACTGGGTCTTTGGCCTTATCATTTGTTTTATCAGCGGCTATCTCACATTTGTCTTTACTCTTTTCACTTTTGTAACAAGTTTCACTGTTACGTGGGAATCTCTTCATGTCACAGCATCTTTTATGCCCAACACCATTCACATTACGGCGCTCATTTACTTGTTTTCTGTTGTGTATACCTAAGCCCATCTTATTCCACTCTCCTCTGTTGGTAGGGTGATGGTTACGAAATATTTCTGGTTTTCTATAGCCAGGGTTTTTCCACTTTTCATGTCTACATGGTGACGCAAATTTTACACTTCTGAGCGATGCTCTACAAGGCCTTTGAAAACGACCGCTCTTGCCACAGTTTTGGCACTTCCTTTTTGCCCTTTGCTCTTTTTCGGCCAAAAAATGCTCTACCACCACTTTGATAGCTGCAATGTAATCTTCTTTGGTATTTACGGTTTTCATAACATTCTTATGTACCTGTGGGTTGGATATCTCTCTAGCGGTCTCCTGTGCCAGTGCAAATATTACGGTCTCCGCAAAGGTTGCCTTATGAGCAGCACACACCGCATACTTAATATTCGGGTCCCTTATACCATTAATGAATGCTTCGATCTGAATTTGCTCTACTAGTGGGTGAGGGGAAACCCTGGATTGGTTAGCTGCACCGACCTCTCGACTTCCATTGCAAAGTCTTGAAGCGACTCATTAGCCTTCTGTGTTCGGCACCTTAACTCCATGCGGAGCAAATCGCATTTGTGCTCGTCGCTAAATTGACGTTGTAGCACCACCATGTGGTCATTGTAGTTGTTTCTGCAGCTGACTGGCATGGTGTCTAAAATTTCTACTGCAGCACCTTTTAACGACAAAATTAATTCTATCTACTTCTGTTGACAACTGTTTCGAATTGGAATTTAAATACGGATAGAGGTGTTCTACCATCAAAGCAAAGTGGTTTGATTCTGCTAGAAGCCTCTGTTATAATACGCACGGGTTTCTGGCACTGTAGACTATTGATTTTCTCTTCTATTACATTAAATTTTTCGTCAATGGTCTTTTCTAGATTTGTCACTCTTGCGTCGACGTCATCAACGCTTTTGCTTCCCGTTTCATGTATTTCTTGCAGTTTCTCTGTTGTTGCGCTCGTCGCTTCTTCAAATTTCTTTTCAATTTTTGTCAGAAAATTCTGTTTTTCGGCCAAAGGTTTTTCATTACCAGCTTTAGAAATTTCTTGTGCATTCGCCAGAGCATTAATTTTTTCTATAAGCTTTTCACTATCAGCTTTAAAAGATTATTTTACCTGCGCTAACAGCTTTTCATTATCAGCTTTAGAAGATTCTTTTACCTGCGCCAACAGCTTTTCATTATCAGCTTTAGAAGTTTCTCGTATCTCAGCCAAAAGCATTTTGGTTTGTAGTTGCATTTTTTCCATCATAGTGGCAAGCAGTGCATTTGTATCCGTATTACTTTTAGCTGAAAGGACACTCACCTCAGGCTCTTCCTCATCACCAAATACGTGAGCATCAACGTTAATGCCCCGCCGTTGAAACTCCTCGTACAATCGCTTTTGCAATTCGGTCTTGGTACCAGTTGGCGGCAACTCCAATTTTGCCAACTCACGCCAGGCGATCCATATTAAGTTCTCTGAACTTCATTATATTATTTATTTTACTGACTACAATCCCACTTCTGACACCAATTGTTAAGTTTTTACCTTTTTAAAACGTGTATTTATGAGTTCGTAGATTGTAGATAAAATAAAATAATCTTGTGTTTAGTTTTAATCAAAACTCCTTTATTCAACACAGTTTTGTGCACCACTGCTTGTAATCTTTTTACAGGCAATAACAATTTTTATTCTTAATTACTCTTTCTGTTTACAAACTTGTAAACAACAACAATTACTCGACAGATCTTTCTACTTAAAGATCTGTCAACCCGATCGTTGTTACAACTTAGGTTCGATCACAACCTCTTCAACCAAAGTTTAACCACACTAAACTCTCTTACACTGAGTTCAAACCAATAACACGTTCGCTGAGTTTACACCAAATAAACTGATTGTTGTTCGCATCGATGTGCTTTTTATATGGCTGAGTACTTTTTATACGCATCGAAAGCTCTCGAATCTCTCGATATTTCAGGTAGATTCCATTTCTTTCTTTTATTTTTCTCTTTCAGCTCTTAGTATTTGTTGTTGCTTGTTATTGTATTTTACTTGTTTTCTTTGATGTTAGTTTTTTGTTGTTGCTGTGTTATTTTTATTTACTTTATCTCTGCTAATGTTTGTTGTTGCCGATTCTGGTTATTTAAAAAAAGCACGCAAAGTTGTCCTTGCAGCTTTTGTTTATTTATTTTAGTGATGTAATAAATGCAGGTGTGCCCAACCTGATTTTTGTAACACTATACCCTTTAAAAATATATCTGTTCCACAACCAATTCTCACTTATGAAAAATGAATCAAATGGATTACGCAATATTCGTATTTTTTTGGTAAAACTTACATTAGTCTGGTTCAGATGTACCAATGCCATAGATGCATAGCTTCAAGATTCTATTCAAGATACAACAAAGTATTCGGAAACTATCCTAGGAATCTCAACGGTAGTAAGTTGTAAGTAAATAAAATTTGTAAATTGCCTTCTTTTGAAGAACGTTTCTTTTTGCGTACATTGTTATTTTAAAAACAAAACCATTATTGATATTATTTGATATAACGTTTTCTTTTCTTTTAGTGCAGTTTAGAAAATATGGAATAGCCATATTCATAAGAAACTATTTGTATTAACATATGTAACAGATTGAACTTTCGATTATAATAAAAATACATATGGATTTATAAATTTTGTACACGAATTTTTGGTTGGCTGTGAATGTTTTTTGGAGGTTTTATGAACATATATGGTACGAAAAGAATTTCCTGATTGCTGATTCCAATCAGCTCAAAAGTACGAAAATGAAAGCAAAAAGAAACATGTTCGTAAACAGAAATATGAAAGTGAAAAATGAAAGAAAGTGGTTTTAAAATTGTCATTCTTAAAAAAATAAAATTAAAATAAAATAAAATAGAAAGCCAAAATTTGACAAAACTCATAAAAAATTTTAGCGACCGTTTAAAGAGTTTTCTTAATTCTTACTAAGCCGCTGGATCGAATTGGAAACACGAGTTATGAAAGATAATATAAAATTATTTGGAATTAGTTAATAAAGTAGTACGTTATTTAGTATTGGATAGTATAGTTATTGAATAGAATTTAAAAATTTTACTCACTCAGTGTACCGATTTGAGTGCATCATTACAAAATTTTCAAAAAGTTATTTTCACATTTCTGTATCACTAAAACTAATGAGTGAATAAATTTCGAAATTATTCCTTGTAGTTTTTCTTTGACTGTAAATAGGTTTTATAAGATTTACATAAATGAAACAAGACACTTAAGTAAATATTTTTATTAAAAGCAATAAATATTAAACGCAGGTAGAATGCAATTTAAAAGACATAAATAAAATAAAAGATAAAAATTAAATGAAATAAGTATTAAATTCTGATAGAATTTACTTTAAAAGACATATACATTAAATAAAAGATAAGAACTAAATGAGAGATTTAAATTTACATATTGCTATGTAAAAACATCAACTCTTCAACCTTTTTCGAGTTTAAAAGTGTACGTCTATCATTAATAATCTGACCCGTTGCCAAAATTACTCTTTCGCAAGCAGCTAAACTGCTGTCCGGTTTTACGGTTTTATTAAAATCCAAATCATGTGCCTACCATATAACTGAAACATATTCTGTTGCCACGGTGCTAGTTGGTCTTACCGTTATCTCTTCAGTATTTGGAAGTAAAATGTAAAATGGTTGAAAAGCTTAAATTAAAAGAGCCACCTGTAAAATTAAAAAATGGCCGAAACTATACAAATTTAACAGACTTTAAAAAAATACACTTTTAGTGATCTTGTTTCAGAAAAAACTAAGTATTTCTTCCGTCGGTTTAGTTTATCTATGGAATTTCTAGAGTTTGCGCCTTCAACTTGGGAAACATCATTTGAAATTGAGGAAGGTTGAACATTATGTAACGACTTATTTGTTGTTAATGATACTGCTGAGAGAGGCGTTAAATTTATTCAAGACTTTAACAGAATTTTAACAAATGATGAAGAGTAAAAGTAATTTTTGTTTCTGGTTGTTAGGCTTATCGACAGAAATATCCTTCATATAAAAAATCAGATCTAATATTAAATCCATAATTATAAGAAATAAGATCCAAAAAACAATTCTCTTTTCCAATTTTATTGTTGCTACGCAAATTCAAATCAGTTAAAAATAGTATTATTAAAAAAATATATACCTCTATTCATTTTAATCTATTAATTTGTATAGATTATATTAAAGTCGTTTTTGGGTCCACTAAACGTTATCGGATCCGCTACAAATTTTACTCATTTCCTTTTTAATATAAAGGAACAAAAATTTGCGTGGTGAACTGAAATCAAAACACTTTTAAATGTGGCCGTACAAATAAGAACACCTTAAATGTACATGTCTAGATTATAAAAGGCACCATATATTCAATGTAGACTAATATATTCGCGTTTGCACAAAAACGAAATAAATACGCTTTTGTGTTCATTAATTTGTACAGTCGTATTGGTTTACTGTATTATGTATTCATACAAATTTTTGAATTTATTTAAAATATTATTTTTAAACCTTTTTTTAAACGTTTGAGTTCCTTTTAATTGCGTTAAATAAAATAAATACCACGTAGTTGTTGTTTTGCTTTAAGCGCTTATTTATTTAACTTTCAATTATACAATTATAACTATTCAGTTTCCAACTTATTTATCTAGCACTTAATATTCACTTAATACACAAATACTCAACGCTTATTTACGCCTTAGCACGACTTTACTTTATGACTGCAATACTATAACTGAACTGCTATTGCATAATGCGCCCAGTGTTGCCATAACCTTTTTTTTAGAAAATTTGAAAATTATTGATTTTTAAGTGAAGAAACTGTGCATACTTAAAAAAGTAAAAAATACACAAATACGGGTATGTTCTATACACCGAAAACAAGTGAATTTGAAATCGAGTAAATTTCAAAGACAAATAAAACTTAAATGCGCCAGTTATTTTAAACTTTTGATAATCAAAGAAGTTATTTGAAAGGTAATTAAGGTTATTTATAAGAAAAAATATCAAAATCTTGTCTGATTTCAAAATTATATTAATTTGAAGTTTCATTCGATTTCAATTTCACTCGACTTCGGTTTACAATGTATGGTATTTAAATATCTATGTATAAGATTATGATTATTAAAATGTGATTCTGAAAATATTCTAATTGCAAATATTTCTGAGTTCAACGTAGCCAAAAAATACAATTTTTTATGAATATATAACGAGCGTTTTGAAATGAAGGTTAATAAATTCGAAAAGCTGAGTGTATTCAATTTAGGTTTTTATATTTCATTTAATGATTTTCCTTATGTAGCCTTGATGTTTTCAATTAAATATATTGATACGAATATTCTTACTGATGAGTATTGATTAGAACTTTTACCGAATTAGTTGAAAAACACTGGACGTTCAAAAAATATAAAGAGTTTTAAAGTTCTAATGCATTCATAGAAGACATGGAATTTTTATACCACATTCAGAAGTTTTTACTAAATTATTTTTTAGATTAAATGTTTTTGAATTAAATAAAAGAAAAATAAACGAAAAATTATATACAAAGGTAAAAGTACATATGCATATGTATATATTGTTTATAAAACTGTCTTTAGTAAGATGGCTACAGAAATAATTATTATATTAATAATTATTAATTAAAATATTTTGTTTAACCGTTTTAATGCTATGCAATTTTTACAAAAATGTGTGAAAGCTGCTGTACATATTTTAAAGGAGAAAATAATGTCAAATGTAAATTCTGAATGTGAATAAAAAAAAATAAACATAAAATATTTATATTGTGGTAAAAATTACAATTTATAAAAAAAACTTTAATGTAACTAGCAGCGCTTTTGCACTGCGTTGCAGTTTTCGATACAAATAATCGCAGCTGTTAAATAGGTCTAAATAGATAAGTTGTGGCAGCACCAAGTTTGTCAGCTACTGAACTGCTGAACTACTGAAAATAAAATAATAATAGTTTAAGAGTAAAATAACGCGTTTTATTTACCAGAAACTATAAAGTTTTGTTTGTCGTTACACATTTAATTTAGTTGATATGTACTGATGTCTTAAACTTTAAATCTGGCAACCCTATCTTTACATAAAAGGGAACAGGTCACACTAAAGAAGGTATTTGCGAGTCTACATATGTGTATTTTTTGCTCATGCATGTTTTCAGTTTCCAGCTGTCAAATTTTGTTTACTTTTTCTTCTTTTGTTTACATTTTTACATCCGTCATTTTTAAAATTCAAATCTGGGTTGCCAGATTTAAAATTATAAAAATCAGAATCAGTACATTTATAAAATAATAGTGCGTATCTAATAAATAACTATATTAAACATGTAACGAAAAACAAAACATATTCTATTTGGAACAGTTTGAACAAATTTTTAAAATTAATTATCGAAATTATTGCAAAGGATACCGTTATTTTTATTTTTACTAAAAAATATAAACAATATACATGCATATGTACTTCTATAAACAAGTTAAATATGTTTCTAGCTTTTTTGCCCTTTGTGTAAATTTTTTCGTTTATATTTTCTCTTTTCTTTAATTCAAAAATACTTAATTTAAAAAATAAATCAGTTAAAACGTTTGAATGTGTTATAAAAAATAAATATTTTCACAAAGTTCTTAAATGCACTTCTACTTCAAGACCTTTAAAAATTTTTAACTTCCAGTTTTTTCGAACAGATTCGGTAAAATTTCTAATAAATGCTGCCGCTGTGGTATGGTAGGTAAGACACCCGCCTACCAACCAAAATGGCCATGGTTCAATAGCAGGCCAGACCATCTGAAGAAAGAAAAAGTTTTTTTCAACAGCGGTATCAATAATAGCTCATAATAATAGCTAATTTTATTTTGAATTCAAAATTAAAAATATTGATATTCTTATTGGTGAGTATATACATACATATGTATGTTTAGCATATTTATATGTATATGCTCATCAATAAGAAAATTCACATCAATATTTTTAATTAAAAATATCTTGGCTATATACTCGTAAGGGAAATCATTAAATGAAATATTAAAACTTATTTGAATATGCTCAGCTTTTGAATTTATTAACCTTCATTTCAAAACACTCTTCGGTATAAGATCCTATTGATATTTTATATCTATGTAAAACTCAGTATTACCACTATTTGATACATCGATGCAAAAAATTTTAGACTACTTACTGATACAACAAAACGTCTGGCAACCATATACTTTATCAGCTGTCGTTGACACAATCGAAAAATTTGAAAGAAATACAAAAACAAATTGATTGTTGTTCTTGTTTAAATTGTTGTAGATCTGCATGCACCTTACTTATTGTGCCATGAAAGTGAAACAATTTGAATTTTAAAAATGACGGCTATTAAAATGTAAACAAACAAAGAAAAAGTAAACTAACTTTGACAGCTCAAAGCTGCAAACAAATAATAAGCAAAAAATACACATACATACACAAAAAATGTTTTTTATATCTGATGCGGACTTGTCCAGTGACAAAGAAACTAAAAAACTTAATAGTGGGAAGAAGACTGCTTAGACAGTAATTTTGCATTTTTAGTTTGACCGATGAAATATATTTAAACCATAATTTCCCAAATAATTGGATTTTTTATCCCTTTTTAAGACATGAGAGTTATTTTCGGCTAAATAAACTTTCTTTTAAACATGTGTTGAATATAATAGAGCCTCATTTCCAAAAAAGGACGAGATCAACGTTTGTTCCAAACACAATAAAATTAGCAACATTAAGTTTTTTGCTCCAGCGATCATACCAGCTCAGCGTTGGAAATGACATTAACCTGGGACTTATTTAGCACTTTGGCAATATTCTCCCACTGCTCCTTAAAATTGTTAGAATTTTTCTCGAGCTCTTTCACCAACTCCACCTTCACTTACTGGTTATTTTATTTTTTTCAATTTTTTTTACAATATAAATATATTTAAAAAACAACAGAAATATAAAAAGCACCAAAAAACAACACAAATATAAGAAACACCGTTGATTTCTTCTAATTTTTTAAGACACAACACAAAGCAGCGCAAGACAGCACCAGAAACGTGGACGACAAAATCAAAGGCAATTAAACACAATAATAATTGCGATTTTTTTTATAGAATACTGGAACATATATTAACAGTCATTGACATATGGTAATATTACCAATTGGAATCCGAATAAAAAACGGATTCCGACGCCAAATAAATAATGAAAATATCTTGTTCTTCAAAAGGCGATAAAGATTTGCTCGAACAAGTTTTAAAAAAGAAGAAATTTAAAGTACACGTTGCTATTCTTTTCATAACTGCGAACAATTCAATAGAAGCTGTTTTGAAAATTCGGTAAATGACCCAATTTCACATATAAAGCTACAAGAGAGGAGAAGGTCTATGGGAGCCATTTACACACTAGATATCAGCCGTTGCGGGATTCGTGACCTTTCTGCCTTGACATAGTTTCATTAAAAGTTTTGTTATCAGACTCCCTGTTTTTTTTTTATATTTCTGTTTCCCAGATTCCTATTTCTTTATTATTGCAAAAGTGTGGTAATAAACCAAGAAAATATAGTTAGAAAAAGAAATAAGTAAACCCAAATTATGCTATAATAGCTAAACTGATTTACACCTAATTGATACTGTCTTGAAAAAAATAGATGGATTCTTCAGACGCTCCAGAACATTCCGCCTCACTACCCTTCCAACCATGATCGCGGTGGCGTATGTTACTCGAATATCCCAAAACAAAAGTTTCCCTAGTACCTATCCTAACATTTTGTTTACCCCAAGAAAACCCATTTTAATACCTTAGAAATACATTTTAAAATCAAAATTATTTATTAACAACATAATTGATAGTGTGAAATAATAATATTTAAAGGTTTTAAAGTTATAATATATAATATAAATAAACTTAGATAATGACTAAAATGTACATATGAAAATATTCAATTTCCTATTTTTTAATTTAAATTAACGTACTAAAGGAAGAATAAATCTATTACAAACAAGTTTAAGTAATACTTCATGCCAGTTCATCTAAATACAGTACTGTTCATACTAAAGAAAAGAAATTATGTGTAATTATAGACCAGTGGTCAGGCCTGCCATATTTGGCGATGTTTTGCCTTAAAATTATTAAATATCGATTTGCCGAATTTTTCTCCGAACATACCGATTTTTCAAAGAAATCTAAAAACACAGCAACTTCATTTGTCTTAGTAAGACTTAAAATCTTTGAGCACTATGTTACGTGAACCGTTTATCCTGTTGCGACGTTGGCTCTAGGGTGAATGCGCGGCTAGCATAGGTCAGTTCCTCTCACGGCAAAGTCCCTCCCTCGCCTATAGACCAGGGCACGTAATCAATAAAAATTTTCCTTATCTACAAAACAAAAATAAAACAACTATATCTCAATACTTACAGGCATCCACATTGAAGTGAAGAACAGATGTAAGTCCCTAATCGCCCTTCCCAACCTTGATCATCGAAGCAGCCTATGATTGCCAGCTGACGATCCCATATCATCAAACAAATTTTCCCCTCACCTTCGCCAACAACCCAATTCAAACTACTTACATAGATATTCATTTTATAATTGTTAACTATTCAATACATATCTTTAATTTTTTAATTTTTAAAGAAATAAACTAACTTAAAAATAATAAAATATTTTTCTTTTATAAAAAAAACTTATGCACTATTTTCTCAAAAGATTGAAACAATCTTTTTCCAAGCAAAATATTTTCTGAGAGCATATATACTCCTTTTTCCTTTTTTTTTACTAATATAGACTTTCAAATAAACAACCGGCAGGAGCTACCCAGGATTGCACTATATTTTATATTTTCCTTTCTTTAAAAAAAACAACTTTATAATAATTTTACACCTATTTTGTTTAGGAAAAAAAAATTTGAATGTGCAAAAAATAAAATAGTATTAATAATGAAAATCTGATTATCCTTAAGAATTAAATCAACTTTAACTACAAATATACATATGTAAATGAAACAGACATACTTATATACGCACAAGGAAAAACAACTGAATAATTTTACACGCTTATAATATTAAATAAATTAGATTAAAATATAGTTGGCAAATTGTATATACTTTCTTCTTCTCCTTTATAAAAAACGTAAAAATTTTCAGAATATAAATAATCCTTTTTTTTACCTGTTTCACTAATTCTCCTTTGTATCTTCACCATAATTATTTAACACATGCCCAGCCTCATGGAATATTCTCCTCGTTCGGGGGATTCTAAATTAAAATACCCCCTTCTCTGAGATCAACTATTAAATGGGAGACTTTTGCTTCACTTTATATATTCACTATTCTCTCCAGTTATTATATTATGATTCTATGTACAATTTTATATAAATTTTCCTAACTTTAAGTGTCTACCTGATTGCATAGGATTTGGGAACAACCCGGACATCGGACCAGCTATATATTAACACAAAAAAAAACACTTTAATATTTCATCTTACTCGTTACGCATACATATATACAATTACGTAGGCAACAAATTCTCACAATACCGTCAAAAAAAACTCCATCGGGCCTATTTTCCCACGTCTATAGATTATTATCCTTCTCCCGGAATCCAAAAATAAAAAGGGTAAAAATATAAATTTTCTCCACCTTTCCTCTCGTTTATCCTTTAATAGAAGCACTTCACTATTTTTTTAATTATTTACATGTATTTACACCTTTTGACCTAATGCCAAATTTCATCACCCTTATTCTTTGGTCTCTCGTCTTTAAATAAAATCATCGTTTGGTCTGAAACACACAAATATGCCCTACCTATCCGATTTTCATTGGTATCTAAAGCTTAAAACTTTCACAAATTCTGTAATCACAAGAAAACTATATAATTTTGGCGTTCTTTTCATACATAATACTTTTTCCTAGTTACATATTCAAATTTCCAAGAAGTTCTTTGACCTTTAACATCCTATATATCGACACATTCCTTTTGTATCCGTTTCCTTCATATTAGGTTGTCATAAAATTGAACAAGACCTTAAGCATATAACTAAACTTAAAAAATCACAAAAATTTACTACGCATAAAAACGCTATTCTTAAAACACTAACTTCATGAATGAACACCGACTTACAACTTAACGAAACACTATATACTGGCCCCTTTCTTGCATTATAATAATTCCATACTGCTTCATTAATTAGATAATTATGGTTACTATACTGCATTTGTTCTAACCTAACACAAATGGTTACACTAACCTACAACTACTAATTATATCAATTAAGCTATCTTTTTTTAATAGTTTTTTTTTTTTTTTTTTTTTTTTTTTTAATTAGCTACAGACTACTGTCTGAGGCATTCTTTATTTTTTAATTGTTAATTACATAAAGTTTACACAACGACTGGTGCTAAATTATATTTTTACTTAAAATAATAAATAATGCTAAATTATAAATTATTATTATATATATATATATATATATATATATATATATATATATATATATATATATATTTAAATTTAATTTTAAATATATAATTTTATTTAAATTTAATTTTAAATATTTACATTTAATTTTAAATATTTAAATTTAATTTTAAATTTATTTATTTATTTATTTAAATTTAATTTTAAATATTTTGGTTCTTAACTTCTCCGCCCTTAATTTCAATCGTCCTCGATTGATTTAAAAATAAGGTATTTCGTGGATTCTTGTAACAGGTGTTTCAACCTGTGGAATTTTTGTGGGTTGCAAAATGAGCGTTGTTAAAGGTTTCTTTTGTGATCTTTTCAGTATCCAAATTGTAAGGCTAACAGTGCATAAGAAAGTTAGTGATATAACAATGTTTCTAATCAACGTTTCTCTTTTTATATTATGTATTGCCTTTATGTTGTTAAGATGTAACTCTTAAGGTAATTCTAATGACAATATATAATTAAGGTTTTTTGTTCTATTGGAGTATCTTGCATTAGGGCTGGAATTGGTGTCATCTGATTTACTTCCAGGTTCTGATGTATTTGGTCATCTATTTTTATTGTTGTATTGTTAAATTTAATTATAAATGTTCCATTTAGTTTATAAGTAATTGTTTCTGTTGAAACAGTTTTGCTAACATCATTCAGGAGTATTATCCCGTCTGCAATTTCTTCAAAACGAGGAATATGATGAACATTGCTTTCTGCGCATGTGGATTGTTTATTGAATATAATTTTTGTTATACAATTATCATTACTTAGATCTGATAAATAGATTTTATTACAAATTTTGATTTTATTATAAATTTTGATTTTATTATAAATTATACAATTTTCTTTTATTGCATAAATTTCATTTCCATTTAAAAATATTTCTGTAAAATTTAAATTTATTATAGAGTTATTCTTTATAATAGGTTTTACAATAAGTACTTTATATAAAGTTTCACTTGTAATTTGAATTTTAATAATGTATAAAATAAACAATAAGTTCTTTATATAAAGTTTCACTTGTAATTGGAATTTTAATAATGTATAAAATAAACAATAAGTTCTTTATATAAAGTTTCACTTGTAATTGGAATTTTAATAATGTATAAAATAAACAATAAGTTCTTTATATAAAGTTTCACTTGTAATTGGAATTTTAATAATGTATAAAATATTTGTGTTATTGCTTAATACACTTGTTTTCGATAATTCTAAAACTTCTTCTATGTTGTTGAAAGGCATATTTTCTTTTTTTAATTGATCAATTACAATGTTCATTTCTTTTTTGTTTAACAAATACGAGTTAATTATGTCGTATTTTGCCCATTGTATGGCATATTTAATATTTATAATCGCTTCCTTTGCTAATCTAACCTTGTTTGTCACTATTTCTATGTCTTCTTTTAGAATAAAATTATCCTTCCTTAAGGAGTTAGAAAATGTATTAATTAATTTAGTAATATTATTTATTTGATTACTAAAGTCTTTATTAATTATTACTTGTTTGTCATTATTATCTGTTAGCTCGTCTAATGTTTTCTAAATATATTCTGCGTCATCATGATCGGGAGATCCGGCAATAATTCTTCAAATTTTTCCTAATGCATTAATTGATCTAGGTTGTCTTTTTGGTGTGAAGTTTTTAAGTATCTCTAATAAGTCTATAGTTTGATTTGGTTCATATTTTAGCGTTGGTTGTAGAGAAATCGTCTCAGGTATATATGTTTCAATATATTTTCTTGTTTTTTGTAAAAAATCGTCATAAGAATTTAGATTTATTTGATGTATAAATTTAAATGTTCCTTCCTGAATTTTTCCGTATCCGTCACCTATCATCACAACGTTTGAGTCCGTGTAATTAAGTATTTGAACTTCTGCCTTAAGCAGTGATAGGAAAAATCTGTAACCAAAAAATAATTAATATCTTATATGGTCTTTATGAACTATTCTATTAGTTTCTGTCAATACCCAACTTCTGTTATTTTCCTTGAGTATTTCTTCTTTATATATTGATGATAATTTAGTTCCTAGTCTTTTGATGATTTTTACATAAATTTTCTGGCCTGGAGTAGTCCCTAAAAGGTTTTCGTTTTTTATTATGATTTGCCATATCTTTTTCCTGTTTCCTAACAATGGCTTCCATATTTTCTTTCCTAGTGTTTTCGTATTGTTCTGGACTAGTACTAACCCTTCTTCCAAAAAATAACTCAATAGATTTCTTGCCTGTTTTTGAGTGTATGGTGTAATTATAATTATAAACTGCTCTATCGAGTAATTCTTCAAAAGTCCTATGTGTCTTCTCTGTTTTAAGACAACGCATAATTTCCGACAATGTGGAATGAAATCGTTCCACTTGGCCGTTAACCGTACTTTTGTAGGAGGGAGTCTTGAAAACTTTTACATTCAGCTGATCTTCAAGCATAAACAAAATTGAATCTGAATTTAATGATTTTTCATTGTCTACAACTACCATTCTGGGAACACGAAAACTAAATACAATTTTCTTTAATGGTTCTCTAATATCTGCTATTGATCTAGAATTTATTACTGTTGCGTGTGCATATTTTGTGAGCTTCTCTATTGCAGTTAATGCTAAATATTTTTCAGTAGTCCAAATGTCTACGTGTAGTATTTTTTCTGCATATTGTGGGACTGGAGTAGGTGATATATTTGACTTATTAGGATGTCTATCGTATTTACCTTCCTTACAAACTTTACATTGTTTTATTATTCTATTTAGAGTATCACTCATCTTTGGGAAGTAATATTCTTCTAAGAGTTGTAATTTATTTTCTTTAGCGTTTCTGTGGGCTCTTTTATGTACTTTCAGAGATTCTTCTTCTTGTCTAGAAGGGTCAACCAAGTCTTCTACTTGGGTTTGTGAGTATCTGATTTTATATTTAGAAAAGTGAAGGGGGTATATTGATTGTATCTTACCCATAATGCTTTCGCAAGTAAACAAAGCATTCACTACACTCGGATTAAGATATCTCTTCAGAATATCCAAAAGAATGTCTTCCGAAAAGCTTGAGACTATAATAATATGTCTGTGAAAAGTTGGAAAGGTAATTTAATTGGTATTCGTTTCTGCTATAAGGATAAAAATCTGATTTCTAAAGACATTTAGACATATATTCAACTGAAGGAACTTGAACTATCTTCGCTGTGCACTGTAGCCGTTAGAGAGTCGATAGAGAATGTCGTTTTGTGGTGGTCTAGAAAGAACATCTGCAACCACATTACTTTTACCTGGCTTATAATGGAGTTCATAGTTATATTCCTCCAATATTGCTTTCCATCGCTTCATTTTTGCGTTATTGTTTTTGTTACTTAAAGCGTATGTAAGAAGTTGGTGGTCAGTGAATATTATGACTTTGGCGTGGCCATACAGATAATTTGTCAATGAATCAAGTGCCCAAATTATAGCTAGCATTTCCCTCTCGTTGGCTGCATAGTTCTCTTCCGTTTTACTCAGAGATCGAGAAATAAATGTAATTGGTTTGTTTTCCTGGCTAATGACAGCGCCAGGCTAAGTTAATATGACATCTCTAGAAGATAAGATTTTTTTTAATTTATCAAATGCTATTTTTGCGGATTCATTAAATTCTATTTTTTTTACTTGATTTGTTTCGGGATATTCGTCCCTGTTCCCCTCTTAAGAGGTTTGTCAAGGATTTCGCTATTTTAGCGTAATAGTGTTTCGGAATGGCTCCCTGATTTTGATAATGGCTCAATCCGTAAGGAGGTTGTTATCTTTGGAATCGCCTGGTTACTTGCTTTGGTCGGGGTGGTGGAGGAATGTGTGCTAATTCCGGATAGAATATATGTTGGTTCCGGGTTGGGATAGACATAAACTTCCTTTGTGAGCATAGTTAGTCCTAAAATTCTGGTTCTCCAGCTTTAGACACAAGTGTTAAGCTTTAGATAAATCTGTTGGCTCTCTCATAGCCAAAAATCTAGGTAGATCTCCTTTCACCCCTCTTATGAAGGTGTTCAATGCTTTATCTCTATAAGTTTGTGTCAATAGGTGCAAAGATTTCTATCCTATGTCCATAGCGCCAATTTTGTTAAGTATAAGGGATTGTAAACCTTTTGGTAGAATTCCTGAATGGTTCCTGTTCCCTGAACTAATGAAGTTAACTGATATTCGAGAGTACTAACATCTCTCTTATCTGCATAATGCAGAGTTAGGCAGCGAGAAATACTTTCCCAATTCAAGGGTATATTATAAGATTCTAATATGGCATCTGCATTGCCGACAATTTTATTCCTTATTACGCTGGTGATTCCAAAGTATTTGGGTGTTCCCTTTAAATGTTGGTAAATGTTCAAAATTCGTTCAACAGATTTCCTCCAGGAACTATATTCCCCTGGTTGTCCTTTAATTCCCTTAGGCTTCTGACTACGTCAGGTACCCTGTCCAAGATCAATTACTTGATCTTGGTCAATCACTTGATTCCTGGCATTGTCAGGATTTCTAATTTGTTCTTGTATTGCCTCATTGATCATTCTCCTAATTTCTATTTTTAAGTTCCTCATATTAAATGGTGCCTGATTCTCCTGTACGTTCACTACAGGTGGCCTAATTAAATTGTTTGGGTTTGACATTTTAACAAGGTATATGAAATGGCTAATTTTTTCCAATTATGAAGTGTTGCTATTATTATTTAATATATATTTTTTTATTATTATGAAACTGGAGGGTCCCGTAGAAATCGCAACCTCGAATTTTATTTTTTATTGAATCCCGTGGGATTTTTATTAGACTATTGTTTAAATTTTCTTAAATCTAGTGTTAGTTTATACTACTGTATCTTTTATAATTATTTTACTTTCTTCTTTTAAAAATTTTCACAAAATATTTATCCTTTATATAATATTTTATTATTTTCTTTACTTTGCTTTTACTTCACTTCAAAATTTTTTTACGCAATAATAATTTATCTTTTATATAATATTTTATTTTTTAATTTACTTTTTAAATTTTCCCACACAATATTTAAATTTATGTTTTTCTTTTATTTTTATGAATACAAAATTGAATTTACCTTTTAAATTTTTCACACAATATTTAAATTTATGTTCTTTTTATATCAATTAAAAATTTACTTAAATAAAGTAATTTGTTTCTAGGATTTAGCTAGGATATAGTTTGGACTCTTGAATCTTAATGGGTTTTTATATTTTAGATTTATTACACTTTTGTCATTTCTAACTTTAATATTCATGCCTCTTACTTACATTAAATATAAACTAATCATCCTAATAAGTGGAGCAGAGGCAGTTGATGATATTCAACACCCTTTCTTCTGATCGATCCAGCTACTCGGGGGCCCTTTTGTCCTTTTGTTTCTACATCACTATTCGGGGTACCGCGGGAAACGTGTTGCCTCGCAGGACTATGTGTTTTAATACCTTATTGGATTTCTATTTACCCGTTGGAACCGCGGTCCCTGCTCGGGCGCCAATTAAACTACATATCTTTTTTTAAATTTTTTTTTTTAATTAGCTTCAGACTACTGTCTGAAGCGTTCTTTATTTTTTAATTGTTAATTACACAACGTTTACACAAGGACTGGTGCTAAATTATATTTTTTTACTTAAAATAATAAATAATGCTAAATTCAATAAACTCCACCCAGACGCAGAGTCAGCAATATTTTTATTATGTTGAAATGTATTGCAACATAAGTTTATTACTTTTTGTCGCTAATTTGTTTAGATAAGCTGACCTGAAATATTTAAATTTAATTTTAAATATTTTGGTTCTTAACTTATCACAGCTTTAAGAAATTATTTTAGTCTATTGCACTAAACCAGGGGTGCGCAAAAACACAGAAACAGTTAAAATGATGAATACACTGAAATTCAAACGCTGTAGAAAAATAGGTATTCATACATAGTACAAGCATGCATAAATTTATGTAGCTTATTATTAACACTTCTCGGTGTAGAAATCAAAATTTTAGCTCTCTTCAAAATCTCTTAAAATTAAAAAAAAACACACACACAAAAATGCGCGCTACACCCCTTCTAACAAGCCACTGATATATTTTTGTGTCCCACGCACATATTTTTTGTTGTAAATGTGATTGTCGTTTGAAATGGTGTAAGCAAAGCGTATGCATTTTTTTTATACAAGATTTTTTAGCATTGTTAATTTATTCCAATTTCTTAAGTTTTTTATAGAAAAATAATACAAAAACACTTTTTTAGAAATTATAATAGCAATATCAATAAATACTGTATGATATTTAAATTAGAAGAGTATGTAATAAAGGTTAGCGATACAGTTGATTTTGCACATATCAGGACAATTTTTAGTAGGTTTTTTTCTTTTAGCAACCCTGGTTGTAATATTCACGAAGAGAATAAATAAAAAGCCTAAAAATTTCGTAATCTGAACAATATGGATGAGCGTCACTGCACTAACTAGTATTCTATTGCACTATGTTTCGTTCTCATACACTGTGGAAGGTTCTAATTTTCTTAAACGGCGTAAAGCCGATGTCTTCCGTTTGAACGCCATTTTACTGTTACGTGTCCCTTTTTCTTGTAGCGACGTTGGCTCTAGGGTGAATGAGTGGTTAGCATCGGACAGACACTCTTACGGGGAAGTCTCTTTCACTCACACATGACTCTGCCTTAAGAAAAAACGTAAACTAAACATGATTTTATTGAATAAAGAAAAATCATATGAAAGCAATCGATGCCACAAGTGCTGCACTTAAAATTAAATTTTTTCTTTTCAGGAAAACAAAGTATTCTTCGCAAAAGATATTTTCTTAGTCAGCGAAAAAAACAAACAAAAGTTCTATTTACACTCGAAGCGTAGGTTTTAGAAAATGTTGTACACATACAACATGGCGCATAAACGGAGTAAAAAAGCCAATTGTTTTTATTAAAAGAAAATATTACATTTATATATTTTTTGATTATATTTAATGTATTTTGAAGTATTTTAGGTGGTTTATACTTCTATATAATCTTCCATAGGATTATCTTATAGTTTTGTTAATTTTATATTTTTAGGTGCTCTTTTTGAAACTCCTGCTTAATTCTAGAATCCTCAGAGAATGTATAGTGTATTTATTCAGCTTTAAGCTCTGATTTTTCTAATTCATTGGGCAGTTCAATCCTCCGCACAAACATTACCAGAAATTTTCGCTTCGTCTGTATGAATTTTTATCAATAATATTTCAGATTCTGCCCTAGTATCATCCTAATCAAACTCAAGAATTCGTTACATTCCTCTTGCTGTTAAACACTTTTACCGTTTCATAATTGACTAAATATACAAAAAGTAAATAATGAGCTGGAAAAGAACGCATATGTAAAGGAAATTGCAACAAAAAATATTAAAGGAAATACCCCGCTTATACACCATGTTGCATATATACAACAGATAAATTATAGTCCTAAGATATCGTCTGATTTAAATGCTCACATCTTTTTTGTTACATTTCACTTTTTTTAAACTATTGTTACTGGAAAAAAATTTGCATTTCATTTTCACAATTTTCTTTCGTTTTTCCAAAAAAAAAGTTAGGCACTTATTTCACAAAATATATATAGAATAATGAAAAGACTTGAACGAACGAAAATTATAGTAAGAAACACAAAAATTTTTTCGCTTCAGCAAAATTAGTATAAAAAACTAATCTAAAGCCAGTGTACCCAATTTAGCGCCTTTCGTATTTTCTCTCTTTAGCGCTTTTTTCAAAAAACATTTATTCATATAAACTATGGAATTAAAATGCTTTATGCTGAGAAAATTACTTTATACCAGATAGTATTTGTACAAAAATCAATAAAAATAATGTTCTTGAAACGTGTCTCAAATCAAAGGGTCCATTTTATAAGTTATTTGAAATAAAATAAATTAAAAATTAAATATTTTTAAGAAAAAAGCTATAAATGTTAATAATTTAATTATAGGGTGAGCAATTCAAAAGTTTAAATTTAAAAAACCATAAAACAAAAACGGTTTGAAATTTTGCCAAATTTACTTTTTTGCTGTGAAGTACTATTGTTCCGGTTAGAAATGAAATATTATTAATTATAATAATTAACTTAATAATAATTAACTTTTTCGAGTGTATGGGGTCGTGTCTCGGCAATGGCATCACGAATGTTTGCTTTCAAATGCTCAATTGTTTCTGGTTTGTCGGAATAACGTTTATCTTTGACGGCGCCCCACAGAGAATAGTCCAACAGTGTGATATCGCAGCTAATTGGCGGCCACTTGACATCAAAATTTCGGCTAATTAAATGGCCATTAAACGTTTGACGCAATATATCCTGTTGAAACCAAACATCGTTCACATCAATACCATAAAGAGCAGGCACAAAAAATCGGTTATCATGGTGCGATAAGTGTCTCTATTGACGGTTATGTCTGCGAAATATCAAATATTAACAAATGATGCCTCCGCTTCACAAGCCACACCAAATGTTTATAAATGTCTGAATAAAATTTACATCAATCACAGCCGCATTCCATATCTCGCAACCATTCAAAAATTGACTTCACACACGAGTTAAAACCGTTAATTGTGTAGAGAATGTCTTATAGCATTCAGTCGACAAAAAGATTCGATCTGTTCCGAATATCAGCACTGGTATCGCCGGACGTCGTGGGGATACTGCCGAGATAGCAAACAGGCTGGACATCTCCCATATTTCTGTTCAGAATCCGAAAGATCGTTGTGTTATTAGCGTTGATTCCCATAATTTTGGTTTTGGACATGATTATCTGTAGAGTTGGGTCGTTTAGCTCTTCTAATGAGCTAGTTCGTTCACTTACAACAAAAAACATGCGTGTAATACAAAAATTTTTGTTATGTATGTGTGTGTTTAGAATCCAATTAGTAAAAAAAAAAACTTAAAGAATATTTTCGATTTAAAAATCTTTATGTTCAAAGTAAACATGCGAGTAGTTCTTTAGATTGCACCACTGATAATCAAATGAAAGCTACATATATTATTACTTTAGCTTTAGCAAAAAAATGTCGCTAATAGATAGCCATATTGAGGCATTGCTAAAAATGAAATGCTATCTGAGGGAAATTGATAAGTTGATGGATTTAATCAAAAACAAGAAAAATGATTTAACTTCGCCTACTGTTCTTTAAATGAATCTAATTTTCTGTTAAAATATTTCCGTATTTTAAAAGTTCTGCACTCGAATGCTATTCACTTTTCATATTAACATCTTTATCAAAAAAAAGATACAATTGCATTTTTTTCTATTCCTTTCACATGGATTAGAAAATCAATAAAGCATTTATTTGACAGTACTTTATTAAACAGCTAATCAAATATGTAAACCGGGCTTTGTTTGTGCAAAATATTTTAATCTATGACAGTAAGTTCTCACTTTAAAAAAACCTAGATTCGGATTTGTCCATACTTTCATATAAACACACGGAAGAGTATCTAGCATTTTTAATCTGCCCTTTTGTAAAGTAAAAAGAATAATAAGATTTTTCGGAGTCTTATTTATATTTCAGACATGTATCTTTATAAATAAAAAGATAAATAGCATTTCATCCAATACAAACTGTAAGTTTTAAAGGAAAAACAAAAATGGATAAAAAAAATTATTTCAACGCATAATCAGACAAGGTAAAGTATGAATACTTCGCATTAACACAATCAGTAACAATTTTTATATCCTTTGTAATCTAGAACAGATAGGAAGCTTATTAGAATAAATTTTGTCACACTTCCGTCGAATGAACAAAGTTCAACATTTCTAATATAGTCAATTTAGGCAAGAGTTGGCAACCCACTGGGTAACCAAATTAAACCTACCCGAGCTTTATTTGATATATTAAAAAAACCGGGTGGAATTTTAGGTTTTTTTTTTTTGTATAATCAAACAAATTTAATTTAAAGCAGCGTTACCGTTGTGTTCTTTCAAATGGTGGCACAAAAAGACGCACAAAAAGTTGCATTTTAGAAAAAAAAGGTCGCACAGCTTGTTTTATCGTTTTTATTTAAATAAAAAGTGAAACAGAGAAAAACAAAAATAATTCAATACTTTAATAAATGGCAAATAATTCATTACTAATGGTAAAATTAAATTTTTTATAATATAACTTTATAGCAATATGTATAAGATATATTTGTAAATAAGAAAGTATACACATATGTACATATATATAATATACAGTGGTGGTTAAAACATTTGCAACTAAAGCTGTATTCCAGTTCTTTAATTACCCAATTCTTTCCGATTTGTTTTTAATCCTTGACTTTTGGTATATTTATAACTTTGTTGATTGCTTTTTGTAATTAATAATTTATTACAAAATTCCACATTAGTCATTCAGCTTTTCAAGAAATAATATTTTTACTTAATTTGATACTCGTGCATTGAATTTTTGGAAAAATGGCCGGCAGCAAATACATTTCTGAATTAAAAATCAGAATTTTGCACGATTTTCGAAACGGAATTTCACACAAAGAAATTTCACTAAAATATTTTACTTCAAAATCGACAACTTGTCTTAAAGGCAATAATAGCAATATCCATACGGTGCATAAGGGAGTAAGACCTCGTAACAATAGTACACCAAGACAGTAAAATCAAAAACTTTTTTGTGAAATATAATATAATGTAATACCTGGAAAAGCGAAAAGTGATATTTCCATTATTGTTGGTATTTCAACCAATAAAGAGCCAGGTAATATCGTTTCAGAAGTTTAAAGCATGTAAAAATATCCCCTTATATCCGAAAAGAATAAAGAAATTTGTCTCAACTTGTTACGAGCACATGCGAATTAGATTCCACAACAATGGAGTACAATATTAAGTCTTCGAGGATCAAAAGCAAGAATTTGTGTTCGAAGACCCGTTGCAAATGTTGTGACCACCACTGTATATATATGTATGTATTTAAAATTTTATATATACTACTTTTATGGACCTTTTTAATACACAACTATAAACGGTTTATTTCGTTTAAATAATTAATTCTTTTTCTATTAAGTAATAGCAAAATATCGGAAGAAGAAAGACCCTTAAGTAAAATGCAACTTTTGTAATTATTTGCATTTTATTTTAAATTTATTTTTTTGAAACTTGCTTTTTATATTCTTCTATCAGTTCACTATTTGAAATCCAATTTTCTATTTCCTTATCTAATAAATTTAATGAAGACAACATGGATGCACAAGTTTCTGCTTTTAATCTATTTGTTAACTTATTATTCACAAGGCCTAATTTAGAAAAAACTCGTTCAGCGCACGCGCTGTTGTGAGTTAACATATGCACAGCCAGCTTGTATAAGTTTAAGTACAAAGGTTAATTTAATGAATTTTTAGTATTACGCATTGTGTGCCAAAAATGTTCACAATTCCTAAACTTAAAATTGAGTTCATATTGTATATCTTCTGCCTTACTCTCTAATAATTTATATTCGCTAATAACAGCCTCTTGATCACTTATAATATAATTAAATTCTGAAATGAGATCTATGTAGGCAATATCTTCAGCGCTTGTAAAGGAGCTTGTTTGAAAAAACTTAAGACTTTCAGCCTTTTATCATTAATGTTGATTCAAAATAATATTTCGTCACATAGTTTTTGGTAAAACTTTAAAATATTTGTTTTTATTGCTATACATTCCACATCCGATGTATTTATTGCTATTTCAGCTTCATGGCCTATGTATATATTTGTAATATATTTTATATTAGAAGTATCTTTGTAATTAGTAGTCTCAGTCTTTGATACTTTAATGTATTCTATTTTGGAAAATTTGCGCAAAAATTTCTTTCGTGTAACTCAATAAAAATATAATTTGTGATGTTTCACTCTGAAAACATTTATTTAGTTTGTTCATTATACTGAATATATAGGACACAAATTTTATATAAACCAGATTTTCAAATTTTAAACCATCTTGAATAACGCTAATTTTTTCTGAAGTTGATCTTATTTATTAATATTCTAGCGATTATGAAATTTGGCTGTGAAAAATCTGATTTAAAGATAAAAAAATTTTAGTGGTGCTAATGTCACAAAAAAAGTGGCAAAAGTGGCAACAAAGTAGCAAAATTTAATGCATTTTGAAAAGTCGCACAAAGTAATTTTGGCCGTCAAAAAAGTTGTAAAATGCGAATTCAACGGTATGACTTATTTGAAGGTTTTCACTGTGTATTTACAAAAAAAAATTTAATTTCTGTGTTGGAAGTACAAATTATTTTGACACGTTTTTTAGCCCAAAAAATGAATTTATTTTAAAAGATATTGAATTAATAGGTAAATCAAAATGTTGCCCATCATTGCTAACAACTTTATCCCATCTCTATTGTGATTTTGGAATCTCGTCTCAAAAACACTTCTAGCCTTTTGTGGCTTCTCATAATTAAAGACAATCATGTTGCCAAATCATGTTGTATCCGTCGAAGCAGCAAGCAATAATTTTTGATCGTTTCTAAAATTTGTTGGGTAACTTTTGCGACGTGAAACCGTGCGTTGTCACTCAAGATAATCTCCCATGTGCTGAAAAACGCAAAATTTTTAAATCACTTGTGAGTTTCATATTGCAAATCTAATATTTGTATGTGCCGGAGATCGCGTAATTTGTTTAACACGTAAATATGTAAAATCCGTTAAAACTTATTTTTTGAATGAAAATAAAAACAGCTATGCACTGAAAAATCAAGATTATAAATATTCACTTGGGAATTTTTTTGACTAAAATTGATCGAAATAATGTATTTTTGAATGTTGTTAGTTATTGCAAAATACACAAGTTCACTTAGAGGTCACTTCATTCTTTGCTAGCGACTTGAAATAGCAAAATACCTTGTGATTGCGATTTCCAGCACAAATGTGTGACTACAAATTTTAACCGAAATTTTTTTGCGATATATGAGTCTCAGCACATGGGCTGTTTGTCCATATATTCCGGCCATTTTTCTCATAATTAACGTTTCGAACGAAGTAATTGCAGTGTGTACCGTGGTTTTAGCAGCTCGTAGTACATAACGCCCCTTTTGTCCTACCAGGAGCTTAAAATTGCATTATAAATAATAAAACATAGTAATTGCACTAACAAATAAAAAAATATTGTTGAATTGTATGAAATTTAAAAGCAATAATTAAGCCAAAAAAAAACCAGTAAACCCGGTGGGCTGATTTCTTTTTTTTTTAACCCAGGTTTTTGCCAACGTTACTTTAAGCTGAACAAGGACGTCGCCTTTTATGATGGACTCCCCTAGCTAATTCACCATAAAAATGTTCTTTTACATAAGGTTCTGGGCTCCATGCGGATATTTCTTAAAGTTTGGAATAGTTACGGATCAACGAAAGCTTTGTAACACCTGACGTGTTTTTGAGATCCTTAGCTTGATTGAATTCGCTTTATTTTTAATACCCAATTTGCCTGCACTTTTCTTTACACTTTATTCCCGAATATTTTTTTTTATTTTTATATTATTTTATATGTTGTAAACATTAGTGAATACTGAGTTGTTTTGTTAATAAAAATATGATTTTCGTATTTTAAATGGGAAATTTTACTTTCAGATTTTTTTAACTTGAAGTGCAGATAATGCTGATTTTTTATTTTAAATATTCCGATTTTTAATCAAAATCAATCAGCACCCCTGCTAGTAGTGCTTAAAAGTAAAAATGTAGTTGGGTTAGTGAGGACACGAAAATTGCTCTCTGAGAGTTAAGTTGAAGTGCATTAGCATTCTTAGTGTCGGAATGAATTTGTTTTATTAAAAAAGTGAAAATGTTAATATTTTGTGCAAAATTTTAGTATTATCGAAAAAAATAAAATAAAAAATACAGTTAAAAAAAATATTACATCAGCACACACCTGTACGCATGTTCATTGACGACTAAAGGCCGAATTAGTCTGGAAGTAACGTAGACGGGACGTAAAAGTAACGTGATCAAAACGTCAAGTGTGGTTAGCTGGTGAAGTAAAAACATGTCAGCTGTTTTCAAATGTGTGTGTGTAAACATAAAAGAAAAAGAAACAAAAAACAATAATAATAATTTAAAACATACACTTTTAAATTTTTGTTTATTTATTTTAGTTATGTCAGCTGATGTTGTGTGTGAAATAAAAAGTAGAAAAATTATGCTGAAAACAGAAACACCACGTCTACGTTACGTTCGTTACAGAACAACTAACCATTTGTAAGTATTCTCTATTTGGTTATCGTATCTTCTGACACGTCAAAAGTAACATGTTCGAAATTTCAAGTGTGGCTGGTTGGTGAAGTAAAAACGTGTCAGCTGTTTTCAACTGTGTGTGTGTAAACAACAAAAGAAAAAAGAAACAAAAAATAAATTGTAAATTATTTCATGTTCTTGCACCAACAATATTAATTTTTCATCATCCATTTTATTTCCGTTTTTTATTACTTAATAATTATAATTTAAAACACACACATTTTTCATTATTTATTTCATTTAAGCGCAAATTCTTTGTTTATACTTTTATGTCAACGCAAATTCTTTGTTTACAATTTTATGTCAGCTTACGTTGTGTGTGAAGTAAAACACCACGTCTACATTACTTTCGTTACAGAGCAACTAACCATTTGTATGTATTCTCCATTTAGTTATTTGTATGTATTCTCCATTTTGGTGCATTTTAACAGAAGTTTAAAAATCTCTATGCTATTAAAATTTATTAATTCTCGCAATCCTATTTATTTTCTATAAACGAAAAGCAGACAAACAGAGGAGTCTACACAATTAGTTACAAGCTATTGTCATAAAAAACTTAACAGCAGAAGCAAAACAACAAGAATAAATTTACTGTGAGCGTCAGAATAAGGTGTACACCCCCATTTTTTACAATTAAGTTTTAATTTTGCCGCTGTGGTATATTACCAAGGCCAGACCATCTGAAAAAAACTTTTTCGACTTCACTATTGCATGCGCTGTTCAGAGCCGGCGTTAAACTGTTTAATGAGTCTAAAAATAGAATCGTGTGCAGCTCATTGACTGAGTGAAGTCCCGGTGTTCTTTCATGGAACGTTATGGGATAAATTTAAACATTTTGTGTTTTTTTAAAACTATCTAAGGTTTCACAAAATTTAAAAAATTACAAAAGAATTATTGCAATAATACGGATATGTTATAGCACGGATATGTTATAGTTATGATACGGAATGTTCTCCATATTTTAGACGTCAAAAAGTTTACTGCATTAATTCGATGTTTTCATAAAATAAAAAATTTTGTATTTTATTACTCGTTTTATTTTTTTGTTATTACTGATTAATACTGTTACGTTTTAACCTTTTTAAAAAGTTTCACTGCGTTTAAATTGCGTTAAAATAAAAACCGCCTTATTTTGTTGTTTTACAGTTTTTATTTATTCCAATATAACTTATATACTGTTTGTCTTAGTACACTTAATTTTTGTTTACACAACACTTTTATTTCCGCTTTAACACAACTTTATTTATTGACAGCCAAACGATAACTAACTTGTAGGTAAAGCAGCTCCTTTATATTCCTAATTGCCTATAGTTGGGAGGTTCCGGAAATATCGACCATCTACTATTTTCATATCCGTTAATTCAAATGTATCGTAAAGATGGTCGATTTGGCAGTGCTGCCACATTAACAGGGTGACCCAAAATATACCACAATTCTACAATACAGTTTTAAAGCGCTGATGTGTTGTATTTTTATTTTTTTTTTTGTAACATACTAATTACACTGGTCTACAAAAAGCAAAAAATTGTCTCGCCTTTAAATAAAATTATATGAAATTTCCTATAAATCAACTGAATAAAACTTTTTCGTATTTTAAACAGTTTCGGAGTTATTCAAAATTATTAGCTACGAAAAAAATTTGTTTCGTGCAAAATTAGAGCAATTTTTTCAAGTCAAAAAATTTTTCAGAATGAATATTTTAGATGTTAAGCACTTAAATTAAAGTTTAAAGTGCTTAGAATAAAATAAGCTTTAAATCATGAAAATCGTTTGACTGTACTGCAGGTATCTGCATATATTTAATATATATATATATATATATATATATATATATATATATATATATATATATATATATATATATATATATATATATTTAAAGCTATTAAAACAATCTTGGTAGAAAACTAGATTCTTCTTCTTCTGTTTCTTAAAAAAAAGAAAAAGAAACTTCCACTAGGAAACATGTCCTTTGCACAAAATTAAAATTTTTCACTTTTATAGAATATAATTAAAAAAAAAAAATTCACAGACTTCCTCACCTTTGCTAGGCACTCCTGATCTGCGTAAAATTAAGTTAAGCAATGTGGCTTGAAATAAGCGGTTATATTAAATAAGGGTGACATAATATGATTTCAAGAAAAAAAATATATAAAAACCACCGTTCATTTATGTTCATATATGATAATGTCAATAGACATACCCCTCAAATCGGTAAAAGAAGAGAAAAAACAAGTTCAGCCACATAGTCGAAACAACCTAACAATGTACTTTGTTCCTACGCAACGCTGTTTTAAGAAATATTTTTAGTAGACAAAATAAAAATGTAGCAACAATTACAAGTTCCTCAACATTTGTATATGAACGGTTTAATTATTATGTTATTCAAGACAAAATAAAAAGAATTATACGACTTTTATAAACTAATATCATTTGCGTGAAATGTACCGACAGGTTTATTTTCGAAGTCTACCAACACAGAGTAGTGATTACAAAGTTTCTCTTTTACTGTTGCTTTCAAAATCAAACTTTGTGATAAATTGTTTTTGTGCTTTACTTTGAGCAAAGTTACTACGCAGAACTTCTTGACCTATGTGGACTGTAGTTGGCCTTGTTCGCAAGTTATAATTCTTCTGGTTTTACTCGTAAGGATTTTTCAGATACTTTAGAATGTCTTTACGTATTAAATATAATTTATCCTGTCGGTTCTTTTTGAACTTTTCATTTTTTTAAAGAGAATAAGCTGAACCATGCGTTGTCATGTTTAAACCAAATAAGACTTGATACGGCGACATATATATATTGATTGGTGATATCCTTTTCTTAAAGCACAACTGATAGCACTCAGACGTTCGTCCCATTTTGTGTGATCCGCTTTCAAGTAGGCTTTAATTGCAGCTATGATGGATCGGTTTACTCTCACCGAAATGTTTGATTGCTAGGAGTATAGAGCAGTATAAACGTATTGTATTCCCAAGGATGTAAAAATTGCGTTTAAATCACCTGCTTTAAATTTCGATCTATTATCTCTTACGATAACTTCCGGGACTCTGTAGGTGTGAAAAATATCCTTCTCTAGATAATCCTCTACGTTACATTCGTTACAGAACAACTAACCATTTGTAAGTATTCTCTATTTGGTTATCGTATCTTCTGACACGTCAAAAGTAACATGTTCGAAATTTTAAGTGTGGCTGGTTGGTGAAGTAAAAACGTGTCAGCTGTTTTCAACCGTGTGTGTGTAAGCAACAAAAGAAAAAAGAAACAAAAAATAAATTGTAAATTATTTCATGTTCTTGCACCAACAATATTAATTTTTCATCATCCATTTTATTTCCGTTTATTATTACTTAATAATTATAATTTAAAACACACACATTTTTCATTATTTATTTCATTTAAGCGCAAATTCTTTGTTTATACTTTTATGTCAACGCAAATTCTTTGTTTACAATTTTATGTCAGCTTACGTTGTGTGTGAAGTAAAACACCACGTCTACATTACTTTCGTTACAGAGCAACTAACCATTTGTATGTATTCTCCATTTAGTTATTTGTATGTATTCTCCATTTTGGTGCATTTTAACAGAAGTTTAAAAATCTCTATGCTATTAAAATTTATTAATTCTCGCAATCCTATTTATTTTCTATAAACGAAAAGCAGACAAACAGAGGAGTCTACACAATTAGTTACAAGCTATTGTCATAAAAAACTTAACAGCAGAAGCAAAACAACAAGAATAAATTTACTGTGAGCGTCAGAATAAGGTGTACACCCCCATTTTTTACAATTAAGTTTTAATTTTGCCGCTGTGGTATATTACCAAGGCCAGACCATCTGAAAAAAACTTTTTCGACTTCACTATTGCATGCGCTGTTCAGAGCCGGCGTTAAACTGTTTAATGAGTCTAAAAATAGAATCGTGTGCAGCTCATTGACTGAGTGAAGTCCCGGTGTTCTTTCATGGAACGTTATGGGATAAATTTAAACATTTTGTGTTTTTTTAAAACTATCTAAGGTTTCACAAAATTTAAAAAATTACAAAAGAATTATTGCAATAATACGGATATGTTATAGCACGGATATGTTATAGTTATGATACGGAATGTTCTCCATATTTTAGACGTCAAAAAGTTTACTGCATTAATTCGATGTTTTCATAAAATAAAAAATTTTGTATTTTATTACTCGTTTTATTTTTTTGTTATTACTGATTAATACTGTTACGTTTTAACCTTTTTAAAAAGTTTCACTGCGTTTAAATTGCGTTAAAATAAAAACCGCCTTATTTTGTTGTTTTACAGTTTTTATTTATTCCAATATAACTTTTATACTGTTTGTCTTAGTACACTTAATTTTTGTTTACACAACACTTTTATTTCCGCTTTAACACAACTTTATTTATTGACAGCCAAACGATAACTAACTTGTAGGTAAAGCAGCTCCTTTATATTCCTAATTGCCTATAGTTGGGAGGTTCCGGAAATATCGACCATCTACTATTTTCATATCCGTTAATTCAAATGTATCGCAAAGATGGTCGATTCGGCAGTGCTGCCACATTAACAGGGTGACCCAAAATATACCACAATTCTACAATACAGTTTTAAAGCGCTGATGTGTTGTATTTTTATTTTTTTTTTTTGTAACATACTAATTACACTGGTCTACAAAAAGCAAAAAATTGTCTCGCCTTTAAATAAAATTATATGAAATATCCTATAAATCAACTGAATAAAACTTTTTCGTATTTTAAACAGTTTCGGAGTTATTCAAAATTATTAGCTACGAAAAAAATTTGTTTCGTGCAAAATTAGAGCAATTTTTTCAAGTCAAAAAATTTTTCAGAATGAATATTTTAGATGTTAAGCACTTAAATTAAAGTTTAAAGTGCTTAGAATAAAATAAGCTTTAAATCATGAAAATCGTTTGACTGTACTGCAGGTATCTGCATATATTTAATATATATATATATATATATATATATATATATATATATATATATATATATATATATATATATATATATATATATTTAAAGCTATTAAAACAATCTTGGTAGAAAACTAGATTCTTCTTCTTCTGTTTCTTAAAAAAAAAGAAAAAGAAACTTCCACTAGGAAACATGTCCTTTGCACAAAATTAAAATTTTTCACTTTTATAGAATATAATTAAAAAAAAAAAATTCACAGACTTCCTCACCTTTGCTAGGCACTCCTGATCTGCGTAAAATTAAGTTAAGCAATGTGGCTTGAAATGAGCGGTTATATTAAATAAGGGTGACATAATATGATTTCAAGAAAAAAAATATATAAAAACCACCGTTCATTTATGTTCATATATGATAATGTCAATAGACATACCCCTCAAATCGGTAAAAGAAGAGAAAAAACAAGTTCAGCCACATAGTCGAAACAACCTAACAATGTACTTTGTTCCTACGCAACGCTGTATTTAAGAAATATTTTTAGTAGACAAAATAAAAATGTAGCAACAATTACAAGTTCCTCAACATTTGTATATGAACGGTTTAATTATTATGTTATTCAAGACAAAATAAAAAGAATTATACGACTTTTATAAACTAATATCATTTGCGTGAAATGTACCGACAGGTTTATTTTCGAAGTCTACCAACACAGAGTAGTGATTACAAAGTTTCTCTTTTACTGTTGCTTTCAAAATCAAACTTTGTGATAAATTGTTTTTGTGCTTTACTTTGAGCAAAGTTACTACGCAGAACTTCTTGACCTATGTGGACTGTAGTTGGCCTTGTTCGCAAGTTATAATTCTTCTGGTTTTACTCGTAAGGATTTTTCAGATACTTTAGAATGTCTTTACGTATTAAATATAATTTATCCTGTCGGTTCTTTTTGAACTTTTCATTTTTTTAAAGAGAATAAGCTGAACCATGCGTTGTCATGTTTAAACCAAATAAGACTTGATACGGCGACATATATATATTGATTGGTGATATCCTTTTCTTAAAGCACAACTGATAGCACTCAGACGTTCGTCCCATTTTGTGTGATCCGCTTTCAAGTAGGCTTTAATTGCAGCTATGATGGATCGGTTTACTCTCACCGAAATGTTTGATTGCTAGGAGTATAGAGCAGTATAAACGTATTGTATTCCCAAGGATGTAAAAATTGCGTTTAAATCACCTGCTTTAAATTTCGATCTATTATCTCTTACGATAACTTCCGGGACTCTGTAGGTGTGAAAAATATCCTTCTCTAGATAATCCTCTACGTTACGTTCGTTACAGAACAACTAACCATTTGTAAGTATTCTCTATTTGGTTATCGTATCTTCTGACACGTCAAAAGTAACATGTTCGAAATTTTAAGTGTGGCTGGTTGGTGAAGTAAAAACGTGTCAGCTGTTTTCAACTGTGTGTGTGTAAGCAACAAAAGAAAAAAGAAACAAAAAATAAATTGTAAATTATTTCATGTTCTTGCACCAACAATATTAATTTTTCATCATCCATTTTATTTCCGTTTATTATTACTTAATAATTATAATTTAAAACACACACATTTTTCATTATTTATTTCATTTAAGCGCAAATTCTTTGTTTATACTTTTATGTCAACGCAAATTCTTTGTTTACAATTTTATGTCAGCTTACGTTGTGTGTGAAGTAAAACACCACGTCTACATTACTTTCGTTACAGAGCAACTAACCATTTGTATGTATTCTCCATTTAGTTATTTGTATGTATTCTCCATTTTGGTGCATTTTAACAGAAGTTTAAAAATCTCTATGCTATTAAAATTTATTAATTCTCGCAATCCTATTTATTTTCTATAAACGAAAAGCAGACAAACATAGGAGTCTACACAATTAGTTACAAGCTATTGTCATAAAAAACTTAACAGCAGAAGCAAAACAACAAGAATAAATTTACTGTGAGCGTCAGAATAAGGTGTACACCCCCATTTTTTACAATTAAGTTTTAATTTTGCCGCTGTGGTATATTACCAAGGCCAGACCATCTGAAAAAAACTTTTTCGACTTCACTATTGCATGCGCTGTTCAGAGCCGGCGTTAAACTGTTTAATGAGTCTAAAAATAGAATCGTGTGCAGCTCATTGACTGAGTGAAGTCCCGGTGTTCTTTCATGGAACGTTATGGGATAAATTTAAACATTTTGTGTTTTTTTAAAACTATCTAAGGTTTCACAAAATTTAAAAAATTACAAAAGAATTATTGCAATAATACGGATATGTTATAGCACGGATATGTTATAGTTATGATACGGAATGTTCTCCATATTTTAGACGTCAAAAAGTTTACTGCATTAATTCGATGTTTTCATAAAATAAAAAATTTTGTATTTTATTACTCGTTTTATTTTTTTGTTATTACTGATTAATACTGTTACGTTTTAACCTTTTTAAAAAGTTTCACTGCGTTTAAATTGCGTTAAAATAAAAACCGCCTTATTTTGTTGTTTTACAGTTTTTATTTATTCCAATATAACTTTTATACTGTTTGTCTTAGTACACTTAATTTTTGTTTACACAACACTTTTATTTCCGCTTTAACACAACTTTATTTATTGACAGCCAAACGATAACTAACTTGTAGGTAAAGCAGCTCCTTTATATTCCTAATTGCCTATAGTTGGGAGGTTCCGGAAATATCGACCATCTACTATTTTCATATCCGTTAATTCAAATGTATCGCAAAGATGGTCGATTCGGCAGTGCTGCCACATTAACAGGGTGACCCAAAATATACCACAATTCTACAATACAGTTTTAAAGCGCTGATGTGTTGTATTTTTATTTTTTTTTTTGTAACATACTAATTACACTGGTCTACAAAAAGCAAAAAATTGTCTCGCCTTTAAATAAAATTATATGAAATTTCCTATAAATCAACTGAATAAAACTTTTTCGTATTTTAAACAGTTTCGGAGTTATTCAAAATTATTAGCTACGAAAAAAATTTGTTTCGTGCAAAATTAGAGCAATTTTTTCAAGTCAAAAAATTTTTCAGAATGAATATTTTAGATGTTAAGCACTTAAATTAAAGTTTAAAGTGCTTAGAATAAAATAAGCTTTAAATCATGAAAATCGTTTGACTGTACTGCAGGTATCTGCATATATTTAATATATATATATATATATATATATATATATATATATATATATATATATATATATATATATATATTTAAAGCTATTAAAACAATCTTGGTAGAAAACTAGATTCTTCTTCTTCTGTTTCTTAAAAAAAAAGAAAAAGAAACTTCCACTAGGAAACATGTCCTTTGCACAAAATTAAAATTTTTCACTTTTATAGAATATAATTAAAAAAAAAAAATTCACAGACTTCCTCGCCTTTGCTAGGCACTCCTGATCTGCGTAAAATTAAGTTAAGCAATGTGGCTTGAAATGAGCGGTTATATTAAATAAGGGTGACATAATATGATTTCAAGAAAAAAAATATATAAAAACCACCGTTCATTTATGTTCATATATGATAATGTCAATAGACATACCCCTCAAATCGGTAAAAGAAGAGAAAAAACAAGTTCAGCCACATAGTCGAAACAACCTAACAATGTACTTTGTTCCTACGCAACGCTGTATTTAAGAAATATTTTTAGTAGACAAAATAAAAATGTAGCAACAATTACAAGTTCCTCAACATTTGTATATGAACGGTTTAATTATTATGTTATTCAAGACAAAATAAAAAGAATTATACGACTTTTATAAACTAATATCATTTGCGTGAAATGTACCGACAGGTTTATTTTCGAAGTCTACCAACACAGAGTAGTGATTACAAAGTTTCTCTTTTACTGTTGCTTTCAAAATCAAACTTTGTGATAAATTGTTTTTGTGCTTTACTTTGAGCAAAGTTACTACGCAGAACTTCTTGACCTATGTGAACTGTAGTTGGCCTTGTTCGCAAGTTATAATTCTTCTGGTTTTACTCGTAAGGATTTTTCAGATACTTTAGAATGTCTTTACGTATTAAATATAATTTATCCTGTCGGTTCTTTTTGAACTTTTCATTTTTTTAAAGAGAATAAGCTGAACCATGCGTTGTCATGTTTAAACCAAATAAGACTTGATACGGCGACATATATATATTGATTGGTGATATCCTTTTCTTAAAGCACAACTGATAGCACTCAGACGTTCGTCCCATTTTGTGTGATCCGCTTTCAAGTAGGCTTTAATTGCAGCTATGATGGATCGGTTTACTCTCACCGAAATGTTTGATTGCTAGGAGTATAGAGCAGTATAAACGTATTGTATTCCCAAGGATGTAAAAATTGCGTTTAAATCACCTGCTTTAAATTTCGATCTATTATCTCTTACGATAACTTCCGGGACTCTGTAGGTGTGAAAAATATCCTTCTCTAGATAATCCCTAATAATGGTTTATGTGAATTTTTTACACGATGTAGCGCCACTGATTCAGGTTTTAGGATGAAATTTTAATGTTTCGTTGACTTATATGTTTCACAATTTGTTACAAAGTTTCTTACACCAGCTGCTATTGCGGGCAACAAAATGATCTTATTAATCCCAGGGTTTTACTCATTCCTCCATGTCTTACTTTAATTTTCTTCTTTTCCATCATATTGATCAACGCGAATGCATATATATATATATCTCATTAACTTTAATATCTGGAAAGTCTGATTGATTTTCATTTACTCTTTCTTCAAATCGCTATAATTTTCTTCGTCAGAACAAGGTGATTTTAAATCAATTTCTGGCTCCAAATTATCTATACTATCAACTTACTCATAAGGTATACGCCACAAGGCATCTGGTACTATATTGTCACTGCCTTTACGGTGACTTACAGTAAATTTATAAGATGGTTGGTTGTCATCAGCCGTACTAAGCTAGAATGATCAGGTATAATTTCAAATTCTTGGAGTTCCAAGTAACAACGAAATTTTTGTATAGCTTCGATGGTGGCTGCCATGCATTCACTCTCCGTAACGCTATAATTTCTTTGCGCCGAGTTCAAACTCATAAACGCTATGGGTTTTCCTGATTATTTTCGTTAAGCCGAACGAGCACAGCACCAATAAAATAGTCCCTGGTATCACAATGGACATAAAATTTCTTTTCAAAATTTGGATTATTTGTTACTAAAGCAGAAGCTAATAATGATTTAATTATTTAGAATGCTGTCAGAGCTTCAGCCGTTCAGACGTTTGGTTATTGGAAATACTACCTCGGAAAAATTTGCAATAAGTCTACAGTACCAACCAGTGACGCCTAAAAATCCTCCAATTTTTTTAAGATTTTTTGGTGTTGGTCAATTTTTAATTAGAGCAACCTTATCAGGATCCGAAAAAAAACCGCCATCTCCTATGACGTACATCGAAGTATTTTGTTACACAAAAATGGCTTTTCGCTATGTTAAGCGTTAAGTTAGCTTTACAAAACTGTTCCGATAAATGAACTAAAACGCCAAGGTGTTCCTCAAAATTTTCTATTACAATAATTTTATTCTTAAAGTTTGGTGGTACTAAGTCATCCATCAGTCTATACATACATCCATCCATCAGTCGTTACATAAGCCAAAAGGCATTACTTTGAATTGATACAAAGGTCTGAATAGTGTTAGTAGGTTTCGATTTATCTGTAAGGCCAATTTGCAAATATGCATCCTTCAAGTCCGATTTAGTTATTATGTATATTCGCCTTTGGTATTCGCGAAAAAATACTATCAATTAAAGGTAGTGGTTATAACTAGTCGCATAGGTGAGCTCCAAGGAGAGGTTCAATGACTCCTAGTACTAGCATCTTGTCTATCTCCATATGCATGAGTTCTTCTATCGCCGGAGATACGGGGTAGAACCGTTGTTTTATAGGTTTCGTGTCTCCCACATCACTGTGATGCTTAAATAAACCTGTCCTGCCTAGACCTTGTTATTCCAAATTTGGAAACAATGAAATGATGAGACTTTGCACAAAACAGACTTATCAATAAGATCAATGGACTCAATTATATTTGGTAATATATTAAATTTTCTACAAAAATCGATTCATAAAATAACACACTGTGACAAAATTGGGATTACAAATAAAACAATGGGTTGAGAAGAATCTTTGAATTTAACGTCGACATTAAGCCATCCAATGACTTTCTGGGATGCTCCGACCGCAGTTTTCACATATGATTTACCCTTAAATTTTGAAACTTCTCCAGAGCCAGGTCTTAGCCAATATAGCTGATACTAACTCCAGTATATATTAAAGCGGTATTCGGTTTAACATAAAAATTGTCATTTGTAAGCGAAGTCAACCTATAAAGAAACACCTCAACCCTCAAGCCATTAGGTGAACCATCAAATTTCAAACACCAGTTTTGGATTATTATTGTTACTTTATCTGTATTAAGAGAAGAACTAGCAGAAATTGGTGACATTTGTCAATTGTTGAATTGTTGAGCACTGTTTGAGTTTATATGAGCATTCCGATTTCCGATTAAAAATTTGGTTATTACTATCGTTAATCCGATATTGATTTCCCGTGAAGTTCTGAAGTAGTGACGCTCATCCATATTGTTCAGTTTGAGAAATTTTTCGGCTGTTTATTTATTTTCTTCGTGAATATTACAACCAGGGGTGCTAAAGGAAAACATCCTGCCAAAAATTTTCCTCAAATGTGCCAAAATCAAATGTATTGCTAACATTTATAATCTACTCTTTTAATTTAAATATCATACAGTATTTATTGATATTACTATATAATTCCTAAAAAAATTGTTTTTGTTTTATAAAAAACTTGGAATAAATTAACAATGCTAAAAAATCCTGTTTAAAAAAAATTCATACGCCTTGTTCACATTATTTCAAACGGCAACCACAATTACAACAAAAAATATGTGCGTGAGACACAAAAATATATCAGCTTGTTATAGACTTGAGTTCTTTTGCTCTTTTCAATGATCGCTCTTTTTAGTTCAGCTCATTTAAATGAACTAGGTCGTTCACTTAGTTCAGTACTCAGTAAATTTCACATAAATTATTATTATTTTGTTGAAAATCAAATATTTCAAATATTTCGCTTTGTGGACGTTTTTCAATTATAAACATTGAATATTTAGACATAATTACAAATATATTATTTTTAATGCGTTTTTTAGCATGTTTTTTGCAATAAAATATAATTTGACGATAGCCTTGGATTATTCTTTTTAATAAGTCTCTGCTGCGCAAGAAAAACTTTCGACAGCATTTGAACGCAAAAAAGAAATCAGACGGACAACAACGCTTTGACTGATCATTGAAAAAATTTCCCACATATAGTGCATATGTATATAATAGCATTTTTTGCAGATAATTTTTTAAATAACGTTTTATTCCGGTTATTTTTAAGGGTATTTTTTTAAATTTTAATAATTAAGAATTTGCAATAACATGTTATTGCAGGTACATTTTAAAAGGTTATTTGTCGCAAAATTTGCAAATGTACGTTAGCATTTCAGACAATTTTCATTATTTCATTGCCGGGGTTTTAACTTATTTTTACATAAATGTCATTGAATTAATTATTTCTTTAAGTGAGGCTCAAAATTAATGTGAAATTATTCGCTGTACGAATTCGTTTTTCCATTTTTTATATTCATTTAAATGTTAGACCGTTAGAAAAATTAAAATCAGTGAGACGAAAGACATATTTTAAATAAAAAAAGAGAAAACGGAGCAAAATCAATTGTGTTCGTTTTATAACTTTTTCATACGAGTTTACAATTGTTTATTTATTTATTTATAAAATTGATAATATATTTTTTAACATAATATGGTATTCATATTTCTTTTGCTTAATTTGCATATAAAGATTGTGGCAACACTGCTTATATATTATTTGCAAATTATTTATTTTTCAAATTAAATGCCAAACATACCAATGAAACAAATATGAACGAAGTCAATAGAACTCATTGCCTGGTGACACTGATTGTATATTTTATTTTCAGGGTGGCACTACCAACGTATGTTCTTTTTATATAACGTGAAAAAACGCGATCTAAAGAGAATCATGAAAGAAAAAGAATCATGTACGAAAAAGAAACATGAAAGAACAAACGACCGAGCGAACTACGGAGCTAAAAAGACTCATTGTAATGACCGACTCTCTCAGCGCAGTTGTGTGAGTAGTTCAATTGTACAAGGTCGTTGGCGAACTACCCAAGTCTAGCTTATTAGTCGTCAACGAAGAAGGGATGTAGCGCATGTTTTTGTGTTTTTTTTTAATTTTAAGAGATTTTGAAAATTTTAAGAGATATGAATACTTACTTTTTTACAGCGTTTTAACTTCAGTGTATTTATCATTTTAACTGTTTCTCTCTTTTTGCGCACCCCTGTTTTGAAGACGACTTGAAAATTGAGGTTGTTGAAGGTTTTGCAAGTTTCGTCGAATACCTGATTCATTCGCTTAAGGATTATAATTGAGGTCAATTGGTGGGGATGAAGACGGTAATCGACCCATATTGACCAAATTCATATTCTGTAATACACTGGTAATTTTCCCTGCTTTTTTATTTATTAGATCAACTTTATTCTATTTATTAGATCAACTGATATTTGATCATTTGCTTCTGAATCAATAGCGATATTACACACCTCATCAGTTGCCGAAGGTAATGGAGATTGAGCTACGGTACTTGGCTCATTGGAAGTTATTTGTTGTGGTTCGTTCACACTGCAATCTAAAGCAAGTATTGAAGAATCTTAAAATAATGTTTAACTGACACTTCTCGTTTGATATCTTGACTGTCTTCCTCCTCTACTTTTAAGTTTTTTCTGTTGATATTTTACGAAGATCCTCTAACTGAGAGATTAAATTACATACCGGACAAATCTTTTCAATAGGTAACGCATTCTCAATACATGATTTGTAAGCAAGCATGTATACAATGACTAATTACACTGGTATACAAAATACAAAAATTTTCGGGCCTTTAAATAAAACTATATGAAAAATAATGATTTTGACTGGCTGCAAGAACAAAATTTGCTGGTACTTGCATTAAAATCGGTCGTCGTTTTCAAGCTTTGATGAAATATATCGCAATAACTACTATATCATGGGCGAAAAATTTTCCACGCACATAAAAAAAATGTAGACCGATGGAAAAAAACTGAAAACAGATTTGAATTCAGTCAACTAAATTACCCAAGGAAGATATTTGCTTGCTCCAGTCCACAACCTTGTTGGCTAGTGCTATCATACAGAAGCAGATTCAGGGCCATTTAAAGATTATGATGGAGATACCGTAACAGGGACTAACAAAGGTTGGTTAGGAGTTCTTGAAAGGGACATTTTAAAGCAAAAATATAGACCGCCGTCTTAAGAATTGAAATATAAAAAATACCCAAATCTCAAATGGAATTGTAGATGCTAAGAAATACAAAGAAATACAACAACAAAGAACAATATTCAAACCGATTTCCTATATTAAACTTCAAAAAGAAACTTCACTAAAGAAAAGTTTGACGAAGAAAATCTAGACAAACATATAATTATGTATAATTCGATACACTCAAGTTAAACAAAATTATTTGTAAGCGTTCTCTTAGTCGTTAAACAATAGTCAAGATATATAGAATTCATTGACAGTATATTATTCAAAATTGGGCTATGGTCAGTGTTCGCGTTCAAAAAAAAGCTAAAAAATTTTGTTTTCGACTAAAAAAATAAGCTAAAATTTTAAACTGTTTTTTAGGTTTTTTTTAGGTGGGTATTAGATAAGGTTAATATATCACTACATAAATAGTTTTTTTTTTTTAAATCTAAAGTAAAAACAAGTATTTAGGTGACAAACTAGATATCAAACTATTAATTGAATAAATATTAATGTATTCCATTTATTCAATTAATAGTTTGATATCTAGTTTGTCACCATAATTTTCAGCTTTATATATTTTTCAAATCTATATACATAATATGTGTATTACATATATTATAAATTTGTTTGTTAGACAATCACTCGTGAACGAAATAGTCTATGCTATTTTTCAAATATTTAACCTAGGGAAAACGGGCGAATTAAGTTATATGAGTTGTCACTTAATATTAAAAATTTATTAAAAGTATAAATAAAAAATAAAATAAGTGAAACCAAGAAATAGTTTTGTATATTCAGTTCGTTTATGAGTCAATCACGAGTAAAGGACTGAATACATAGTTCCAACTTATTAAATTAAGTAGGGGATGCGATTTATTTATTTATTTTTTTTTTTTTTTTTGGAGACGCCTAAACTAGCAGCCTTTCGTCTGAAATAAAAAAGCAATTTTCCTTATAAAAAGAAATAGATGGCCCAAAAACTGATAGGATCGGATCTCGGGAAACACCGGATGAGTAAAGATAGTTTTAAATAAGGTTGTAGAAACATTTTTTGGTAAATTTTGATTTTATTTAGTCAATTTTTTTATTTGCCATTGGCTAATATTTGATCTTATATATATGAGAGTGCATGAATTGAAAGTTCCCAGCCAATTTTTTCAAATCAAAAATGTCCATTGGCAACCTTAATTAAGATTTCTCATTATTTAAGATATTCTCATTATTTTCCCTTTTTTCGTCCGCCGTACTGATTCATTTAAAAAATATAATATATAATATAGCGACGATTTAAAAAACTCCATTGACCAGAAATGTAAGTTGTAATATTATCTTTTAAAAAAGTACTTCATTTGCACAATCAAATTATTTTTATTCGATTTATAAGAAAAATTGTGTATGAATAATAAACACGACACAGGTGATTATGTTCACAATAGCAGAGAAACAAAACCGGAAAAAAATAAATTTCATAACTAATGTAGTATGAAACACTAACACTTTTTAAGACATTAAAGGAAACAAATCTATTATCAAATTAATTCCTTGCTTATTTACTTATGGCGTTTTCTTTTCTGACAAAAAATGTTTCACTTCTTCTATTCCTTGTCACTAGACGTCGTTTAAAATTAATAAATATCAAGGATTTTCAGAAGGCAACATTTTCAAAGATAAAGGGCATGTTCGTAAATGCATCACTGCACCGCATCACGACGGCAAACTTTTACCACAGAAAATAAAATTATGCGATATTAATGCATATAAATTTGCGGCAGAACTGCCTTTTATTTGCATAAAAAAAATTTTAGAGTAAAGCAGTGAATTTAAGGAGTTTTAAAGAACTAAATATCATGATGCAGTACAGTGATGCATTTAATAATATGACCAAGCACAAAACCCTGTGTATTAATTTTTTTTAAAACTCATTCATTTTAATTTTCTTTTTTTTAATTAATACAAAAACAAGAAAAGGCATCAAAAAGAAATATTTTCGACTTTTCTACCAAACTCATATGAAAAGGAATATGAATTTACTAATTATTAGAAACATGTAACCAATGCAGAAACTATTGTTTCTATGATGCTACAATTTTATTGTTTTTCGATGTCAAACTTCATAATGTTTGTATTAATTTTGCTCTATTGTCCTCTTTTGTTGAAATGTTAGAAAAGGTCAAAAGCTAAATAAATTTTTGAAAAAAGCTAAATGAAAAATTTTGAATCTAAATAGAACATAAAAAAGCTAAATTTAGCTTAAAAAAACTAATATAATCAGACTGGATATGGTATATCCAAGTAAATAAAAATAAACCAAATCCTGGACTTCAATACCTCTTTAAAAGTTGATGTTAATTTACACTCAGCAGGATAACATATTCCGAACATTCTTTGAAACAAGTCAGAAGAGTTGTAAATAAAATTATTTACTTAATATTAATTAATTATTATTAATTATTCAATTAAATATATTAAATACTGAAGTCACCAAATACTTATATAATTAACCAGAAAAGCAAAGTTAGTGGTAAACCGATAGGTAACTCGATTAAAGCCGACCTCTAGTTCCTAAAATTCCAGTAAAGCATAACAATGTATTCGAAGTGAATCTACAAGACATTAAGTAGCCGAATAAAATTATATATTAAATTAAAATCTAAAATTAAAGTGTGAAATACAGGATCGAAAATCTTCAGGTGGTACAGATTCTCTCGGCCCCAGGTTGGGCGGCCTTATACACGTTGCTGTTCTTTTCATAATTGCGAACAATTCAAGAAAAGCTGTCTTGAAAGTTAGGTATATGACCCAATTCTACATATAATGCTACAAGACAAGGATAAGGTCTATGGGAGCCATTTACACACAAGCTATCAGCAGTTGCGGTGTTCGTGACCTTTCTGCCTAGACTTAGTTTCATTACAAGTCTTATTATCAGACTCCCTGTTTTTTTCTATATTTCTATTCCCCAGTTTCCTATTTCTTTATTATTGCAAAAGTTTGGTAATGGACCAAGAAAACATAGTTGGAAAAAGAAATATGGAAACCCAAAATATCCTAAACCTAATTGATACTGTCTTGAAAAAAAATAGATGGATTTTTCAGATGTTCCTTAAAATCCCTCCTCACTACCATCCCATCCATGATCCCGGTGGCTAGTACCTATTCCCTAGCACATATCCTCACATTTTGTTCACACAAAGAGAACCCATTTCAATACCTTAGAAACACATTTTCAAATCAAAATTATTTATTAACAACATAATTTATAATGTGAGATAATATTTAATAGCAAGTTCAAACATAAACTTAACTTTAAAAGTTACAGGTAGGATGATCATCCCTTTAGTTTAACGCTCACTTTTACCTTATTGTATACTTATAATAATGAAAAAAAAAAAATATTTGCCCGTTAAAATCCTGCCTTTAATTAAAAGCAAGTTGTAATAATGGTCCTAATGGTTTTTTAAATAAAAATGGAAAACAGATCATAAAGAAAAAAACACAAAAATAAAAAAGTAAAACCACAACACACAAATTTTATAAACAAAATGAACAAACATAACAAAAAAGAAAGCATGTCGTTGCCACTGCGCTTTAAAAGAACTTGTTTAATTTGGCAAAAGTTATCGGCACTGCCATATTTTTAACAAATTTAACTTTATTTTACAAGTAAGTTGTAATAGTAAAAAAAAACCTAAAGGTGACTTTAAAGTTCACTTTAGCTAAAGTTACCTTTTACTAAATCTAACTTTAAAGGCAAGTTGTAATAATGGCCTTTAGACTCATTAAAAGGAACCTACAGTATAACGCCGGCTCCAAGCGGCAAATTAGAAAAGATTTCAATAGTATTTAATACTCATAACCGATTTCTACCTAATGTTATGAGGTGATACCGCTGTTGAAAAACTTTTTGTTTTTTCAGATGATCTGGACTGGTATTGAACCGAGGACCTTCTGGTTGATATATACATATAATATATGATTTATGTACATATAATATATGTGTATAAAAAGGTTTTTATCATGAAGTATGCAAGTAATTTAATAACAATTAACTAAAATACTTTATACATTTCTTTTCTTGGTTATTCACCCTGTTAAAATCGATGTGCGATGAGGCCTCCTCGTAATCGATGTTAATTGGAATCCATTATTTACTTATGTAGTTCACTTGTGACATAAAAGTGATATCTTATCTGAGATATTTCGAAGCAAAATTATTTATAGTCTTCTGAGAATTCCGCTTATTTTCAATTGCACTATAACTGACATCCTTAGCTTTTCTCTTTTTCTTTTCCCTTTAACTTAGGCAGTTTGGCAACTTCTTTGTTTCGTCTACCTCTAAAAGGTCCCAAGATGATGTTGTTCGTCAGATTTTACCTTTCTATGGAATTTAAAGTCAGTGTATTCTAATTCCACTCGTTGCATTCCTCAAAGCTACTTATAAACCAAAAATAACAGACATAAAAACAAGGCTCTTTTTAGGACAGCGTTAAATGTATAATAAAATATACTGATTGCTATTAGAGCAATCTCGGTACAACAAGGCTCTTTTTAGGACAGCGTTAAATGTATAATAAAATATACTGATTGCTATTAGAGCAATCTCGGTAGGAAAATATATTATCCTGTAGGGAGGATATATCTGTTTCCTAAAAAAAACTTCCACGGAGGCATTTAATTTTTCCACTAGGAAACAATTCCTTTTATAAAAATTATATATCACTTTTATAGAATATAATTTAAAAAATATATATATTTACACACTTCCCCACCCTTACTAGGCACTACCGTGAAATTAAGTTAAGCAATGTGGCTTGATATGACCGGTTATATTAAATAAGGATAACATTATATGATTTCAAGAAGAAAAAATTATATACTTAAAATCATCAAAAACTACCGTTTTAATTTATGTCAATAAATGTCATTTAAAAGTTTAAATTTAAAAATGCAATAAAACAAAAACGGTTTGAAATTTTTCCAAATTTATTTTGTTGTTGTGAAGTACAATTGTTCCGGTTAAAAATGAAAATTTTGGAGAACTTTTTCGAGTATATGGAGTCGTATCTCGTCAATGCCATCACGAATGTTGGCCTTAAAATGCTTGTCTTTAACGGCGCTTCTCGGAAAATAGTCCAACGGTGTCAAATCCCAGCTTCTTGGCGACCAACTGAAAACACCATTTCGGCTAATTAAACGTCCATCAAACGTTTGACGCAATATATCGATTGTGGCATGAGATGTGTGGCAAGTTGCACCATGCTATGTTAAAACGAAACATCGTTCACATCAATACCATGAAGAGCTGGCACAAAAAAATTGGGTATCGTGGTGGGATAGGTGTCTCCATTGACCGTAATGGTTGCGCCGTCCTCATTTTCAAAGAAATATGGGTCAATGATGCCCCCGCTCCACAAGCCGCACCAAACAGTCACTCGTAATGGGTACATTGGTTTCTGTAAGATCACGTTTGGGTTTTCTGAGCCCCAAAAATGGCAATTTTGCTTATTAACGTACCCTCCAAGATGAAAATGAGCTTTAACCGAAAAGATAATTTTTGCAATTTATTTATTTGCTTTTTGCTCAAGCCTAAATCGATACATTTCGTTTAGTGGAAAAAATAAACTAAATTTTGTGACAGAATAGAATGACAAAAGTATTTCCAGATTCGAAATAACCGATGGTTCAAATTTAAACCGATACATGGAGCATTCGATATATACCTTTCCCTCAAATCGGTAAAAGAAGAGAAAAAAACAAGTTTAGCCAGGTAACCTATGCAACAAATGGAAAACAATTTTCTGACCTTGAATAACCATTATATTTTTTTGCGCTAACTTCAAAAATCATCTGCATTTCAGATTCTATGTATAAGTTTTTTTTAGAATTTTTTCTAAAATGTGAGGTTTTTGAAGAAGGCTGCTTCGTACATCTTATGATAACTTTGAAATGACTCATTCGATTTCGTTAAGCCATATGTTAAAATTATATCAGCTTTAAGTCATTCTAATATCATACTTTTATTATTATTATTATTATTATTATTATTATTATTATTATTATTATTATTATTATTATTATTATTATTATTATTATTATTATTATTATTATTATTATTATTATTATTATTATTATTATTATTATTATTATTATTATTATTATTATTATTATTATTATTATTATTATTATTATTATTATTATTATTATTATTATTATTATTATTATTATTATTATTATTATTATTATTATTATTATTATTATTATTATTATTATTATTATTATTATTATTATTATTATTATTATTATTATTATTATTATTATTATTATTATTATTATTATTATTATTATTATTATTATTATTATTATTATTATTATTATTATTATTATTATTATTATTATTATTATTATTATTATTATTATTATTATTATTATTATTATTATTATTATTATTATTATTATTATTATTATTATTATTATTATTATTATTATTATTATTATTATTATTATTATTATTATTATTATTATTATTATTATTATTATTATTATTATTATTATTATTATTATTATTATTATTATTATTATTATTATTATTATTATTATTATTATTATTATTATTATTATTATTATTATTATTATTATTATTATTATTATTATTATTATTATTATTATTATTATTATTATTATTATTATTATTATTATTATTATTATTATTATTATTATTATTATTATTATTATTATTATTATTATTATTATTATTATTATTATTATTATTATTATTATTATTATTATTATTATTATTATTATTATTATTATTATTATTATTATTATTATTATTATTATTATTATTATTATTATTATTATTATTATTATTATTATTATTATTATTATTATTATTATTATTATTATTATTATTATTATTATTATTATTATTATTATTATTATTATTATTATTATTATTATTATTATTATTATTATTATTATTATTATTATTATTATTATTATTATTATTATTATTATTATTATTATTATTATTATTATTATTATTATTATTATTATTATTATTATTATTATTATTATTATTATTATTATTATTATTATTATTATTATTATTATTATTATTATTATTATTATTATTATTATTATTATTATTATTATTATTATTATTATTATTATTATTATTATTATTATTATTATTATTATTATTATTATTATTATTATTATTATTATTATTATTATTATTATTATTATTATTATTATTATTATTATTATTATTATTATTATTATTATTATTATTATTATTATTATTATTATTATTATTATTATTATTATTATTATTATTATTATTATTATTATTATTATTATTATTATTATTATTATTATTATTATTATTATTATTATTATTATTATTATTATTATTATTATTATTATTATTATTATTATTATTATTATTATTATTATTATTATTATTATTATTATTATTATTATTATTATTATTATTATTATTATTATTATTATTATTATTATTATTATTATTATTATTATTATTATTATTATTATTATTATTATTATTATTATTATTATTATTATTATTATTATTATTATTATTATTATTATTATTATTATTATTATTATTATTATTATTATTATTATTATTATTATTATTATTATTATTATTATTATTATTATTATTATTATTATTATTATTATTATTATTATTATTATTATTATTATTATTATTATTATTATTATTATTATTATTATTATTATTATTATTATTATTATTATTATTATTATTATTATTATTATTATTATTATTATTATTATTATTATTATTATTATTATTATTATTATTATTATTATTATTATTATTATTATTATTATTATTATTATTATTATTATTATTATTATTATTATTATTATTATTATTATTATTATTATTATTATTATTATTATTATTATTATTATTATTATTATTATTATTATTATTATTATTATTATTATTATTATTATTATATTATTATTATTATTATTATTATTATTATTATTATTATTATTATTATTATTATTATTATTATTATTATTATTATTATTATTATTATTATTATTATTATTATTATTATTATTATTATTATTATTATTATTATTATTATTATTATTATTATTATTATTATTATTATTATTATTATTATTATTATTATTATTATTATTATTATTATTATTATTATTATTATTATTATTATTAGTATTATTATTATTATTATTATTATTATTATTATTATTATTATTATTATTATTATTATTATTATTATTATTATTATTATTATTATTATTATTATTATTATATTATTATTATTATTATTATTATTATTATTATTATTATTATTATTATTATTATTATTATTATTATTATTATTATTATTATTATTATTATTATTATTATTATTATTATTATTATTATTATTATTATTATTATTATTATTATTATTATTATTATTATTATTATTATTATTATTATTATTATTATTATTATTATTATTATTATATTATTATTATTATTATTATTATTATTATTATTATTATTATTATTATTATTATTATTATTATTATTATTATTATTATTATTATTATTATTATTATTATTATTATTATTATTATTATTATTATTATTATTATTATTATTATTATTATTATTATTATTATTATTATTATTATTATTATTATTATTATTATTATTATTATTATTATTATTATTATTATTATTATTATTATTATTATTATTATTATTATTATTATTATTATTATTATTATTATTATTATTATTATTATTATTATTATTATTATTATTATTATTATTATTATTATTATTATTATTATTATTATTATTATTATTATTATTATTATTATTATTATTATTATTATTATTATTATTATTATTATTATTATTATTATTATTATTATTATTATTATTATTATTATTATTATTATTATTATTATTATTATTATTATTATTATTATTATTATATTATTATTATTATTATTATTATTATTATTATTATTATTATTATTATTATTATTATTATTATTATTATTATTATTATTATTATTATTATTATTATTATTATTATTATTATTATTATTATTATTATTATTATTATTATTATTATTATTATTATTATTATTATTATTATTATTATTATTATTATTATTATTATTATTATTATTATTATTATTATTATTATTATTATTATTATTATTATTTATTATTATTATTATTATTATTATTATTATTATTATTATTATTATTATTATTATTATTATTATTATTATTATTATTATTATTATTATTATTATTATTATTATTATTATTATTATTATTATTATTATTATTATTATTATTATTATTATTATTATTATTATTATTATTATTATTATTATTATTATTATTATTATTATTATTATTATTATTATTATTATTATTATTATTATTATTATTATTATTATTATTATTATTATTATTATTATTATTATTATTATTATTATTATTATTATTATTATTATTATTATTATTATTATTATTATTATTATTATTATTATTATTATTATTATTATTATTATTATTATTATTATTATTATTATTATTATTATTATTATTATTATTATTATTATTATTATTATTATTATTATTATTATATTATTATTATTATTATTATTATTATTATTATTATTATTATTATTATTTTATTATTATTATTATTATTATTATTATTATTATTATTATTATTATTATTATTATTATTATTATTATTATTATTATTATTATTATTATTATTATTATTATTATTATTATTATTATTATTATTATTATTATTATTATTATTATTATTATTATTATTATTATTATTATTATTATTATTATTATTATTATTATTATTATTATTATTATTATTATTATTATTATTATTATTATTATTATTATTATTATTATTATTATTATTATTATTATTATTATTATTATTATTATTATTATTATTATTATTATTATTATTATTATTATTATTATTATTATTATTATTATTATTATTATTATTATTATTATTATTATTATTATTATTATTATTATTATTATTATTATTATTATTATTATTATTATTATTATTATTATTATTATTATTATTATTATTATTATTATTATTATTATTATTATTATTATTATTATTATTATTATTATTATTATTATTATTATTATTATTATTATTATTATTATTATTATTATTATTATTATTATTATTATTATTATTATTATTATTATTATTATTATTATTATTATTATTATTATTATTATTATATTATTATTATTATTATTATTATTATTATTATTATTATTATTATTATTATTATTATTATTATTATTATTATTATTATTATTATTATTATTATTATTATTATATTATTATTATTATTATTATTATTATTATTATTATTATTATTATTATTATTATTATTATTATTATTATTATTATTATTATTATTATTATTATTATTATTATTATTATTATTATTATTATTATTATTATTATTATTATTATTATTATTATTATTATTATTATTATTATTATTATTATTATTATTATTATTATTATTATTATTATTATTATTATTATTATTATTATTATTATTATTATTATTATTATTATTATTATTATTATTATTATTATTATTATTATTATTATTATTATTATTATTATTATTATTATTATTATTATTATTATTATTATTTATTATTATTATATTATTATTATTATTATTATTATTATTATTATTATTATTATTATTATTATTATTATTATTATTATT